>CM055096.1:13361453-13901453 GCA_029204225.1 Diphasiastrum complanatum
AGATGTGCTATAGGAATACCATACTTAGTAGTTAGTAGTTACATATGTCATATAGAATGTTCAATGTTCACACTTCAATGTTGAATGATGAATGATGATGACAGATGTCAGATAAATCTAAGTTTCTAACCTAAATTTTTTTGGCTTTCTCAAACATTGTCATAACCTTCTTGGTTATTCTTTTCTCCGATCTCGACATTGCAATTTGCGAATAAGTTTGAACTTCAAGTTTCAAGTTTCACTTTGAAACAAAATTACAATTTACAATCTACAGTCCTACGTAGTACGGTCCCGGGTCTAGACTCTAGAGTCTACCTAGCTACTAGCTAGTAGCTGGCAGCTGTAGCCTGCCATTATCCATATCACTGTACCAGACTAGTCAGTGGTCACTAGTTAATAGTTAGAACTTAGTAGTCACTAATAACTATTATCAGGATTCAGCTCTAGCCTCTGAGCTCAAATTTCAATTATACTCCAGGCTCCTAATTTCTAAACCCTGAGTTCCAACTTCCAAGTGTCCACTGTCAAGTAAGTTGTAACAAGTTCCAACGTCCAACTCCACAATTGTCACTCACAGTTGGAAGTCCTGAGTCTCCTTATCAAGCAGTGAGCACTTAGCGGATCCTTGTACCTACTACCTGGGGGCCAGGATATGGTTACAACTTACTGCAGTTCTCTTAAACTTGGGTCATGACTCATAATGTCATTCTGTTTTGAATCTTGATACGACAGGTCACCAGAGATCTGATTATCCTGAATCCTGATATCTGTAAATTTAGAGGAAAATTGAAATTGTTTAGCTATTAAGTATCTGTAGTATGTACAGTGAATATTTGACTTTTTTTTTTAAGAATGAAAAAAACAGGTTCGAATCGTTTTCCAATTCGAACCGGCCGGTTTGAATCGACCTGTTCGAATCGGGATGCAACCTTGCTTTATAGGTTTGGGCCAAATACCGCATTTTTGGCCGGTTTACAGGTTTGGGCCAACGTGTCTACAGATGCATTAGTCGGATTGTTCTTGATGTACCATGTAGCAAATAGGATTATCAGCAAGCCTGCTTAAAAATCAGGTTTTTCATTCTGGGCTGGGCCAAAAAATCAAGTTGCAGTTGGCCAGTGGAAAACTTCAAGCTGACAGAATGATCAACGAGCTATAGTTTATGTCAAGACCTCAGGTATAAGCTGTCAAAGCATTTGCCATGATTCATATTGCAAAGACCTGCAAATCTGAAGTTCTTTCAAGCGTTGCCTTTGCAGGATCCAAGAGTAAAAGGAGTTGACAGGGAGTGATTAGTTAGGTCTTTCACTTTTTTATTGCAGGAATTTCGGTACAATTTCAAAAATCAAAGAAAAGAAACTATATTTTATGATTCTCAATTAAAAAAAATAGGGCATCTTATTTCCCTTTCAAGTTTTCACAGAGATTTATTGATGCCATGTAAAAAAATCATTTTATGGCAATCAACTCCATGAGATAAAACTCGGAAATATCTTGGCATAAATGAGATCAACATGCAGATTTGAAAGTAGTAAAGAAAAAATATTTGCGTAAATCCTGAAAGCAAACACAAACAAGTGCTCGATGGACCTATTTTTGTCAAAAATCTTTAGCGAGCAGTCCCCAATTAATTGGCAACCTACTGCCTATACATTCAAAGCAGAAAAACATTCAAAAGCGTTGACATTAGCCATGCCAATAATCTTGGAAAAACCCAAAAACAATTCCAAAATTCCGTTACCCAGCTTGTTGCAAATCCGGGTAGTGTACTTACCTTGCAACCAAAACCTCCTTGGAAAACTGGAAACTGGAAACTGGAAATTGGAAAATTAGGATGAATCCAAGCTTTTTAGGTTTCCCCAAAGAATGTTAGGACCCCAACACTTGGAAATTCCTCCAATTCTTAAACTTGTTTTGTGAGCCTTCATATTGTGAGGAAGAGTGTGGCATGACCCTTCTAACGTCTTTCATGTCCTTCCTTTGTATCGGTATCTATTGCATAACTGACAGATCATCTTCTACTTGTCAATTAGCTTGATTAGTATCCATGAGTGCATCTTGGCCCTTATTTTGATATGATATTGCTCGGGCGTGATGCATGTGTGCACGGTTGTGCATGAGCCTCTATCGGCCTTGCATGTGTTGATTGATGTGTTACAACTTGCATGCATCTATGGTTGGGTGGTGAAGGGTTACATCATTTATCTATTGTGATATTTTTTCCAAGGGTTCTATGAATAATCCTTGGTTGGATTGTTACATGAAATATTGATATATGATTGCAAGGCCATTGTACTCTATTATAGATGATTTTGTGCAGATGTGTTCTTAATTGGAATGGATTACCTATTGTATTATAGTCTAGATTGTCCTAGTCTAGTGTTTGATTTAATTATGTCATTGTGTACTTTTTCACACATGTGAGGAATCTCAATTCAATGTGGTTGATCTTCTAAGGTGGGTGTGATTGCACGTAGATCTATAAGATTGATTCACACAATCTAGATTGACAATTCTAAAGCAAGAGCACACAAAACATGCATCAATCATTCAACATGTATGATTCGTTATGAGAGACCACTTTTGAAGAAAACTAAGTATGAAATTAGCTTGCTCTCGGGTAGAGAGAGTGTACATGAGGCTCTCAGGTAGAGAGATAATGGAGAAAAAACTACGCATAGATGCTATCAATTCTCTTCAAAAAACTAAGTGTAAAATGAGCTCTCTCACTCTCTAATAGAGGCTCGAGATCCAAGAGTAGTAAGCAAGTAAAATGTTTGGATCTCTTACATAGCACCTCTAAATTTGATTGGTCCATTGAGTTGTCATCTCCTACATTGATTGGGCCATTTTTTATGGATCTCCCTCCACACGTGGGAACATGCTCCACACGTGGAATTTACTTATGTACATAAAATTGCAAATTACTCAAGGTAGATTTGCTTTTCCTTCCCAATTCATGTCTGAAGATTCAGTTAGCTCTCCAGCAAGCTATTCAATTCAGCATACATTTACTTATGCAAGAAAGTTGACAGCAGACTATAATATCTCAGTAGCTACTATTTTTTTTTGTAAATCCAATCTTCTCAAAACAGCATTTCTGCTTCTATTTCCATCTTACATTGTTCCTCTGCATCCTAAATTGGCTTTCTTCTCAGTCAAAAGGGCATCTAAAAAATGTGCTCGCTATATATTATCTTGTAGATAATAGATAGTGCATACATCTATAGAGGCACCACTGCTAACAGTTTATTGATAGGAAAAAAAGTATCTATGATGCTTTAGCTCACTGCTTTTATTGACTCACAACTGTGGTTTCCACTATTGGCTGTTCTTGTACATGGATAAGAAGATCTCTTGACACAGTGGGTGATAGTTGTGTCGCTTTGTCAGAGCTGCCTGATGGTCTTGTTTGAATCATAAGTATGTACTGCTACTTCTCAGGCTTCAGTTTCAATGGTGGCCTTCTTTACAGGGAAACTGCAGCTTGTTTGAGGATGGCTATAATGGAGATATTATTGGAGAAGCTACACCTGATCTACTGCTTCACGAGTTTGTATGTTTCTCTCAAGATTCAGTTATCATAAGCACACCTGTGGTTCTAGGACATGCATTTGGTTGTTTTCGGCAATAATTCTTTTGATCCTTTGTTTTCATAATGTAGGATCAACTCAACGACTCATTTTATGACGTGTCAGCTGTCATGTAACTGAATCTGGCTTATCAGTTTTCATCAGTCAAATAATAGTGTTCTAGTATTGCCTGCATATACCCTAGTTTTAACTTTTGTAGCTTCAATAAACTTATTACGCATCTTTCTTCGTAAAAGAAGCAGACTGGAGGAGAACAATTTTTTTGAATGTTCAAACTCAGATCACAATGTCCCATTTGATAAATAACTACATTGCATAGGCCTCCCCGCCCAGATAACATGGGCTTAATTTTTGTATTGATGAATCATTGTGGGAACTGTCGATGTGCACCATAGAAACCAGGGTAAGTTGCCGACTTGAACAAATAAGTGCTTGTTTTTCGGTGCATTGGCCAATTATCGATGATCAGAATTTAGTGAAGCTATGTTTAAATTATCTGAGACATAAGCTGGATGCTCCAGCAGCTACATTTTTTAGCTCCTTCATGAGCATATGAAGGTGTCTTCTTGATAGGAGACATGCTAAGAATCCGAAGTCTGTCTTCGAAGTATCGAAGGTTTAAGTGAATTTGGCTTATGGTTTTAATGATTAGATTTGTAGCTAGTAGAATCCTGACTTGCAGTTCTAGCATATCATTGCATATTGTACATTGTGTAATTTCTCAAAAGGAATTTTCCTGTCTCTGCAAGTGAAAAGGGAATAATTCTTAGCTCATGAAAACTTTTGAATGTTTTTTCTAGGATATTACTAAAGCAAGATATTACAATGATGCGCAGATGAAAGGAGAGAAGCAACTATTAGACAGGCTAATACAAACAGAGGTCACAATGCTACGAGCAATAAGAGATGGGAGTGCCTTGATGCAGCACATGGAAGACTTTTATTATGTTTCACTATTGGAGGTCTCTCTCTCTCTCTCTCTCTCTCTCTCTCTCTCTCTCTCTCTCTCTCTGCGCTGTCAATCTATGGATCTGGGCTGCTGCAGGCCTGAACTCCTGCTCTCGACCCCATCCAACAAGCAGCCCTCGTTGGGCTGCCACTATTTCACAGGCTGATGTGAACTTCTGTCCCGGATCCTTCACAGGCCCTACACCATCCCTCTATTTTGCCTCAATCCTTCTGTGATTGCTTGTTGGCCACTCAGAGACTTTTGGCCTGCCTTTTATATTAGAGGTGTAGCTATACACCTGCCACATGGAGGAAAAAGGTCTCATTCATTGGGCCCCATTTAAAGAGATGTCGAACAATGTGTGATTGTCTCCCACTCCTAGTCTTGGGTGGGATCCCTGCATCAACGCAGTGCAAAGGCTACTTTGGTTATCTCAATGTAACAATTTAGCTCCTACTTGAGCAATCTGCGTATCATGAAGTAGGCATCGTAACCAAATAGCTTCACAGACGGTCCTCTTGGTCACCCTGTACTATATGATAAAGTAGTAGTGGGCTTCTTCTTGCTGCACCAAGAAATGGCCCGCCGCTAAACATAGGCTAAAGCAATAGCTCATCGTCCGATCTTCGATTGTCTTTATCACCTGCCCAATCTGAATCTGAATAACCCTCCAGCTGAAGATCAGCATCATTAGTATATCCAATCCCGTAGGTCATAGTCCCTCTCACGTAACGTAGGATCCGCTTGGCTACCTTCCAATGTGATCTAGTAGGTTTATTCATGAATTGAATCGCAATCCCAATTGCATAAGCAATAGTTGGCTTGGTCGTTGTAAGGTAAATCAGGCTTCCCACTAATTGATGGTAGAGAGTCTTACCTACAAATGAAGGATTATCATCCTTCTATGGCTTGTTGCTTGCATCCATTGGCGTGCTAATTGGCTTGCTTTCTTACATATTAAATTTCTTCAATATTTCTGTGCATACTTTATTTGAGAGATGAAAAGTCAATGCTTCCCTATCCAAATCTCAACTCCTAGGCAATAGTGTAGCAAACCCAAATCTTTCATCTCAAACTCACAAGAAAGATTTTTCTTAACACAAGCAATCCTTGAAGACATACAAATTGCACTAAGATTTACTCTTTTCAAACCCTTGCTTTGCAAAGTAGTCGTCAATTTGGCTATACCAAGCCCTTGGCGCCCGTTTGAGTCCATACAAGGCTTATCTAAGCCTGCAAACCATATGCTCTTTGCATGTTATCTCAAACCCCTATGATTGCTCCATATAAACCTCTTTCTGAAGCTGCCCATTGAAAAAGGCACTCTTGACATCCATTTGATGGACACCCGAATCAAAGTATGAGGCTAATGCCAATACAGTCTTGATAAATGTCATCTTAGCAACAGGTGCAAATGTCTCATCATAGTGTAGCCCCCCTTATTGAGTGTAGCCTTTCACCACCAACCTCATCCACCATTCCATTAGCATGAAACTTGGTCTTGTAGACCCACATGCAATCTATTGGTTGCTTCCCTTTTGGCAATGTAGCGAGCTCACATGTGTCATTCTTCATAATGAAGTCATAATTCTCTTGCATGGCTTGTTGCCATACCTTTTCCTACCACGTATCCCATGGCATTGTCTTTCGCTTTTTTCTCCAATTTCACCCTCTTGTGGTTGGCTAAATTGAGGTCTCAAACTAGCATATTCAGGTTCCTGTTGTTGCACTTGCTCTTGAGGCTCACAGGACTCTAGACTAGGCTTCTCATCCATTGTATCATCAAGGAGATCATACAACACATAGGCGTTTTCACCTTCGCTATACCCAAGGAAGATACACTTCACGAATTTCGTATCAAGTTTCTTCCGCAATTTCTTAGGTATATGTCCATACGCTATGCACCCAAAAGGAAGAAGATTGCACACTTTGGGCTTGTTGCCACTATACGCTTCTTCAGGTGTGTTTCCTTCAACCGCTTCTATTGAATAGAAAAACAATAGTTGCTGCTACTTCTACCCAAAAGGAAGTCGGCAACCCTTTTGCATTGAGCATTCTCCTTGCACACTCAACTATAGACCTGTTTTTCCACTCGGCCATGCCATTTTGCTCTGGTGTATGTGGAGTGGCAAACTATCTTTTTATCCCACATGCATTGCAAAGGACCAAAGCTTTCCATCGTTTAAAGTATTTGAATGCTTCAAATGTTTGTCTAAGAAAATAGACCCACACTTTATGTGAGAAATCATCTACAAAGGTCATGGAATAGTACACCCCCCTTACTGGTCTAGTCTGAATGGGACCACACAAATCTGAATGCACAAACTCAAGAATGCCCTTGGCCTTGGTAGCTTTTCCCTTTGCAAATCTTTGCTTTTGTTGCTTCCCTAGTGCACAAGTTTACTACCATATTGTGCTTGTTAATACTTGTAAACTTTGATAGTTCAAATGACCATACCTCTCATACCGAAGGTTGTCTTGAGGCCAAATCTTAGTCAAATTAGACTTCTACAAGACAATTATTGTAAAGCTAGATGTTATTGGGATCTCAACTTATGGCTCTATCTAAAAGTGGGCCTTTCACATAACCTGTGGATTGCCATGTGGCAACTTCGTGTTTTGTCACTTAAGTTACAAGTAGCTACATGCTCCAAGGACATCCAAAAAGATAGGATATACCAACTATGTTCCATGAGAGAGGCTGAGTTAGCAAAGCATTATATTTTCCAATGCCCACTATATTGTGAAAATAGGGAGAGATACCACTACCTCTTCCATGAGCAGCCAGCCAGTCACATTATGTTCCCAAGTGTCTTGCATAGACCAAAGATGTATTGCCTTGATGGCAAAAGATATGTTCCATCTAAAGAGTGCACCGTTTACACAAACAAATTCCAATGTAGAATAAGATGTACTTATAGTGACAAAGCAAATATCCTCTCTCATTATCAAGACCAAAGATAGAGACGTCAAACTACACACCCATCTACACTACATACTTCCCACATTGCATATCTACTCAAACACACCACAAATGCTCACCATAACGACTGGGACCATCATTAGCCAAGTGGCGATCCTCTAGATCCTGTTGCATTCACCAAAAGGAGTATTGTGGAGCCAAACCACCCAAACAACTGGAATCCAAGATTCAAATCTCAATTATCTTCTCCCCCGAGTCACTGTGACTGAATACAGGAGAGGAGAGGATCCTGGCAATTCAAAATTGGAAAATCGATAGAGAGGAGGGCGAGTTCCTATAGGTGTATATAAGCCCCTGGGGCTTAGAAAATATTCCCTATAAGATCCCAATTCTCATTCAATTGCTTTTCTCCTTTACATGCATATATAGCCGTAAGACACCATGCAATAGCTCCACATGTCCTAATGGGTATGCATTGGCCCTCACAAGATTATTAATTATATTTCTAGCGTAGTACGGAATGGTGAGGTGTAACTAATAAATACATACACTGGAGTACCGAATATCCACGTCAAGGATTATTTCAAATCCTCTAAACTGGACATGGACATAACATTTTTCCCCCCTTGAACTACTTTTGTCCTCAAAAGTGGAAGTTAGCAAAATTTTCTTAATGCTTTCAACTCTTTCTCATGAATCATCATCCTTAGTGCGTCCTTTCCACTGAATCAAGCACTCAAAGATAGAATGATTTCTCAATTGGTTATCTTTGGTTCTAAGTACTCTTTTTGGTTCCAAAGGTACACTAAGCGATAAGTCCTCAAAATGGATAATATCCTCATCAGATCCAACTGTATCACTTTCATTTAAACTTAGTTTCAACCGGCTTACATGAAACACCGAATGAGCAGTAGATTTGTCTTGAAAATCAAGTTCGTAAGCTCAAGAACCATTTTTTTTTAATAATTCAAAATGGTATCGACATAGTGCTTAGCTCTATCCCGAGCACTACGGATACTATCACATGCCAATTGCAACATTTCTTGTACATCATGCAAGAAATCAACAACTTTTTGGATCTTAACAAATTTCGTCTCCACATTAACCAAAGACCTAGGTTGAAAACCGTACATAAGCGTAAATGGATTATAACCTGTAGCAAAATGTTTTTTACTATTGTAAGAAAACTTAACTACAAAAATGTAGTCCTCCCACCGAGAGTGCTTGTGAGACGCAGGTTCTCAACATATCCTCCATAATCTGATTAGTTCCTACAATCTGTTCATCTGATTCAGAATGATCAGTACAACTAAACTAAGCAACGTCTCAAGCTTATGGAATACAACTAACCAAAAGTGACTTGTAAACTTACGATCTCTGTCACTAACAAAATCATTTGGCAGTCCATAAATCCTAAATAATCTTTGCACAAAGATCTGGGCTAAATTCGAAGGCTCTGCAGTTGACTTTATTGGTGTGAACGTAGCTAACTTAGTTAACATGTCCACTGCCACCCAAATAGAATCATTTTGTCGTTGGGTCTTAGGAAGTCCAACTACAAAATCCATAGATATGCTTTCTCATCATTTTTAAGGGATATCTAAGGGACGTAACAACGCTCCAGCCTTTAAGCATTTTGCTTTGGCTAGTTGATAGGGTTTATGCTTACCCACATAAAACTCGACATATGGCTTGAGTTTTGTCCAATAAAACTCTCTTTATCTTTCTTGGAAATCTGAGATCCCTATTAATCAATCTCTTTTCCACTCTCATTCATTTTGGTCTCAATAATTTTTCATATTTGACAATGAAAGATATAGATCTGTATAACTTTGGGTGAATGAAAGTTCATTTGATTCACCAATCCAACTAAGAGCGTTTCCACCCTTGTTAGAGCTGCCTTTGACATATCATATCTCATGATCAAATTCTTGCATAAGCTCAGCCCATCGAGCTTTATGACCCCTCAAATCATGTTGATTGCAAAAGTATTTTAGAGGCTAGTGATCACTATAAACTGATTACCATAAAGATAATGCCTCCAGGTTTTAAGTGCATGTATCACAACACATAACTCCTTTTCCTGAATTGTATAATGCAACGGAGGTCCAGTAAGTATCTTGCTCTCAAATGCTATCGGTCTATCATTTTGTAAAAGACTGCTCCTATCGCCGAATCACCTGCGTCGATTCTAACGACATAAGGTAAACCTGGATCCGTGTTTTGTAAAATAGGAGGTAAAACCACCATACTTTTGAGCTTCTCAAAACATTGGTTCAGTTCATAATTCCACTCAATAAACGGACTAGATTGACACTCTCTTCTTTTTCTTATTAACTCTGCCTCTTGTTAAATTACTAAGAAGTGCTGGTACTTTCACATAACCCTCTATAAAGTTTCAAACAAAAATTGTAAACCGAGAAAAGATTTAATTTCTCTGACTATTTTTGGTATCGGCCACTCAAGCATTGCCTTGATTTTATCTTCATCTATCTTCAACCCTTTCGAGGTGATCTTGTGACCAAGATATACCAGTTCATGCTTAAAGAATTCACATCTGGATTCCTTAGCAAAAAGTTTTTCTCTTTTGAGAATCTGCAAGACAGTCTTGATATGATTTATATGGTGCTTAAGAGTTCTACTGTAGATGAGGATATCATCTAAAAATACAACTACGCATTGACCCAAGTATGGATGAAATATATTGTTCATCATCTGTTCAAATGTCGCAGGTGCATGTTAACCCAAAAGGAAGCACCAAAAACTCATAATGCCTGAACCTCGTTCAAAAGCCAGTCTCTTGCACAACACTTGGATGAATTCTAATATGATGACATCCGGTCTTGAGATTTTTTTTGTGAAGTATTTAGCTCCACCTAATCGATCTACCAGATCATCCATTTTGGGCAATGGATATTTATTTTTATTAGTTACATTATTCAGCCCCTTGTAATCCACACACGTCCGAAAGCCTCCATCTTTCTTCGCTTTCAGAAGACTAGGAGCACCCCTAGGTGATTTACTAGGTCTTAAATGTGCCATCTTAAGATAATATTCAATTTGATTAGTAACCCTTTATCTCTTCCTTCCAAAAAAACTGACATGGTTGTCTAGAGCTAGGGTGACAACCTGGAATTAACTCAATCCTATGATCTACTAACCTAGGTGGTAAACCATGAGGTAATTCGACTAGAAACACATCTTTAAATTCATCTATGATCTTACTCTTTTCAATGTGCTCCTAATTTAAATCCACTGAGTTAAGAATTTTAAAAAATTCACAGCTATTTAGATACATTTGAGAAATCGAAAATGGGTTATAGCAAAGAAAGATTAAGCTTCATATTGTGAATCAAAAATTTCCATTACATAAGCAGTTGAAATCGTCTTAGATGGATGTATATATCTGTCTCCAGACAATGTAACTACTTTATCTCCCTCTTGAAATGATAGCACATGCTTTTCAAAATCAATATCGAAATTTTTTAAAAACCACTCATAGCCTAGAATTATGCGTGCTAAATCTAAAACATGAAAATGAACTAATTCTCTAGTCTTGAATCAAAATTGGGAGCTTCAGTACTTTGACTTCCCAAGTCTCCAACTCTGCCCTAAAGCTATGTATACTTTATATCCATGATTTTTGGCTCCAGCTTCCAGGCTGAGTTTTTGCACAAAACGAGAATTAATGAAATTATGAGTTGAACCACCAAGATACTGACTTCTTGATCTCTTACTATGCCTTTCAAGCAAAACAAATCATTAGACAAGACAAAAGAGTACTAAAGGAACATTCACATACACAATCTATTAGGTCAAATTCCATCTATAGATTTTCCTTACCTGGCATCTCAATCACTTGAGTTACGAGTTTCTTTCACTACGGGCAGAATTTCATAACATGTCCAGGCTTATTGCAAATAACCACAGATTTGCTTTCTTAGCCTTTTTCTAGGGACATCTGTTTCTTTTCCTTACAATCTGATGGCATTTGATCAAGCTTGTCAAAATACCTTGAGTAGGACATGCACATTACTGCTTAACTTTCAGATATGTAATCTGAACATTCTTTTGCACATTTTGAGCTGAATTGTCAAAACTTTCGTGGATCATAAATTTGGCTACATAGCACCAAATTGGTCACTATAAAGCACAATACAAAGGGACAGTAGGTTAGCAAGATGCTTGCCATGTCACCCTAGTCCCTAGAGTGCGAGCTGTTAAGGCCCAATTTTATTAACTTTCAGATAATCCATAGATATGCTTTCTCATCATTTTTAAGGGATATCTAAGGGACGTAACAACGCTCCAGCCTTTAAGCATTTTGCTTTGGCTAGTTGATAGGGTTTATGCTTACCCACATAAAACTCGACATATGGCTTGAGTTTTGTCCAATAAAACTCTCTTTATCTTTCTTGGAAATCTGAGATCCCTATTAATCAATCTCTTTTCCACTCTCATTCATTTTGGTCTCAATAATTTTCCATATTTGACAATGAAAGATATAGATCTGTATAACTTTGGGTGAATGAAAGTTCATTTGATTCACCAATCCAACTAAGAGCGTTTCCACCCTTGTTAGAGCTGCCTTTGACATATCATATCTCATGATCAAATTCTTGCATAAGCTCAGCCCATCGAGCTTTATGACCCCTCAAATCATGTTGATTGCAAAAGTATTTTAGAGGCTAGTGATCACTATAAACTGATTACCATAAAGATAATGCCTCCAGGTTTTAAGTGCATGTATCACAACACATAACTCCTTTTCCTGAATTGTATAATGCAACGGAGGTCCAGTAAGTATCTTGCTCTCAAATGCTATCGGTCTATCATTTTGTAAAAGACTGCTCCTATCGCCGAATCACCTGCGTCGATTCTAACGACATAAGGTAAACCTGGATCCGTGTTTTGTAAAATAGGAGGTAAAACCACCATACTTTTGAGCTTCTCAAAACATTGGTTCAGTTCATAATTCCACTCAATAAACGGACTAGATTGACACTCTCTTCTTTTTCTTATTAACTCTGCCTCTTGTTAAATTACTAAGAAGTGCTGGTACTTTCACATAACCCTCTATAAAGTTTCAAACAAAAATTGTAAACCGAGAAAAGATTTAATTTCTCTGACTATTTTTGGTATCGGCCACTCAAGCATTGCCTTGATTTTATCTTCATCTATCTTCAACCCTTTCGAGGTGATCTTGTGACCAAGATATACCAGTTCATGCTTAAAGAATTCACATCTGGATTCCTTAGCAAAAAGTTTTTCTCTTTTGAGAATCTGCAAGACAGTCTTGATATGATTTATATGGTGCTTAAGAGTTCTACTGTAGATGAGGATATCATCTAAAAATACAACTACGCATTGACCCAAGTATGGATGAAATATATTGTTCATCATCTGTTCAAATGTCGCAGGTGCATGTTAACCCAAAAGGAAGCACCAAAAACTCATAATGCCTGAACCTCGTTCAAAAGCCAGTCTCTTGCACAACACTTGGATGAATTCTAATATGATGACATCCGGTCTTGAGATTTTTTTTGTGAAGTATTTAGCTCCACCTAATCGATCTACCAGATCATCCATTTTGGGCAATGGATATTTATTTTTATTAGTTACATTATTCAGCCCCTTGTAATCCACACACGTCCGAAAGCCTCCATCTTTCTTCGCTTTCAGAAGACTAGGAGCACCCCTAGGTGATTTACTAGGTCTTAAATGTGCCATCTTAAGATAATATTCAATTTGATTAGTAACCCTTTATCTCTTCCTTCCAAAAAAACTGACATGGTTGTCTAGAGCTAGGGTGACAACCTGGAATTAACTCAATCCTATGATCTACTAACCTAGGTGGTAAACCATGAGGTAATTCGACTAGAAACACATCTTTAAATTCATCTATGATCTTACTCTTTTCAATGTGCTCCTAATTTAAATCCACTGAGTTAAGAATTTTAAAAAATTCACAGCTATTTAGATACATTTGAGAAATCGAAAATGGGTTATAGCAAAGAAAGATTAAGCTTCATATTGTGAATCAAAAATTTCCATTACATAAGCAGTTGAAATCGTCTTAGATGGATGTATATATCTGTCTCCAGACAATGTAACTACTTTATCTCCCTCTTGAAATGATAGCACATGCTTTTCAAAATCAATATCGAAATTTTTTAAAAACCACTCATAGCCTAGAATTATGCGTGCTAAATCTAAAACATGAAAATGAACTAATTCTCTAGTCTTGAATCAAAATTGGGAGCTTCAGTACTTTGACTTCCCAAGTCTCCAACTCTGCCCTAAAGCTATGTATACTTTATATCCATGATTTTTGGCTCCAGCTTCCAGGCTGAGTTTTTGCACAAAACGAGAATTAATGAAATTATGAGTTGAACCACCAAGATACTGACTTCTTGATCTCTTACTATGCCTTTCAAGCAAAACAAATCATTAGACAAGACAAAAGAGTACTAAAGGAACATTCACATACACAATCTATTAGGTCAACTTCCATCTATAGATTTTCCTTACCTGGCATCTCAATCACTTGAGTTACGAGTTTCTTTCACTACGGGCAGAATTTCATAACATGTCCAGGCTTATTGCAAATAACCACAGATTTGCTTTCTTAGCCTTTTTCTAGGGACATCTGTTTCTTTTCCTTACAATCTGATGGCATTTGATCAAGCTTGTCAAAATACCTTGAGTAGGACATGCACATTACTGCTTAACTTTCAGATATGTAATCTGAACATTCTTTTGCACATTTTGAGCTGAATTGTCAAAACTTTCGTGGATCATAAATTTGGCTACATAGCACCAAATTGGTCACTATAAAGCACAATACAAAGGGACAGTAGGTTAGCAAGATGCTTGCCATGTCACCCTAGTCCCTAGAGTGCGAGCTGTTAAGGCCCAATTTTATTATAGCAAGGCGTACTTTGTCAAGGACGAAAACTCAAGGAACACATCTAAGCTTTGCATGCCATCAAGAAGAGGTTACAAGCAATCTATTGAGGTTCATAAAAAAGCACTAAACGCTTCTATCAGGTCCAGCAAAGATCAGAAAGCTTTGATCCATTGAAAAATGGATTTTAGGGGGGCACCTACAAGAGAAACTTGGGTGAAGCCTCCCACCACCAAATTGGGTGCCAGAGGGCTTGAATTAGAGGTAGGACATTCCCACGTGTGAATTTTCACATGGTATCAGAGCCTATCTAAGGTTTTGATGCGTGCAGCCAAACCACCCAACCAACTGAAAGCCGAGAGTCAAACCCTAATTGGCTTCTCCCCCTTCAACTACCATCAAGACATGAAGAATGTCTCATTTACAATGCTCTAAAAGATACTTTCTATTCTATTCAATTGTGTAGATGTAGACTTATGATGTTGATGGCTAGTCAATTTTAAGGAATATTATTAATTCCTAGTATTGCTGCTGATTTGAGCTTTGGCTTGATTTTACTTCAATGACATTTTTACTCTCCCATTGTTAGGAATCATAGTTAATATGCACCTTCTAGTCTTATGTGCCCTCAAGTACTCAAAAGTCTCTCTCTCTCTCTCTCTCTCTCTCTCTCTCTCTCTCTCTCTCTCTCTCTCTCTCTCTCTCTCTCTCTCTCTCTCTCTCTCTCTCTCTCTCTCTCTCTCTCTCTCTCTCTCTCTCTCTCTCTCTCTCTCTCTCTCTCTCTCTCTCTCTCTCTCTCTCTCTCTCTCTCTCTCTCTCTCTCTCTCTCTCTTATATGGTTGTATGTTACTTTGCCCCTACCCCCCCCCCCCCCCATTCACCTCTTCTCCTCCTCCATCATCTGAGATGGAGGGGGATGCTATTTCACCTACAGCAATCCCATCGCTAGCTGCACTAGAAGGCATCACTAGTGCACCCTCTATTTTCACCGACAATCCACTTGCTATCACAACGCATCAGCAGTCCACGGTCGATAATACTCCTTCCAAGCCTATTGAGAGTCTTTATACCTATGATATCGGTTTCATCCGAAACGAAATCCTCGGCCTTAAGAGACAACTACAGTTTTTTGAAATGGCTAATGGCAAATTGGTTTTGGATCTCGTGGGTGTCAAAGAACGGGTGGTGCAGCTTGAGCAAGAAAATGTATATCTTAAGCAACGGATTGCAGAACATGTACCTTCTTCGGACGAAACTTCCAACAATCTTGCTTGGAAAAATACGTCGAAGAGACAAAGACATGGGCAACACTCTTCAAACCGGGCAGCAAACTCTCATCACTTGCAAAACAGGTTGAAGAAACGACATCGATCCTCAAACAAGGTAATCACCCCCATATCTGAACCTCTATGATGGATAACAATTTGGAGACAGTTTTGGATGAACAAGCTAGAAGAGCTAAAAAGGCTTTTAATATTAGAGTAAGAGGCATTGCCAACGGCGGTAAACCAATAGACAAAGCTACAGAGTTACTCGTTTCCAAGTTATCTCATGTTGTTGATGGTTTTGATATGGCATGGCGTAGTAAATTTGATGACAATGTTCTTTTTATCAAATTTCGCTCTCTTCAACACCACAATGCAGCCCTTCGGCTTAGAACAAAACTCAAAGGCACTTTCTTTTATATGGATGATGATTTGACAAACACCCAATCCTTAGCAAGGAAAAAGATTATTCACAAAGCAAAAGAAAAAGGGCAAAGAGTTGTTTTTATCGATGGAAAACCAAGATATTGCGACCTCCTCTCACACTAGGAACTTGGGACTCTCGGGTTTAGAAGCTGCCCGAGATCCCCTACCATTTTGAGACTTGGCTTCTAGAATTGCAATGTTTGCTGAATTTGGTGGGGACCCATTTCAGGCACTCTCAGATGATATTGTTGTTTTCTCTCAGCAGGGCTACATTTTTTTAGCAGGAGATTTCAACGCCCGTACTAGCTCCAGACAGACAGAATTTCATGCAGATACTGACTTTCTTCGGCTTCATCCTCTGGATATGGGACTTGATCGAGTATCATAGGATGCACACACTTCAGTTACATCTTTTGGAGAGCAGTTGATTACTCTTGCGGAGACACATTCTCTTGCCATCTTGAATGGCCTCACACAATGGCCTTCCTCATCAGCGTTTACATGTTATCCTCCTGGTGGAGGACAGTGTAGTTGACTACTTTATTGGATCACCTGCTTTGATCCCTCACATCTCTGATTTCTCCATTACACCTCCTACCATTTCTAATCACTCACTCCTACGCATCTCACTGGGTCACATAACCCCATCTTCTAAAGTTCCACGCTCCTCTTCTACTAACAAATGTGCTCCTTTTACTCACTCTGGACTCGCCAACTACACCACAACCCTGTCCCAACTACTTACTAACTTCCCTTTCACGGCATCAGTTGAGCAACAAGCCTCTTTTCTCTCTAAATCTCTCTTATCTGCGGCGTCCTCATCTTTCCCCACCAAGACGATATCATCTCATAGACGTGTTGACAACCGTTGGTATGATGCAAAATGTCGCTCTCTTCACAAACATGTGGTAAAATAATTTCCCTTGTGAGAATTTCTATGAGATCTATAGGTTCTCAATTAAAATACTGGAGTAGAGAGATTCAAAACACTGATTCAAATTCTTACTCAATTAATAGACCAAGACTTAATCGTCACACCTAAGAATCATCACAATTCCGAATAATCCTCTGACAATAATTAGTATTTATTTATGATCCGTCAATCACAAATATTTAGATTCATATGATTCGTCAATCATAATTTTCTGGAATCCAAAATTATACTTAATCATTTACAAGATACTGGAGTATATGTCCAATATAACTCAGGAGAAGTAAGAGTCATTCCAAAGTCTTTCTATTAAGAAAATATTGGATTTAGGAATACTTTCAAAACATGATTCTTTAACTGAAGTGCAAAATTCAAGGTCTAGAAATTAGTGGTAATTAAAGATTGAACGCATACCAAGATGACAATCATCTTCAACTACAAAAACTTTAGATTACAATCCAGAATCACATCTAGATATCCAAAGTCCTGCTGAATATCAATTCAGTTATTATTCTTGGATCCATTATGATTCGGTATCCAATTCAGATTTCTAGGATACAATCACTAATGAGCTAAGTCCCTTAACTAAGGAATACTCTATCTCAAGAATACTATATATCCAATGCACACAATTTTAACTGATGAACCGAAATGATTCACTAATCATGCGTCTTACAAGCAATATAACTCAAAACCATCATTTCCCGGTGAATCCACATCACACTGATCGTTTTACCAATTAACTTCATCATGGAGTAATCAACTACTCAAGCTAATTGCCAATGATTCAGAAATCTCAAATGTCTAGGTGCAGATCTTAATTATACTAGTATGACACCACATTTAGATCTTCATCCAAACCATTTATAAGTTAATCCATAAATCTTCCATACAAAGATTTGTTAACTCTGCAAGTATCTGTCAAAACAATACTTGATCATATGTTCATGTTCACCGACTAGGTTAAGTGCACCAGATAATTCTAGTAACCATAAATACACAGTAGATTCATACAAGATTAATCGTGCACATATGTGAATAATCTCACTATGACCCAGTACATAAACACATTTTTATCTGGTAGATTCCTCCAGACCCACATATGTTACTCACATATCTCACTGAGATCTTGTAACTCAGCTACAAAAGATTTTCTATTTCTCATGAGTAAATAACATATCCGGAAAATCTCTGAGATGAATAATATTCAATCTCAACAGTTTTCCAATCCAACTTATCTTCTAATTACATAATTCCTTCCGCTCAATCAACCCCTTACTGATCCTAGTACTAAACTAAGATTAGGTTGATCCAATATAGAATTCTCAGACTTAAATTATGATCAAACTTACTTCTATTCAAATCAAAATGGAACTAGTAACATTTGACCTTTTACTGTACTACTTATAGATAATGATTCCAATATCAAACTTGTTCTAGTTCTAGATTGTCCACACAATCCCTAGAGATTTCCTCTTATTTGAAAAGTTCCAATTAGGTATCTTACTCTGAATTTATCCGAAATTACTTTCAGACCAAATCTCATTTCTATACCACAACCGGTTCTCTTCCGAAAACTATGCAACCTACAGATTCCCAAATAGAATTTTATCCCACCACTTTACCCCTCCTTTTAATGAAATTATAAATTTCAATAAAAGTTAACTAGAAAGATGATATATGAAAATATCTAAACACATGAAAAAGTCAGTAATAAGTGCATCCATTAAAAGATTCACTCAATTACAGACAGGACTTTTCCTTCAAATATTTTCAACCCGAGTGATAGAAACTACCATTCTATTGAAATCCATTTATGCAAAAAGAGATATTCTAGGCTTAAGAAATTGGAACACATTAAACCTTAGAATTTATCTGAATTCCAAGTCTATTCCCACAAGTAGTAATTTATATGACATAACAGTCTTTCAGAAGAATAACTTCATGCTGGAAAGAATCATATAACCAGTCTGATGTCCATATTCGAGAAATTACTAAGAAGTAAAGGATTAATTAAGAAAGCGGGAAATAGATTTGAGGGCCTCTAATTTTGTAAATAATGAGATACCACATTGGGATCTAGATTAAACCTCAAAATTTTCCAAAATATCTCACATTTGATCGAATGGTTTTTTTTTTTTCCCATATCGCGACTATGTACTAAACAACCATTGACCATCAGATCTTTACAGTCCTAGAATTCCCTTTTCAAAATTACTGATGTCTTGTACCATCAGCTTTTCCTTCCAGAAAATTCTTAACCGCCTTATCTGATATTCTAGAGATCCACTGATCTTCTAGTTGTCCTATAATCACTATAGGATATTGTCTCTTGTTCCCAAATACTGGAGAATCCATTTTATTTGGATGATTGGCATGCCCCATTAGATGGATATCACAAATCCACACCTGATTCGTTGGGGAGGGAGGGGGGGAGGGGGGGGGGGGACATTAACAAAAAATTTCGTCAATGTTTCCCCCCCGCCCACCCGCCGCGGCGGGTGGGCGAAGGGGGGGGGGGCAAGAATTTATAAAAAAGCATTTAAAACAAAAGTTTTTTTTTGACTTCTCCCCCGCCCACACTACTTAACTTAGAAGATTAGATTTAATTAAAAAGGCATGGAGAAAGCAAAAACATTTACCATATTGTAGGAGCAAAAAAATTTGAAGCAGGTAGCAATTCACTCTGATATAAGAAAGCCTAAAAATTTCAAAAGACAATGTAAATAAGCACATTTGACATTTTTATCAAATATCAACTACAGGTTAAAACTCTTTGGTTCTACTTGCTCATTTTATATGTAGTTGATGACCTCCTTGCTTGATGGGTCAAGGCCAAACATGCTCACTAACATTGAGGGACCTACTAGATTAGGAACAATTAGAGTTTTAATGGTTTCTCTTTTCAATCTTAGTGAGAGTTGTGACTTGAGGAAGCTTTAAGAATGAAATTTCATTGTGGAATGGTATTTGCTCTTCAAGGCCAGCACCATGAAATTACTGAAAAGTTTTATATTTTAAAACTTTCACCTTTCTTTTTGTGAATCTCAATTATTTTGTTTCAAATTAGTATTAAAAGAGCCTTGAGGGCTTCCATAGCTAACTATAATACTTGAAAAATACGTTTTTTCTTGTTGGATAGTTGCTGAAAAATGTACATCTAATTTTTTGAATTGGTGTTATTTTTGGTTGCAGCAAGTCAGTTCAAAGTCTAAATCAACAAAATAAGCCCTTCCTAGATGGAGGATGCCACTATTTATCATGGAGATGATTCCAAACTTGCTACTTGTATCTTCTATAACGTTGTCAACAGGAAAAGTTTGAAGCAGTATCTTTGTGTTGGTTGCATTTGTGGCTGATTTATAAATATGTGATGAATTTGACTTTGTGCAATTTCTATTTGTACCTATGATTGAATGAAATTATGTCAGAATCCCTAAGAAACATATTCTCCATAAAAGGCTCTCCATTTCATCCGTCTAGGTGGATGATGTATATACCATCAAACAAGGTCTGGATGATGAATGTGAGAAAAACATGTCCAATTGTCAATAGCGTGGTGGATAAGAGTAGACATGTGAGGTTTCCCACCCAATTGTTCCCAAGATACAACATACACCTTGGGGTCCTTATCACACTTCTAAGTGCTTGAGTTGCATAGGAGGTAATTGTCCAAGTTGAACAAGAGTGTTACCTGTGGCAATGAGGACCTAGGATCACATCTTAGTTTGCATGTGAGTTAGGAATATCTAGGAGCACACGGGCTCCAAAATTGGCTTGGCTTACAGATGTGGATGTACATATTGTATCTAATTATGCTATTGCTATTTAACAATGGTGCAAAATTTTAAAAAGCCCATTCTTTTCATATATTACTTGTAGCTTTCTATGATCCTTAGGACTAAAACTTTGTGTTTTAATCTTCTAATGTTCTTGATGAGGAACCTATGCTTTCACACAATTGAAGGATTTCCATGTTTCCCCTTATCAATAAACAAAGGAAGTGTAAATTTTGGTTCATGTGTTGCTTCATAAACATTCATAGATATAAACTCTCTTTTCTTATTTGCACCTTTGAAGAATTTCTTGAATTTCCTTGAGATTGATTGCAAGTAAGGATGGGATATTGAAACAACCAAAGTAAAGGGATTGAAAGAAAGGAATGACATGATTAACAATTCTCAATCTAGTCATTGGTGAGAGGGAGGCTGGATTCCAAGTGGAGAGTTTACTCAAAACTTGACTCAACATCCAGCCTAGACATTAAATGCCCCAAGGGAATTGAATGTATCTAAATGAAATCCCATGTAGAGCTATGTTCAAACCTAAATTGGATGCTAGTCGGGAGCTGATTCATCTTGAATTTTGATCATGTCACACTTTCAAGGTTAACTCTAGAACCAAAGTGGCAATAGAGCTAATTAGTCACCCAAAAATTTAGAAAAGAGTTTTTATCTAATGAGGCAAAAGTTAAACCGTCCGATGATGAGATATTTGTATCTTTTTGGTCTAGATACTAGTTCATCTTGGCTATAGAAGGATAAGATTTAGGGTTGGTGGTATGAGACACCAATATTTCTTGTATCCTATTTGTCGCTGAAGGCTATACCATACTTGATAAGCTTTATGTCTAGGATGAAAATGAAACAAACAGTTCATATGGATAATGGGTATGGGTTTGACAAATGCTTGTACAATTGGAAACATTAGTAATGATATTGACAATGGAATCATTTGTGGAATAATTGGATCGTTTGGGCATCTTAGAGTTGTCTTGTGACAAGCAAAGCCTAGTATAAGAGGAACTATTTTTGTTTATCTATATCGAAGTTGATATTAAACAGAGGAAGAAAATCACCAAGTGTTTGTTCCAACATCGAGTGGTGATAGAAGAACTCAACGAAGACTATCGATGGTGTTAATACTCTTGTGATGCATGGTTCTATCAATAAGGAAAAGTGGGTTTGGTAACTGTATTTGTGAGAAAGAGACAGAATTCCAATTAAGTTTTTGTACATATCCTTTATGTTTACTCTTCCTCAATTGTACTCTTATATTTTGTGTGCAGGTGAGAAAGAACAAATACAAAATGCTTTTACCTTGACACTACCAATGTGGATAAGTGTAGTAATCTTGACTTTATTTGACTTTTGAGTCGTAACTTCATCATTGATGTCTTTTTTGTAGTCTTAAGTGAATATGGGGAGATACACATATTTGTTAATGATTTTTTCTTATTTGTGGTTTCTCCCCCTTCAAAGAAATGGCAATTTCTCTATTTCAACTAGTCAAGCACAAGAGGAGATAATATAATGGAGGTCCATTTTCCAAGGAATGAGTTTGCATATGAACATTGTGCTAATCAATGGATTTCCATTACAAGATAGTCTTATTCCATCTGTGGAGCTCTTTATCAAGGATGGACTTTGCTATTATGAATACTTTGTTGACCTAGGAGGACTCATTATTGTAATAATTTGGAGCACTCAACATTATTTGTGCCACCCAATATTGATTCATCTTGTCAAAAGGGGAGAAGGGAGGGACTTATCAAAATAAGAGACCTTGAGATGTAACATGCAAAAATGAGAAGGAGATTCATGGGAAAAGGAGCAATACATAATGTCCTCTTGTAGGAGGGCAGGAGAGTTCTATGTAGGATTTTGGTGCCATAAAAACCAAGAGCATCACAAATTTCAAGCTTGTCTTCTTAAGCTAGGGACATATGATTTTTCAGGTTGATCAAGTTGTGTTCATTATCCATTGCAAGTTCCTATAGATAGATAGTAAATTTGGGAGTGCCCCAAAGGAGTGGACCATGCTGAGAGGAAGAAGACAACAGGGGGAGATAATATGCTTAAAAATCATATCAATGGCTTGCAAGGAGACAAAAATGAGTTAGTGTGTAGTAAATTTTGCAAATAGCTAAGCTCAAATGAATCTTTTATGAAAGATAATAGAGACATCAAGGGAGAAGCCCACGTGACCAAGATTTTGGCCAGTGAGATACAAGTAGTGGTCCTTGCAAGGAGAGCCAAGGTGTGGCAATGTCTTGGAAAATGCCTTATTAGTATTTATTGAAGAAAAAGAGAGGTGTTTGAGAGGACGAGCTTTAAAATTAAAACTTGGACTAAACAAAGTTACAAAATTATCATTTAGATTAGATATGGGTACTGCTCAATTTTCCTAATTATTTCTTGTCGGGCTTGTATGCCAAGCTTGGTTTTATGAATACAAAAGCTATGAATGGACGTGATGTTTTCTTAGAAAATGGCTATCCATATAAAATAACAGGACTTGGAAGAGTCAAATTCATATTCGTAGATGAAAGAGTGAATGCTTAATCTAGAGTTAAAGTCTTGAACCATGGAGTGGCAAAGAGCTTGAACCAATCTAGTTTTAATCTTTCAACAACTAATTTAATAAAAACACCATAGATCATTTGATAGCCATATTTACTTCCCTTCAATGCGAAGTACTAAGAAATACTAATGAGATCAATACTACATCCACACAAGTTTTATTTCATCACATATATTGTTATGTGGTAAGATAAAGTGGTGTACATAGGTCATATTTTCCATGTACAAGCACTTGCTCAATTTGTCTATACTATCAACTGATTTATAATGCATAGTAGGTTAGCAAAACTTTTGTATTGCACGTGATTACTTGATAACTCATTTGATTTGATTTGTTTCCAATAGAGTAACAATATATGTTATCTACAACACAAATGTAATAGTTTTGTATGATCACTTAGATTTTTCTAACAAAAGTATTCCATTGACTTCTTAGCAACTTCATTTCACCTCACATTTTGCACATCAGCATAAATCTCTTCTACTTTAATCTTGATTCTAGAACATTAATGCCTTAGATTTAGATATGTTATCTTATAACTATCAAGTCTTGAATTTTTCTTGTATCTTCGTAATTCTTGTCCACCTTCAAGCTCATCCTCACCAAGGACAACATCAAGAGTCATGGAATATTAGTAAATACTCCATTTGGACCTTCCAAATAGAAGATTTTGTAGAAGTTAGCCTCTCACTAGATTCCAAGAGGTATGCACCAAATGATCCCATCTATTCAATATCAATTGTGAAAGTGTGAGGGTCAAGCCTAGATCCTTCTAAGGTGTCTAACATAGGGAGGAGTCCAAATTTGAGTGAGATTTTTGGGATATCTAGGAATCAATTACTCGATTTTTTTTTTGTAAAATAGAGTGTGTAGATTTGTGAAGCTTGTTTTAAGTGGACAAAGATCATTGAAGATATTTCAATTTTTGCAAAAAGAACAAAAATCAAATTGAAAATGAGTGCAAATATAGAGAAGAGCCAAAGCTTAAAAAAACTATTGATCAAATTTACTCAAAACTAAGAATCTGGATATTTACAAGCAATAAAAGTTACTTTCCTCTTTTTCACACTTTGAAAAATATCAAGCCTATAAAATCACTTTTTGGCCCTTGAAAAACAAATCAAGCAATGGATTTGATGCTCCACAATCAAATCTTTCAAATTGATTTGAGATTCTTATAGCTTTATCTACCATAAGCACAAAAAATACATAAAAGAGAAGTGATCCTGTTAATTTGGAACTTTCACCAAAATTGTGACTTGAATTTTGGTTTAACGCACTTTCACATGTATGAGGACACATGTAGCCACTATGCAATGATGAAGCCCAAAAAACTCATGCTTTCATGCTTTTGACAAGATTTTGGCACTACAACACTAGCAAATTAGCACTCAGAACTGGCAAATTTTATACTTGTTTTTGGATCAAATGCCCAAACTCTTGTACAAGGCTCTAACACCATGTGAATAAGTGAGTTTTAGGACCTTTAATGGATTTAATCAATTCGCAAGAGTGATTTGTTTGCATTGCTAGATTCATCTCCATCATTAGTCCTTGAGTAAATGCCAAAAGTCTTAATCTAACAAGCAAGAGCAATCTAAATAATATGTAAATAATCCAAAAGGGCTTCACACATGAGAAGTATAGCCTGTAGTATGGCCTGCAGCCTAAAAACAAAATACATAAGCGATTGATAGCATTAGACATATACATTTGCAAGCTATTTCAGTACCACCCATAATTTTGCAACAATGGTTATTTGGGAAGTGATTGTAGTACTTGGCTCACACTACTAGTAGTGATCATGGTCATAAGCTAGCGTGGCTAGAATATCAACTTGTAGGTTCTATTTTTGTGGAGTGTGCATCCACTCGATATGGAAAAAACTCTCTTGTGAGTTCACTAATGGCGATGGCGTAGGCTTGAAGAGTTCTACTTTTGAGCGGATACATTTCGATTATAGCTTGGATTAGGAGTTGAGAATCTCCCAAGATCCTTAGTCCATGAGAACCTCATGATCATTTGTGTGGCTGATGAGAATGGCCTTATACTCGACATTGTTATTGGTAAAATCATGTCCCTAACAGATTTTCTATACTTGATAGTTCAAGTCCCATTGGGATTTTGTAATACTACTCCTATGGCTCCCACTGCGGTTAAGTGTCTACAAGCACCATCTACCTTCAAGGTATTTGTCCTAGGCTCATGTGTGAGCTCCATGCTACAAGGAAAATATTTTTGGTATTTTGAATGGATTTTTATGATTTTTTTTTATTTTTCAGTATCCTCTTATTCAGCGTATGTATTGTTAAAAACTGAAATTCACTTTTCTTCATCTGTGAATTCTTCC
Organism: Diphasiastrum complanatum; assembly: GCA_029204225.1. Lineage (NCBI taxonomy): Eukaryota > Viridiplantae > Streptophyta > Lycopodiopsida > Lycopodiales > Lycopodiaceae > Diphasiastrum > Diphasiastrum complanatum. The sequence continues at coordinate 13,387,161 of CM055096.1, forward strand.
ATGTGGTGCAGTCTGTTCCCACAAAAAGAGACAACTACAAGTACAGTATGTTTCACACAGAAGATGACAGCCGCAACTAACTAGTGTTTAGCATAAACATTAGCTGACACAGATTATTAAATGGCAGCTAACTTGCAACAAAAGGTTGTGAGTGTGTTCGATGCCAGCAATTATTATGTCTAGAAACACAAGATGAAGATGCTACTCAGAGAAGAAGGCTTATGGAGTGTAGTAGATGGGACAGAAGTAAGGCTGCAACAAAATCCGGCTGAATGGAGAAAGAAGAATGATAGAGCAATGGCGCTCATCACTCTGTCACTTGCAAAAGACATCATGATGACCACAGTGGATTGTGAAACCAGCCACGAAATGTGGGATACGCTACAAGCCAAACATGAGCATCTGACAAGTGTGGAGATCTTGCATCTCAACAACCGACTTTTGAACATGAAGTGGGATAGCAATGATCTGGAAAAGCATGCTGGGAAGATGAAGGCCATCTTCAATCAACTGGCAGCTGCAAATTATAATCATGCTATTTTGCCAGAGCAACAGTTCTTACATTTCATAAGAACTCTACCATCCTCCTACTACAACCTGAGGTCAATACTCATGAGAACGCCTAATATGACGTTCAATGATGTTGTTAAGACTGTGGCAGATGAAGTCATCATGAGATATCATACTAACTCTCAAGGCAGCCAAGACATTGCATCCTTTGTTAGAAAAAAGAACAAAGAGAAAGCACAGAAGCAAAGCCCATCTTTGACCAATAATGAACGTAGCAAGAAGAAGGGACACTTAGCATTTGATTGTTGGTACAATCCAAAGAGTAAGAACAAAGACAAGGCCCATACTACAGAATCTTCCCATCAAGAAGAAGAGCCAGAGCAAGCTATGGCAGCAAGAGATGTGCCCAATGCACTCTCAGATCTAAAGATTGTCATAGACTCTAGGGCCACGTCACACATCACATGCAAGAAGAAGGTCCTGAAGGACTATAAGACTTTCAATGGAAAAGAGAAGTCATTCCTGGTAATAACAACAAACACCATGTCATGGGAATTGGAACTTTACTTTTGAAGACAACTTGTTACAAGGATCTAGAGGGAGTCCTGTACGTTCCCACATTGAAGAGTAATCTCTTGTCGGTTGCAAAGATGACAGATATGAGACTGAATTTCACTTTCAACAATGGCAGATGTTAAATAAAGGACCGTGGATCTGACCAGATCCTTGTGACAGCTGAAAGAAAGGGCAACTTGTATCATACAAGTATTCTGAATCATGTTGACCAAATTCTTGTGACTTTAGAAGAAGAAACAAGAATGAATTATGGCATAAAATGATGTGCCACTATAGTATGAGCACACTCTATTAAATGTCAAGGAACGGAATGGTAGAAGGGATGGATGTCACTGACAAAAAATTAGACTGTGTACATTGTGTTTGAAGGGCAAACAACATCGTGAACCATTCAGGTTCGAGGGAGAACGAGCTAAGGAGCTTCTTGGACTGATTCATAGCGATCTATGTGGGCCTATGAAGGTTCCATCTATATCTAGATCACATTACTTTGCTACTTTCATAGGCGACTATACACACATGACCTTCGTCTACTTCTTGAAGAAAAAGTCTGATGTGTTTACTGTTTTCAAGTAGTTCAAGAGTTCATTTGAAACACAAACATGAAGAAAGATTAAAATTATGAGATCTGATAATGGTGGCGAATACACCAGTACAGAATTCAAGAATTATTGTCTGAATGAAGGAATCAAGAGGCAGTATATTGTGCCCTACACACCATAGCACAATGGGGTATCCGCAATAAAGAACTGGACCCGGATGGAGGCAACAAGGTGTATGATAGCACAGGCAAGGCTTCTGAAAGAATTTTGGGCAGAAGCTATCTTGACAGCTGTTTTTATCTTCAAAATAGGAGTATGATAGCTACTATAAGCGATGCGACTCCTTATGAGGCCTGGACTGGTGACCAATCTGTCACATTTCAGAGTATTTGGTTGCAAGGCTTCCATGTATGTACCTCAAGAGAAGAGGTCGAAGCTTGATGAGAAGTCTAAGCCCATGATTTTTGTGGGCTATGCAATCAATTCACCTAGATACAAGTTGTGTGATCCTGAAACCAATAAAGTTCAAGTGAGCAGACATGTAAAGTTTGATGAAGAAACATTTCAATAAGACACTGACTTGACTGGTTATCAGTTTATTGATCTAACTCCTTATATCTCTGACTGGGCTGAAGAGGGAGAGCACACTTGTGTGGAGCCGTTTCAACAGCCTATTCAAGAAGACCAACAAGCAGTTCAGCAACGAGAGTTGCAGGCCCCAGAACAATCAGTGCAACCTCAAGAGGAAGAGAATCATGCTCAGCCAAGATGCTCAAGCAGAATCAGAAGACTCAGACAGAAGGCTATTGAGAATGTTTTAGGAAATAATTGTGAAAGCAACCGATGCCTAGTAACTATATAACCTACATCTTACTCAAAGTCAATGGCAAGTCCAAAATCTGAACATTGGAAGAAGGCGATGCGGGAAGAAATTGATTCATTGCATAAGAATGAAACATGGACACTTGAGAGTCTGCCAGAAGGAAGGAAGGTTGTAGATTGCAAATGGATCTACAAGATAAAGCTCAAATCAGATGGAAGTACCAAGCAATACAAGGCTAGATTAGTAGCCAAGGGATATTCTCATAAGTATGGAGTAGACTACAAGGACTAAGTCTAAGCCAACATTGTTCTAGCAGTACTGAATAACCCCAATTTCCAATGTACATCCTCATAACATAGAAGTCCACCTGAATGATCTTGCTAGCCCTAGTGATTGAAAAGTTTTCAAGCTCTCTCTCTATGACTGCAATGTTGCAAAGTTATTTGCAAAAGATATCTCGGCAGAAGCAAAGGAGATCATCAACGCTGAACTTCAGACAGCTGCTGCAGAAAAGGTGGTCACTTTCGAGGAAGAGGACGAATAAATCGCGAAGACGAAATTGTCTAGTATTGTTATCGATTAACCAACCTCGAAATCGAAGACAAAAGAATATGACATCGTGACTGATATTGGATCCCTTCGTCCGAACATTACTTTTGAACAGCTGTTGGCAAATAACACTTATTACAAAAAGCAACTGAAAGGCCATTTTGTGCCCAAAAAGAAGAAAAAAATTTCGCAGCCAGATGCTGGTGTTTTGTCTATCGATTTAGGTGATCTCGGTGCACCTAAGATTGATATTGCCATTGCGGGATGCTTGATCAAAAAAGTGCCAATTGACTCTGGTTCCAGTGTGAATATAATAACAGAAGACACAGCTCATGCTCTGGGGCTGACTAACATTCAACCGACACAGTGAAACATCAAGTTAGCTGATTCGACACGACGAAAACCTGTTGGAGAACTGAAGGATATCACTGTCTACATTCAAGCCAAGCCATTCACAATGAATTTCATTATTATCAGACCACTCGGTTTGTCATCCTATTCTGTGTTGATTGGGCGACCTTGGCTTTATCAATCAAACGCAAGTGTACATTGGAAATCCAGAGAGCTAAGATTTTAGATTGGTGAGACCAATAACCGAGGTAAGCCAGCAGAACAAATCATAACCTGGAGTCATGACAAATATGAAGGTGAAACTCCTTTGTTCGACACCAGCTTTACATCAGAAGAATCTTCGTATGCCTTGAATATTTTTTCCCAATGGATCTGATATTGAAGTGCAGTACTTTGAATGTTATGAGAATGCTAATGATAAAGAATTCTTCGATGCCTACGACGCTGAAGCGGATGTTTCGTATGAAGAAATTAATGTTGCAGACACGAACTCGAAAGATCTGACGATTCGAGTGACAAATCTGAACATGAATTTGGTAACAAGAACCAGGTTGATGACAAGAAAACATCTGTGGAGTCAACCGTGCGCGAAATTCATGGCCATACCAAGGCCAGTATGACAAAAGGTATCATTTTACCAAATTCTACTGAACTGATTGAACTTGCACCTAGCAGATTTGTGCATGTTTCAAAGTCACTTGGAGAATCAGAGTTAGTGGAATTCACTGAACTATTGAAGGAGTATCAAGACGTTTTTGCTTGGTCGCTCGACGATTTGAAGAGTATACCTGCAGAATTTGGAGAGCACCGAATTGATCTTAAGGAAGACGTTGTACCTATTCGACAGAGACAATATCATCTTAATCCTAAATACTCTCTCATGGTTAAGGACGAACTTAACAAGCACCTTAAGACAGGTATAATCTATCTCGTCTTAAGTAGTGAATGGGTTTCATCCATTGTTGTTGTCCCAAAGAAGAAGACTGACAAAATACGAATATGTCAGGAATTCTAACAGACTCAATGCTGCCACAAGGAAGGACCATCATCCTCTGCCTTTCACTGATTCCATCCTAGATCGGGTGGCTGGTCAAGAGCGTTACAGTTTCTGTGATGGCTTTTCTGGATATAATCATGTTGGAGTGCGAAAGGAGGATCGTTCAAAGACCACATTCACTACGGATTGGGGCACTTATGCCTACAACAAAATGCCCTTTGGTCTTTGTAACGCTCCAGCGTATTTTCAGCGAATTATGATGTTAATTTTCGCTGCCTTCCTGAGAACTTTTCTCGAAATATTTATTGATGATTTCTGTGTATACAGTGATATAAAGACACACCTGCAGAAGCTGAAATTAACATTGCAATGGTGTCGAGATACTTGTTTATCTCTTCATCCAGAGAAATGTTTTTTTGGTATAAAAGAAGGAATATTGCTCGGACACAGAATATCTAACAAAGGAATAGAAGTTGACAAAGATAAAGTCGAGCTTATAAAGAATCTCCAGATACCAACCAATTTACGACATGTTAGCTATTACAGGAGATTTATTCAAAGTCATGTTTCTATTGCTGCCTCTCTTACACATCTACTGAAGAAACAAGTGGAATACTTGTGGACGAATAAACAGCAGGAAGCATTCGAAGATCTTAAGCAAAGATTGATCAATGATCCTATTCTGAGACCACCCAACTGGACTATTTTATTTCACAGTTATGTGGATGTTTCTGCATTTGCTATTGGCGTTTGTCCAAGCCAGAAGGACGATCAGAAGAAGGATCATCCCATCTACTATGCGAGTCGACAGCTCAGTGCATCAGAGAAGAATTATTCGGCTACAAAAAGGGAAACACTTGGCATGATTTTCACTGTTAAAAAATTTTGACATTATTTGCTGGGATATGCATTTATTTTTCATGTGGATCATTATGCTCTTAAGTATCTTGTAAATAAACCAGATCTATCAAGACGAATTGCTCGATGAGTTCTACTTCTACAAGAATTTACTTATCAGGTAGAGCTTCATCAAGGAAAATATCATACGAATGCTGATTATCTATCGCGACTCAGCACTGAAAAAATTGAAGACCCTATCAATGATGATTTTCCAGACAAACATTTATTTGAGATTTCATCTACAAATTCATTATATTCTGATATTATTACTTATCTTAAAGATCAGATATATCCAAATGGTTACGATTGGGAGCAAAAGACAGTTTTTCAATATAAGATAGCACCTTATACAATTATTAACAATGTTCTGTACAAGATTGGTGCTGACCATCAACTACGAAGATGTCTCGAAACTGAAGACATTAAAAAGGTCGTTAAAGCCTTACACTCAGAAGATGTTGGTGGACATTTTGCTTTGAAGAATACAGTTAATAAGATATTGACTGCCAAGTATTGGTGGCCAACAATGTTCAAGGATGTATCAAATTTTATTCGTTCATGTGATCCATGCCAGAGATCTGGTAAGCCTACAAAAGCAATGAATTGGTCGTTGACAGCAATCCTGTCTCTTGCACCATTCGAGAAGTGGGGGATTGACTTTGTCAGTCCAATCAAACCTGTTACCCGACATACGAAATGTCGTTATATTCTAGTTGCCACGGATTATGCTACCAAGAACGTTGAAGCAAAGGCGACGAAACGAAACGATGCGAAAATTGTCGCGACGTTCTTATTCAAAAGTATAATCACAAGATATGGTTGTCCACTCGAACTAATAAGTGACCGAGGAACACGTTTTCTAAATGATACGATACGGTTGCTGACAACCTATTTCCTGATGAAACATAGAAAAACTACATCGTATAGTCCAAAAGCAAACGGGTTGACAAAAAGAGCTAATGGAATCTTATGTAAGATCCTGACTAAAATTGCTATTGCACATGCAACGGATTGGGATCAGAAACTACCATCAGTTCTTTGGGCTTATCGCAACATAGAGAAAATCACGACAAAACAGACACCATATTTTTTTACATATGGTATGCATCATATTTTGCCAATTGAATTTGAGGTGAAAACCTTTCACATTCAAGCTCAACAAACAGATGCAGAATGTATAAATGAAAGGTTGACTAATATTGAAGAACTAGTTGAAGCTCGAGAGACTTCACAAAAATTAACGGAGGAAATCCAGAAACAAAGAAAAAAGACATATGATAGTCATATAAATGTGATCTGAAAGCTGATGATTATGCGCTGATATATGACAGTCGCCATCAAAAGTTCCCTGGAAAACTCCATATGTGATGGCTTGGACCGTATAAAGTCATAGAGGTGTTTGACAATGGTTCTATGCAACTTCGATCACTTGAAGGTGAACTATTACCGACACATATTAACGAGTCCAGACTGAAGAAATACTACCTTTGACCAGAATTTTTATTTTTTATTATTTTTTTATTCTTATTATTTTCTAGTATTTTTCTAAAATTAATCGCAAATTTTCTTTTATCTTGTCTAAATTTTTTTCGCGACTTTTCTTTTATTTTATTTTTTTCTTTTCTAGAAATTTTCTAGAAATTTTCGTGAATTTTCGAGAATTTTTCTTGACTCTCTCAATCTTTCAATATCATTTTTTAAAAGTATTTTCGAGAACTTTTTGAGATTTTTTCGCGACACTCAATTTGTTAATCAAATTTTTGTAAATCATTTTCGAGAATTTTTTTAGAATTTTTTCTAGCATTATCTTCAGTTTTTCGAGAAATTTTTGAGAAATTTTCGTGAGTTTCTGTAACATTTTTTTTTTTTTTTAAGATCCTTCGATAATATTGTTTCTAGCATATTTTCAAAAATCTTTCGAGAATCTCTCGACCTACTTTTTGTATCCCTCCATTAAAGATGATGGCCACGTGATCATCTTTATTCACACGTGTGTACGCTCATAGATATTGTTTCTCCTTAATTTATTTTTCCTTTTCACAAACGGTCTTCCGTCATTAAAGATCGATCTGGCAAATTATAGTTTCAAACACTAAGCCATGCACATCCTCCATAAATGGAAGTGACAGATGTCAAGTCACCATGCCACGTCATCATCCCTTCCACACCGTTACTGCTTATCAGAGTTATTTTTCATTTTTCTTCTTTACACTTTCTACCTGCGAGTTTATGCTTTCTTGCGCTCATTCTCTTTTTAATCAAAGCACTCTTTTGTGAACTATTGCGATCTACAAAGCTATCATTAAACATTCAAACAATGGCTTCCGAATCAGGTTGAGCTCTAATATCATTTGGAAAGCACGCGCAGGAATCCGTCTGGCCTCCATCTAGTCCTTTTTAGATTGATGCAGATTTTGAAAGTGGACCCCTCTATCATCCTCTCTGAAGTCAGTACAGAGTTTGTGAACTCTATCCATTCCATTTTGGAAGAGGAATTCAAAGTTCATGTATCAGGCAAATTCTTCACTATCTCTGAAGATTTGTTTTGCACAGCCCTCGGACTACCATTGGATGGGAAGCTGGTTGCAACAAATAAAGAGTCGGTGGATGAAGTTGCCCACTTTTTGAACAACTGCTTTGTACCCACGAAGGGGTACAAAATTTCTATGATCCGAGATGCCACATTCAAACTTCTTTGTAAATACGCAAACCAAGCCATATTTTTGACGGATGCAGATGCGACAATATCAGTACAAAATTTTGGTTACATATTGGATGCGCTTGCAGGTAATCCAGTATGCTTTGGCGTTATCACTTACAAAGCCTTTTTGCGATGGATCAAACATCAGAAGTTTTCTGGAGTCGGAGCCCATGTCTCTCGCCTGTGCACTCATTCTCAAATTTTGATCGAGCCAGAGAAAATACTACTGACGGAAAGGATGTTGGCTCCCAAGCCAATTGATCTTTCCAGCCTTATTTCAGTACCTATTCCGGTTCTAGTCGATGCTGCACTAGCAGTCGAAGTAGCAGCCACAACTGCTATGGAGAGTGAAGCCGTGGCAATGGAAACCGATGGAGCTACTGCTACTGTTGATTCTTCAAAGCTAGCATCTCCTTCCACATCTTAGAAGCAGCCGAGCGCATCCGCCTCTGAGGATGACACATGTTAAAAGCAATTTTATTAGATTTTTAGCTCGTTACTGTAAAGAAATCAGTCTACAAAGTGATTCAGATGAAGATACCAAGTTAACCCAGGAGCTGTTCGATGGAACATTACTCCCGGTTAAGTTAGAAGAATTCGCAACTTACCAGTTGGCCGCTATACAAAATCAAAAGAAGACTTGCTCTTGATCGAAGCTCAACAAAACTTGGAGCTTGCTCAGAAGTTATATCAAGAACTGAATCATTCATGAATATTCATTCGTGTCTTTGTCGTGGTGATGTTTCTATGGGATGCTGACTTTTTGAAGTTTAAAGATGTTTTGAAGTTTGATTCCAATTTTCATCAGCAATCCGTAAGATCAATTCAAAACAACATATTCAATTAAAAAAACAGCAAGACACATATTCTCTAAGATAAAGAAATATCTAAAGGATGAAATACATGAAGAAATATCTTTTCGCCTCAACGAAAATCTGACGAACAACAATGTTTCTCGAATAATCCTCGAAATAAAGATGATATGTTCACGAGGACGTTTCACATTTGAGGAAGGGGATATGTGATGCCACAAAAATGTTAAATATTGAATATCAACATAAATATGGCATGATATACTCGAAAATGAAGATATGAGCTGGTTAAGTATAAATCATGAAGAGGCCTAAGTCATTTTTCAGGAATATATCTCCTAAGTACTTGTCTTGTAATTAAGGGCAAGACCTTTAAAAGGAAAAGACATTGTCTTGGACAACCTTTACTAGGTCATCCATACGAAATGACTAGATACAAAAAGACATGATAAACTAGAGTAACTTTAACTCATAGTTAAGTATACCTGCTATGGTATAGTTAAACATATTTTCAGTCTAATTGTTTGCCCCTTAGAACATATATTGATCTCACACTTCAGTCTTGATCATCGAGAGAGAAGAGTTTATGCTTATATAAGAGATTGAAGAAGTGAATAGAGTTTTGTGAGTTATTCTCTCTTATCTCTGTTCTCCGCACTGTTGAGTGTGAGTGATCTTGAGTCTGCTAACAATCTCTAATGCATTTCATGAATTACTCTCTGATCAGACAGTTGCTCTAGTGCATTACAGTCGTTTGTTGTGTTTTCGTAAAGCATGCTCTAAAGAACTGTCTTTAAACCATCTTATTCGTCTGTCGCGAATACTTTCTTTTTGGCACTCGAATAACGACTATCTTTGGTACAGCCTAGCACGATCATTGAATAAAGTTGTATGTATACATATGAGATGACAGTCCCTGTCTGAAGAATTCAATCTTTGATCTATTTTCTTGATTGGCATTGACATAAGTTTCTAACATATTCTAAAACTCTTTGTGTTCTTTAACCATTAAGTTGGGCTTTAGTTGTTGAGGACTCCTGTCTAAAAACGAATAGTTTGCGAACGCGATTAATTAAAAGTCTGCATAGTCGCGAATACATCAAACAATTCTCGATTTTCTGTTGACACCTTAATCAGCCAGAGTGTAGTACTGTTGTCCTACTCTGATAACATCTCATTTGTAGAACGCACTTCATTCGATTCGATAGAGGCCAGATTGTTGTTCTAAATTTATTAACATTACCCATCCCAAACATAAGTAATACTAGTTACTTTTTAATGTTTGTCGACAACTAGAATAACACTCGAAACCACTTTTCATAATTGTAACAAAAACATAACTTTCTAACGTTGTCCTCTGTGGGAACGACATTATTTACTATAAAATCTATATTAACCTTGTTGGTATAGTATGACAACACTCAATCTTGGGATTGAGCCAACATGTATCTATTGTATGCCCGTCTCTTCTGCATTGCACGCAAGTCTTCTTGTCTGCACCTTGTTGCTTCGACCTCCCTTTGGTCTTCCAGTTGCCTTTGCTTGTTCCTTCTGCTTGCTGATCATGATCCTGCCTCTGATTCGACTCCCTCTTAGGTTTAAATTGCTTCTTGGATTTTTTTTTGTTGTCGTAGAGGGCCTGGTCATAGCCATCTTTGTGATCAAGATGTTCTCTGGCCTTGACTTCCTCTCGAATCTCGACAATCGTCTTTTCGAGGTTCATGGTAGGATTTTTCGCGAGCAGGGTTCTTGTCGTCTGGAATGATCGGGGTAAGGCTCTCAACAGGTACGTGAGCTGCTTCTCAGCTGACACTGCATTCTCTGTTCCAGAGTTATGTAGTGATAGAAATAGATCCTTCATCTTTCTTATGAAAGAAGTGAGGTCTTTTCCATCCCACTGTAGATTCGTCAGCTGATCTTCCAGCATCGTGATTTGACTTCTTGATTTCATCTGAAATCTGGTGACTAATCAATCCCACATCTCCTTAGCTTTGGAGAGTGTATCCAGGTCAAGTGTGAGACTATCTTCGATGGAAGATGATAGCAAGGCTACTGCCTTGTCATTTTTCTCCCTCCATTTGTGTAGCTCCTTGTCTGATGTCGTAGGCATCTCTTCTGTGCCATCCACCCAGGGGAATAAACCTTCATCCTTGAGTATCAGTGATGTCTTAACTTTCCAGGCTAGGAAGTTAGATCCTGAAGAATCAAGAATTGTGCAAATCTTGCTCTGCATGCTGCTAATTAAAGCCATTGCTTCTGAAGTCTATTCTTTTGTTGATGGTTGTTTGTCTGAATGCTTGGCCTCCCAGATCTGATAGCTTCTCGGCTATGTCAGATTACGACAAGATAGAAAGGCTCTGATACCACTGATGAGGAATGGTTTTTTGCGAATCAGTCATGAAACTGTCGCAAAAGCGAAACAACCGCGATTTTTTTGCGATTCGGATGGAGTTCAGATGTGGTCGCTAGACACTGCCAGCTGAATCACTCCCAAATGTAGTTAGGCACTGCTGATCTACGTTTATAACTTAATGCAACATTCAACGTATTCAACCAATGTGCGGAATTGAAATTAATGGGAGAATCAGACACACGAATAATAGCAGACACATTTGCATACAAGATCATACAACATAAAAGAAGACATGTGCTCAATGGCTACAGGATCAACTATTGATTTTCTTTGATTCTTTCAGCACTGCATGCAGATCCACGTAGTGCATTGGCGTGAGAGAAAATACAGTTCTCTCATGAATAGATGTCTCGCTTACTAGCGGACTTGTGGATCTCTATGGATCCTAATCACAGAACTTGTCTCGCATGTAGGCGGACTTCTTGTATGTATTTCCATCTTGATTGCTTACTAGCATCAGACTACTACACTATATGTGTGTTCTCTGTATATGTCAAGTATCATTCAATGAGTATATAGTCGTTCTATGTAACCTTTAAGATTAGAGTGACTAAACATCTACAACTAATCAAAGAATTACAAGAGTGGCTAATTAGCCACGACCTAGAGTGTATCTGCTGACATCATGCCATCAGGTCAGATATCTGTACTTCTGGATACTTGCATGATCTTTGTTGGTACTCTTTGGAGCGTGAGGGCAGAGAGGGTTTTGCGACATTTTTTGTGTCACGTCGTTGGTTTCGTTTCCATCATCTGACTTTCTCGTGTTCGACCGCAAAAGATTCTCGTTTGTGAATATTTTGTATTTGTGTCTTCTCGTCAAGTGTTTGCAAATATTTTGTGCTTCGTGTCTCTTGACTTTCGTGTTCGCGAACATCTTTGTCAGGCAGAGGGCTGAAAGCTAAAAGGCTTTGTAATTAGAAATGTTTTGTTTCTTCAAACCAAATATCCGGATGTGCCGCACCAAGCCACCTAGCGAGCACAGACTTTCAAGCAACTGATGCCAGAGGGCGCATCACCTACAAGACTCATGCGCCACAGGAAGGCCGACAAAGTTGACAAGGCTCCAGAAGATGATATCACAGGTGAAGCAGCTCTACAACAACCAGACACGCAAGATGCAGAGGTGGCAGATAGCCTGATGACTCAGGCACTTTTGACCAGAAATTAGTAGCCCAGTACTCAGCTCAACTAGTGGCAATCTCACCAGCTTGGCCTCTCCAGCTATACTTCCAACCACAACAGGTCAAGCTACACAACAACCAGTTTTAACATCTTCTATGAGTCAGGGCATGTCACTTGACGCCACGATGGTCACCACCACTGCGGTTCTCCCGTCCACCCCACCCTCCATCACTGTCACTACCTCATTTTCTTCAATCACCATTTCTGTTTCTTTACCATCTCCCACCCCCAAATCACCACTCTGATGAGAAACAATGCACGAAAGGTAATTCGGATGGATTTTAGATATGATTGCTGGTCACTGTCAACTGTATCATTCCTACAGTCCTCCAAAATGTAGACAAACACTGCTGATCTACGTTTTGATTAACACAGCATTCAACAAAATTCAAACCAAGGTGCGGAATTAAATGAACAAGTGAATCAGACACAAGAATAGCAGTAGACTAATTTACATTCAAGATCAGACAAGATAAGAGTGATATGTGCGCAATGGCTACAAAATCATCTATTGATTTTTTTTATTCTTTAAGCACTACATGTAGATCCACACAGTGTGTTCGCATGAGATAAATACAATTCTCCCACGAATTCGTGTCTCGCTTACTAGAGGACTTGTGGATCTACAAATCCTATGCAGAATTGTCTCGCATGCAAGCGGACTTCTCTTCTGTATTCTGTCTATCTTGCTTACTAGCATTAGACTTTTTCTTTTTTGTATATCATGCATCAACTAGAAGGTATATAGTCACGTCGTGTAACTTATAGATTAGAGCGACTAAACATCTACAACTATCATGAATTACAAGAGTGGCAGATTAGCCACGACCTAGAGTGTATCTGTTGATGTCATGATATCAGATCAGATATCTATACTTCTTGGTACTTGCTTGATCTTGCTAGTCCTTTTTGGAGCATGAGGGCAGAAAAGGTGTCGCAACGATTTTCGTGTGTCTTTTGACTTTCGCGTCGTCTAATTTTCTCCCCCTGTACCGCGAAAAATTCTCTTTTGCAAAGTTTTCTCGTTCGTGTCTTTTTCGTCAGGCTATTTGCGAACATTTTTGCTTCGTGCCTTTTGACTTTCGCATTCGCAAACATTTTTGTCAGACCCAGGGCTGAAAGCTAACAAAGCTTTGGTAATAGAAACGTTTTGTTTCTTCAGCTCCCTCTCAAAGCATGATAGCTTGACGACTCCAAGACTGCTCCTCTATCTCTCAAAAAGTCCTTTGTCTAGGGCTTTTGTGAAAATGTCAGCAACCATGTCTTTCGTTCCAATGAAGATGGTCTACAACATTTTTTTCTCAATCAGATCCCCGATCAAGTGGTACTTGATCGCGATGTGTTTCGTCCTTGAGTGGAACACAAGATCTTTGGTTAGATGTATTGCAAATGTATTATCCATCTGCAAAACCAAAGGATCATTCCTTGTTTCGCCCAATTCGTCCAAGAATTGTTTGAGCCAAATTATTTCATTGGACATCTTTGCTGATGCAACGTACTCTGCTTCACAGGATGACTGAGCCACAATGGTCTACTTCTTGCTGACCCAGAGAACTGCCACTCCTGACGCGATGGTGCATCCTCCTAAGATGCTTTTACAATCGTCCTTGAGGGATGCCCAACTAGCATCACTGTAGGAAAGCATCTTGAACCCTACATCACGACAATAACACAAGCCATAATCTCTCGTTAATTGAAGATATTGCAAAATTTGTTTTGCAATCTTCCAATGTGTCGAGCATGGATTCGTGCAGAACTGGCTCATCTTGAACATTGCATAAGCAATGTCAGGGCGTGTGTTGTCTACAAGGTACATCAGCGAACCTATCAGCTTCATGTAAGGTGTGAGCTGCATTTGTTCTCTAGGCTTCTTCAGTCCTTGGACAATCATTGTTTGTCAACACCATTTTTGCGAGCATTGGAGTATTCGCTCCTTTGCAATTCAGCATTCCAAAATCCTCTAGGATTTTCTGGGTGTATCTGGACTGGTGAAGGTACAGCTTACCTCCCTCATAGTCTCTTTCAATTTGCAAGCCAAGGTAGCACCTGGCTTCTCCCAGATCCATAATCTCAAAATGTTTCGAGATGTCTTCCTTCACTTAAGCAATCAGCTTCTCACTCTTGCAGAGTATCAGAGTGTCGTCCACATATACAGCCACAATAATGATCTGCCCATCTGTAATTATGACATACACATTGGAATCAACCATCATTGGCTTGAATTCTAATTATTTCAGGGCTTGATCCTTCTTTTTGTACCATTGTCGAGCTGACTATTTCAGACCATAGATACTCCTATGCATTTTGCATGCATAATCGGGAAGTGAAATCGAGACATATCTTGGGGGTTGATCCATGTAAACTTCTTCATCTAACTCACCATGCAAGAAGGCTGTTTTCTTGTCCACAATGTGGATCCTGAGGTCATAAGCAGCTGCATATGCAAATAACAAACGTAGGGACAAATGTTTGACGACAGGAGAGAAGGTTTCAGAGTAGCCAATACCATATCTCTGAGAAAATCCCTTCGCTACCAGTCTTGCCTTGTATTTTGAGACATTCCCATCCGGTCCATACTTGAGCTTGAAAACCCATTTGCATTTGACAGTCTTGCGCTTATGTGGTAATGGCTGCAACGTCCATACCTGGTTCTTCCTCATGGATTCCATCTCTTCGTTAATGGCTTGGATCCATTTGTCCTTCTCTGGACATTCAATCGCCTCCTCAAAAGTTTGTGATTCGCCATTGAATCCAAAAAACTCTTCTGATGTAGAAGCAAAGTTTCCTGGCACGTATCTTGTTGGCGCTCTTCATGGTCTTGTCGACCTTCTAGGAGATCCTCCTGGGACAGCAATGCCTTTGCCTTTGTCTGCTCTGCTAGGTCCGGAACCATCCTGGTTTACAAGTACTATAGCAGTAGGCTGCCTCTCAAATCTTTCATCTTCTGATTCGTCACTCGAATGTGAAGCGACTTGAAAATCTCCGTTTTCGTGTTTGTCTTCTGGTTCCTCTGTCACTGGTGGCAAATCATAGTACTGTCTTTCCAAAACCTCATAGCTGACAGGATTGTCATTGGACATTGTCCTGCTCTCATCAAATCTGACATCTCTCACTGTTTTCACAGTGTTCGTGTCTGGTATGTAGACTCTGTAGTATGACGAATTGTTGTGATAACCTACCAAAAATCCTTGTTCAGCTTTCTCATCAAGCTTCTTTCGAAGCTTATCAGGAATATGTGTATAAGCTGCACAACCAAAGATTCTGATGTGAGACAGGTTGGGCTTTCTACCCCACCATAACTCTGTGGTGTCATGTGAGAGACACCAGACTTCCCTGTCCTGTTTTGGATGTATGCAGCTGTAGCTACTGCTTCAGCCCACAATACCCTTGGAGCCTTTGAGTAGGCCATCATGCATCTGGCAATTTCCATCAGGGTCCTATTTTTCCTCTCTGCAACATCGTTGTACTGCGGTGTGTAGGTTGTAGTCCTTCTGTGAATGATGCCACGATCATTGCAGAAGTCAGTGAAGCAATTCGAGATGTATTTGCCACCTCCATCTATCTTGATCTGCTTCACTTTGTTGCATGTGCATCTCTCTGTCCAATTCACATATTCTGTGAATCTATCAAGTGCTTCAGATTTATTCTGAATAGAGTACACTCTGACAAATTTACTATAATCATCAATGAAGGTTATGTAATATTTTGAGCCTCCTACTGAGATCACATTGAAAGGCCCACAGATGTCAGAATGCACTAACTCCAGAATCTTAGTCATTCTGTAGGAGTCTTGGGCAAATGGAATGCGAGACATCTTACCCTTCAGACATGCATCACAGGTGGTCAAACTGGTTGCATTAGAGATGTTGACCCATGTTATTGTTCCATGATGGCTTGGCTGGTAAAGTGCCATTGAGTTTATGTGGCATAGTCTCCTATGCCACAGAGTGTCTAGCGAATCATCATGAGTCTGATGCACCTGATTTGCAGACAAGTGTACATTTAGGTGATATAGATTACCTTTTCTTTTGCATTGAGTGATCAGGGTACTGGTACTGGCATCAACCACGTTGCATGCCTTGTCAAAAAACATCACACGCATCCCTGCATCAACTATCCTTGCCACAGAATCCAAGTCTTGCTGCAGTGTAGGCACGAACAGAATGTCTTTGAGTCGTCTGTCTCTGCCATTGGTGTTGAGCCACAGTGCACCAATATCATTCACTTGATATTTGGATCTATCTCCAAGAACAATAAACTGGAAGGATCTACACTCTAAAATCAGACATAATTCATCTTGATGTCACGAAGTGTGAGGTGGCTCTTGAATCTAGGATCACCTCATGTGTGTCAGATGTTGACGTTGCACACACATCTTCACAAATGTAGGCGGTCGAACAATTTCTGTTTGATCTCTCTTCGCCTATTTTCAAGCTCTCAGGCTCTTCGACATTGGATGAACTGTTAATGTTCTCCTGTCTGTTCTGTGCTGATTTGTTCCTCGGGTTCAGGCGACAATCCATGGCTGCATGACCCTTCTTGTGATAGTGGATACACTCAATCTTTTTGAGCCAGCATGTATCAACTGTGTGCCCATCTCTTCTGCATCTCATGCAAGTCTTCTTTTCTCCACGTTGCTGTTTCAACCTCCCTTTGCTCTTCAAGTTGCCTTTGTTGGTTCCCTCTACTTGCTTATCACGATCATGCCTTTGATTCGACTCCCTCTTAGGTTTGAATTGTTTCTTGGATTTTTCTTTGTTGTCGTAGAGGCCTTGGTCAGAACCATCCTTGTGATCAAGGTGTTCTCTAGCCTCAACTTCCTCTCAAATCTTGACAATTGCCTTTTCGAGGGTCATTGTAGGATCTTTTGCGAGCAGGGTTCTTGTCATCTGAAAAGATCTGGGTAAGGCTCTCAACAGGTAAGTGAGCTACTTCTCAGCTAACACTGCATTCTCTGCTCCAGAGTTATGTAGTGATAGAAATAGATCCTTCATCTTTCTTACAAAAGAAGTGAGGTCTTTCTCATCCCACTGTAGATTCGTCAGCTGATCTTCTAGCATCATTATTTGACTTCTTGATTTCGTTTGAAATCTCGTGAGCAGTGTATCCCACATCTCCTTAGCTTTGGAGAGTGTAGCCAGGTCAAGTGTGAGACTATCTTCGATGGATGAAGATAGCAAGGCTACTGCCTTGTCATTTTTCTCCCTCCACTCGCATAGCTCTTTGACTGATGTCGTAGGCATCTCCTCTATGCCATCCACCCAGGGGAATAAACCTTCACCCTTGAGTATCAATGATGTCTTTCCAGGATTGAAAGTTTGATCTTGAAGAATCCAGAACTGTATAGATCTTGTTCTGTATGCTGCTAATTGAAGCCATTGCTTCTGAAGTGTGTTCTCTTGTTGATGGTTGTTTGTTTGAATGTTTGGCCTCTTGGATCTGATAGCATTTTGGCTACGTCAGACTATGACAAGGTAGGCTCTTATACCACTGATGAGAAACAATGCACGAAAGATACGCGAAACAAAACAGTTCGGATGGATTTTAGATATGATTGTTGGTCACTACTAGTTGTATCATTCCTATAGTCCTCCAGAATGTAGACAGACACTGCTGATCTACGTTTTGATTAACATAACATTCAACAAAGTTCAAATCAAGGTGCAAAATTAAATGAACAAGTGAATCAGACACACAAATAGCAGTAGACTAATTTACATTCAAGATCAGACAAGATAAGAGTGATATGGGCGCAACGGCTACAGAATCATCTATTGATTTTTCTGATTCTTCAAGCACTGCATGCAGATCAACGCAGTGCATTGGCGTGAGATAAATACATTTCTCCCACGAATTTGTGTCTCGCTTACTAGCGGACTTGTGGATCTACAAATCCTATGTAGAATTGTCTCGCACGCAGGTGGACTTCTCTTCTATATTTTGTTTGTCTTGCTTACTAGCATTAGACTTCTTCTTTTTTGTATATCATGCATCAACCAGAAGGTATATAGTCGCGTCATGTAACTTATAGATTAGAGCGATTAAACATCTACAACTAATCATTAATTACAAGAGTGATAGATTAGGCACAACCTAGAGTGTATCTGCTGATGTCATGATATCATATCAGATATCTGTACTTCTTGGCACTTGCATGATCTTGCTGGTCCTTTTTGGAGCGTGAGGGCAGAAAAGGTGTCGTGATGATTTTTGTGTCGCTTCGTGTCTTTTGACTTTCGTGTCATCTGATTTTCGCCCCTTGTACCGTGAAAAATTCTCTTTCGCAAAATTTTCTCGTTCGTGTCTTTTTCGTCAGGCTGTTCGCGAACATTTTTGCTTCATGCCCTTTGACTTTTGCGTTCGCGAATATTTTTGTCAGACTGAGGGCTGAAAGCTAGCAAAGTTTTGGTAATAGAAACATTTTGTTTCTTCACACCCCCCATCATCACTACAAACCCCTCCTCCTCATTTGATTTTAACTTTGATTCTGATTCTTTTGTAGAATTATGTGCTGCTATGATGGGACAAATCAATCAGCCTGATTTTCAATGATTTGCTCCACTTCCTATCCCGGAGGGCACGGTAATTCCACATTTAGCATACCAACAGCTAGGGCAAAAGCTAAAAGCATTCCAGGCTGAGGCGCAACAATTACAACAACGTACCCCCACGTCACAAATGGCTACCCTCAACAATCTATGTACTGCCTAAGACAACATCTGGGAGTTAATGTACAATCATCTATATGTGTTGGAGGGCTTGTGAATATCAAGGCAACTCTAACCCTAGTTAATAAGTGAGAGGGATTTGGCACCCTACGTGTGTAAGTCCAACCCGATGAACAAATAGTTATTTGAAGATAACCAATTGGATGCATTGGAAACATCCAATTGGAACACCTTCCACTTGAAATAGGTAGCAAGAGATATAAGAATACCATCTCGACCGAGTCTTGCTCTCAATTCTCAACCGAGCCATGCACTTGAAATCTCAACCGACTCTTGCTCTCACATCTCGAACGAGCCTTGATTTAACGTCTCGACCAAGTCCTGACATTTTATCTCAACTGAGCCGACACTTAGCTACGTCTCGACCGAGACCAAGAGTCCAAACCTTCACATCTCGATCGAGTTCTTGCATTGACATCTCGACCGAGTTATTACATTGGAACCTCAATCGAGTCCTTGCATTGACATCTCAACCGAGTCACCATTCAATCTCAACTGAGTCCTATGACTTAACGTCTCGACCAATTCTTGGCTTAACATCTCGACCAAGCCTTGACTTAACGTCTCGACCCAGTCTTGACATTGTATCTAAACCGAGATGACACTTCGACTAGACCGAGTCCAGACCTTCACATCTCAACTAAGTCTTTGCATTGACATATCGACCGAGTCCACATTTCCAATCTCAACCGAGTCCTTGCATTGACATCTCAACCGAGTCTCAAACTCCAATCTCAACCGAGTCCTAACATCAAGACTCGACCGAGTCCTGACATCCACTCTCGACCGAGCCTTTAGGACTTGACTGACAAATTTTCTAGAATTCACACATGTGGGGAATGTCCACAAGTATGATTGATCTTAATTAAGCTTTGTGATTAGCACAGTAACCTGATTCTAGATTGTTTAGCAAGATCTAATTCAGAAGAAATGGGTTAACCACAATCTAGCATGCTAAGCATCAGACTATGATAGCAATAAATCAAAGAATGAACAAACATTAGGGCCCTTTTTGGACTCAAAAAGGGCCTCTTCCTTGCCTAAATAGCTTTGTTAATCATAATTAGTTTAGTGTTAATCAATCCTACGTGGCACTTTTACCTTGGGTTACCACATAGGGTGAGCAAGAGTTAAGGGCTAAATATAGGTCCCATCATCCATAGACTTTTGTAGGTACTTTGTAAGGCAAGACTAGCATATTCATTGTCTTGGTTCCAATAGGACAACAGCTAGGGCTCTAGGTGGGACATAGACTTGCAGGCCTCATTTAATGCCCAAGTACATTTCAAATTTGAAAATTGCTTATGAATTTTAATCAACTCACTTTTGTGTCCCCCTTCACATTCAAACTAAGACTACCTCACTTTCATTAGCCTTTCACATACCAAATAATTTATTTTTTTCAGATGGATATTATTTTTTTCAAAATTGGCCTTCAGGATACATTTTCATTTCACCATGGATTTAGTCTGTTTGACCTCAGAACCTCAAAAAAGGTGTTTATAAGTCAATTTGTTTTTATTAGTTTGCAAACAAAAATATATTCCGGAAGCCAGTTTTTCATTTTTTTTTGGCCCGAAATCGCGATTTTTGGCTGTTTCGCTTCATCAGAAGGCCAAAAATTGCGTTTCAGACCCAAAAAATAAAATAACTTTGCCTGGCCGCGCCCATACAGAGGGATCACAGTTTTTATTTTATTTTTTGGGTCTGAAACGCAATTTTTGGCCTTCTGATGAAGCGAAACAGCCAAAAATCAAATTATTTTATTTTTTGGGTCTGAAACGCAATTTTTGGCCTTCTGATGACATATAGGTCAACGAAATACAAATATAGTGTAAGGTAGTAGTCTGATGCTAGTAAGCAATCAAGATGAAATACAGACAACAAGTCCGCCTGCATGCGAGACGAGCGCTGTGATCAGGATCCATAGAGATCCGCTAGTAAAGCGAGACAATTACTCGTGAGAGAACTGTGTTTCTCTCACGTCAATGCACTGCGTGGATTTGCATGCAGTGCTTGAAGAAAGTTAAGCGAAACAGCCAAAAATCGCGATTTCGGGCCAAAAAAAAACGAAAAACTGGCTTCCAGAATATATTTTTGTTTGCAAACTAATAAAAACAAATTGACTTATAAACACCTTTTTTGAGGCTTTGAGGTCAAACAGACTAAATCCATAGCGAAACAAAAATGTATCCCCCAGAGGCCAGTTTTTCGTTTTTTTGGCCCAAAGTCGCAATTTTTGGCCATTTCGCTTCATCAGAAGGCCAGAAATTGCGTTTCGAACCAAAAAAAAAAAAAAAAAAAAAAAAAAAAAATTCAAAATCATGGTAAGGCGCGATTTTGGGCCGTTTGACTTGGTCAAACAGCCCAAAATCGAGCCTTACCGTGATTTTGAAAAAAAAAAAATTGGTCCGAAACGCAATTTTTGGCCTTCCGATGAAGCGAAACGGCCAAAAATCGCGATTTCGGACTAAAAAAAACGAAAAACTGGCCTCCGGAATATATTTCTGTTTGTAAACTAATAAAAACAAATTGACTTCTAAACACTTTTTTTGAGGTTCTGAGGTCAAACAGACTAAATCCATGGCGAAATGAAAATGTATTCCAAAGGTCAATTTTGAAAAAAATGATATCCATCTGAAAAAAATAAATTATTTGTTATGTGAAAGGCTAATGAAAGTGAGGTAGTCTTAGTTTGAATGTGAAGGGGGACACAAAAGTGGGTTGATTAAAATTCATAAGCAAGTTTCAAATTTGAAATGTACTTGGGCATTAAATGAGGCTTGCAAGTCTATGTCTCACCTAGAGCACTAGTTGTTGTCCTATTGTTGGCTACTAGGTACTGTGTGTAGCTATTGTTGGTTACTAGGTACTTTCAAGTGTATCCATGTAGGGTTAATGTAGGGTTAATGCTAGAGGTGTACTTTGTGGGCCCACACTTGATTTAATCTACACCATTGAATCTACCATGTCATATGGACCATTCCTGCTCAATTGTCACACTTTTATTGGTACACGTGTCGTCATTAACACTAATCCAGATTAGTGAAGAGGCCCTTTTTGAGTTCAAAAAAGGCCCTAATGAGTACAAGATTTTAGTGTATTAGCATTAGCTTCAACACAAGTTAGAGAGAGAAAGCTAGAGAGATAACAAACAAAATAGTTTAGATCCAAAATGGCATGAGGCAGCTACAAAACTTTGGTTCTTCATCATAGATTGTGAGGAGAGCTACACATATTTATGGAGTTTGAGGTAGCTCGAGGTAGAACCACATCTATCCATTCCAAAATGACAACTAAAGTGACATCTAGAGTCTATGTGACATTTGTCACTTGCCACGCATGAAATTCTACCAACTTTTTACAAGTGTGCTAGTTCTAACTAACAAAGTACAAATCATCATGCAAGTGTCCATTACACTTTGGGCATGCCTTGCATGTCACTATGGATCACTTACAATTAATGCATGTGAATTGCCACGAGTTTCTACAAGCATGAATTTTCCAATTCTATGTCTACAAACTATATGCAAGTTGTATTCTCCAAACTAGACATTACATAACCATGTAGCTCGAGTTCTATGTAGGCCAAAATTGGCATTTTGCATTTATGAGCTACATACTTGCATGGTACAACATTTGTAGCAAGCCAAGAAATCAATATGATTTGTTTTTTCCAATTTTAAAACTCCTCCTAAAAATAATCTATATTGATTTGAACATGGATCTTGGTATAACTCCAAGATTGGCGCTATGCTTGATGAAGGAACTTTTTCTCAAAGGTTTGGTGAGCATATCAGCAATGCAGGATGATGTGTCGATGTGCTCCAAATCGATTTCCCCTCCAGTGAGCTTCTCTCTCACGAAGTGATGTGCAACTTCGATATGCTTGCTCCTTGCATGGAATATCGGGCTGTTGGCAAGGGCTTGGGCTGAATGATCATAGGTAGATCGTCTTCCAAGATTATCTTTAGTTCACACTAGTAACCTCTTGATCCGAAGCACTTCCTTTGTTGTTGTAGTGAGTGCCTTGTGCTCAGCTTCACATGATGAGAGTGATACTGTATCTTGCTTTTTGGAAAGCCAAGTTATCAAGTTTCCTCCAAGATATATGACATAAGCACTTGTAGATTTTTGATCTGCTCAATCACTTGCGAAATCCGAGTCAAAATAACCAATAATAGAAAGATCTTCACTTTTATACAATAAACCAAAATCAAAAGTTGAAGATATATATCTAAGCACTCTCTTGGCCATTTTCCAATGATAGATAGTAGGATTTTGCATAGCCTGGCTCAACTTATGAACACTAAAGCTTATGTCAGGTCTAGTTATTGTGAGCCAAATTAAGGAGCCTATAAGACTTCTAAAGAGTGTGACGTCCACGAAGGATCTTTCATCACCTTTGTTAGAATCCTTTACATTTTGCTCCATAGGTGTTTCTATACTCTTACAATTCAACATATTGAACTTCTTAACATTGAAAGAGCATACTTGGATTGACATACAAAAGTTTTATCTTTAAGAAAGTCAATCTCTAATCCTAGAATATAGTAAATTTTTCCAAGATCTTGCATCTTGAACGCTTTTCCAAGTGCAATCTTGGTTTCCTTAACTAACTTGATACTACTTCCTGTCAGAATGATATCATCAACATAAATAAGAAGAATGACAATATCTTTATCAAAAAACTTGACATATAAGGAAGGATCATAGTTACTAAGATTAAATCCTAATGACTCAAGAAAGGTGCTAAGTCGAGAATACCATGACCTTGGAGCTTGCTTCAATCCATATAAACTTTTGAAGAGCAAGCAAACTTTTTATTTATCATGGATGAACCCAATAGGCTGATCCATATAAATCTCTTCTTCTAGATACCCATTTAGAAATGCATTAGAGACATCTAGTTGAAGAACTTGCCAATTGAAAAAACAAGCAAGATAAATTATGATTCTAATTGATACCATCTTTGCAACTGGGGCAAAGGTCTCCTCAAAATCAAGTCCATAAACTTGAGCAAAACCCTTAGCACAAAGCCTAGCCTTGTACTTGTTGATTGTGCCATCTTGATTATACTTGACTCGAAAAACCCACTTGCAACCAATGATGTGCTTGTTAGATGGAAGATCCACAAGCTCCCATGTCTTATTGGCCATCAAAGCTTCATATTCCTCCTTCATGGCAAGATACCATTCCTTTGAGTTGAGTGCATCATATACATCCTTTGGCTCCTCATGAAAAATAAAATAGGCATAATTAGTGGAGTTGATTTCCACTTGCTTGCCTCTATCTTCATAGGTAAGCCTTCTAGGCTCGGATCTTTCTCTTTGAGATCTCCTTGGTGAAAACATTCGAGGTGACTCCTCCTCAATTCTCGGCCCCATCTCTCCATGATAATCTTCAAGGATGATGATTAGAGTATCTTTGTGAGAATATTTGAACTCAGCTTCCTCAAGAATGTATTTTTGATCTTCATGGAATATAACATCTCTACTCTCAATTGTAGTTGAGGTAGAGGGAACATAGATTCTGTGAGCTTTCTTGTTGGATGCATATCCAACCATGATCCCTATATTAGAATTAGGATCATCTCTTTTCCTTGTTTCCAAGGGCATATTAACAAAGCAAGCACAACCAAAAACTCTAAGGTGATCTACCTTAGGTTTCTTATTAAACAAGACTTCAGAAGGTGATTTTCCAGCAAGTGCATTGTGAGGTAATCTATTGCACAAATAGTTTGCACAATTTATAGCTTCACCCCAATAATCAATAGGCAAAGAAGCTGCTACTCGAACTGCTTTAGCACATTCACATAAAGATTTGTTTTTCCTCTTAGCTACTCCATTTTGAGATGGAGAATAAGCACAAGAAAACTCTCTCTTTATTCCTTCACCTTCACAGTATTCATGACACTTGTTGGAGATGTATTCACCTCCTCCATCACATCTTAAAGCTTTAACTTTAAAAGAAAATTGTTTCTCAACATAAGCTTTGAAGATTAGGAAGTGATCAAAAATCATTGTCTTTGAAGAAAGTAGATACATCCAGGTATATCTAGTAAAGTCTTCAATAAACCACCTATACTTTTAGAAGAGGAAAAATATACATATGAGTGTATAAGCTCCAAAGGATAAGTAGTCTTATAAAAGACTTCTGATATGGCTTTCTGTGTGACTTTCCAATGGCACAAGCCTCACAAGGTTTGAAATCTTTAGAAAGAGATTTTGGAAGACCAATAACCTTCACCTTCTTAACCATAGAAGACATAGATTTAAAGTTAGGATGACCCAACCTTCTATGCCACAGCTCCTCCTTAGATAACAAAGCAACTTCACAAAGTTTTGCATTCTCATAAGAATTCAACTTAAAAATTTCACCACATCTAGTTCCATCAGCAAGGATCTCATCTTTTCTCTTGATAAAACAAGTATTGGAGTTTACATCACAACCATTATCAAGCAACTTTCCCACACTAATTAAGTTCTTTGTGAGTTTTGGAATGAAAAGAACATTAGAAAGTGCAAGAAATTTTGAAGAAGCAAGTTTCAATGGAATATTGCCAATTTCTTCTATTGGGCACTCATGATCATTAGCTGTGTAAATAGATCTCTTGAGTCCTTTGAAAGATAAGATTGAGCCAAATGACTCCTTTGAATAGCACATATGTGAAGAGGCTCCACTGTCTATGTACCAAGCTCCATCTTTCTTTAAAGGTGATGAAGAAAAACTGGACACCATAAGTGATCCTTCTCCATCACTTGCAACAAAATCTTCTTCAATCTCTTTGGAGAGATTAGCTTGCTTGAGTTGGATTTTCTTCTTGAAGCAATTAGAGGCATAGTGTCCCTTCTTGCCACAGAAGAAACACTTCACTTTCTTCTTCTTGGTCTTTGAGTTAGAAGGATGAGATGTATCATCCTCTTCACCATCTTTGTCTCAATCTTTGGCTTTGTCTTTGTTGGATGCTTGAGAGAACTGATTTTTACTCCTTCCTTTCTACTTGCCTTTGACAAAGAGGGTTTTGTCACTTCCACCATGCTCGAGTTTGTTCATCCTGGATAGTTTATAGCTTTGTCTAGATTCTTCAGAAATAAGAATTCCTTGGAGAGTTTCTAGATTAGGCAACTCCTCTTTAATAGCAAAGACTGAACAAGATTATCATAGTCATCTCTCAAGCCATTCAGTATGACTTGCCCTAGCTCATCTTGGTTAATAGTAACACCAACACAGGAAAGCTCTCTATGTTAATCTTTAACTCTCTAAACATAGTTAGATGCACTCTCTTCACTTCTTTGGAAACTTTGGAAAATCTGATTCCTAAGAGTGAGTATTCTAGAAGTATTTTTTGCTTCATAGATGGTCTTTAGTGCATCCCAAGCTTCTTTGGCTGTAGTGCAAGATCCTATCTCTCTCAAAATTTCATTAGATACATTCATCTTAATGAAATGTAGAGCCATTCTAGCTCTTTTCTTGTACTTAAGAATTTCAGCTTGTGCTTGAGGATCCTCAACACCAAGCACAATATCCATAACATCCTGGAGTATCAAGATAGACTCCATTATGAACTTCCAAATTGAGTAATTAGAAGTGTTTAGTCTTTCACTAGCTTCTAGAAGATATCCTCCCTGCGATGCCATTTTAATGAAGACTTCTTAGTTATTGGACTGAGATATGTTTGAGCTTGTTCCAATTAGACTTAAAGCTACTGCTCTCTTTCACTATAGGTATTTTCAAGGATGAACTACCTTCCTATGTGAAACACTTGCAACTGTATTTGAGATGACTCTCAAATATTTCACAAAACAAGTTATCTAGATCAGACACACAAAGTGGATTGAGACACTTTGGCTAGTTTGAATCCTACTTTTGGCACGTATGAAATGCTTCAAAAGAAAACACAATTGACTCTCAAAAGGTTCAAAAGTGTTCATTACTTCAAACTCAGTCTTGATCTTCAGTTGCTTGTGTAGGATGCTCAAAACAATGGATTCAGAACAAAGCAAGATTGAATCAAATCAAAATGTTGTCACTCAAATTTTGGACTATCCCTAGCCTCTTTAAGAGCTTATAACTCTTGCTAGACACATCAGATTGATTTGATTTTAATTTCTATGATAAGTACAGATCATAAGCTTTCCATTAAGCTATAAATTGTTATCTTTGGATCTATAAGCAAGGAGAACAAAGGGACTAAAGATCTCTGATTTTCACACGTGCGGAATTCCAAAATTTCGTACTACCACTTTTCAGGCCTGAAAATTCAGTTCCAATCCGATTTGATCCAAATACACTTCAGATAAAGGTGAGAAAAAGTGCAAAACTACTTTTTTGCTTGATTTAGCTCTCAGTCTCTTGTACAATCAGAGATGTTAGCATGCAAAGCTTAATTTGGCTCTGATGTGGGGAATGTCCACAAGTATGATTGATCTTAATTAAGCTTTGTGATTAGCACAGTAACCTGATTCTAGATTGTTATAACATCTAGTTCAGAAGAAATGGCTTAACCACAATCTAGCATGCTAAGCATCTAATTATGATAGAAATGAATCAAAGAATGAACAAAAGTACAAGATTTTAGTGTATTAACATTAGCTTCAACACGAGTTAGAGAGAGAAAGCTAGAGAGATAACAAACAAAGTAGTTTAGATCCAAAATGGCATGAGGCAGCTACAAAACTTTGGTTCTTCATCATAGATTATGAGGAGAGCTACACATATTTATGGAGTTTGAGGTAGCTCGAGGTAGAACCACATCTATCCATTCCAAAATGACAACTAAAGTGACATCTAGGGTCTATGTGACATTTGTCACTTGCGATGCATGAAACTCTACCAACTTTTTACAAGTGTGCTAGTTCTAACTAACAAAGTACAAATCATCATGCATGTGTCCAACACTGTGCATGCCTTGCATGTCACTATAGATCACTTACAATTAATGCATGTGAATTGCCACGAGTTTCTACAAGCATGAATTTGCCAATTCTATGTCTACAAACTATATGCAAGTTGTATTCTTCAAGCTAGACATTACATAACCATGTAGCTCGAGTTCTATGTAGGCCAAACTTGGCATTTTGCATTTATGAGCTACATACTTACATGGTACAACATTTGTAGCAAGCCAAGAAATCAATATGATTTGTTTTTCCAATTTTAACATTGACATCTCGACCGAGCTGAGTATCTTCCTTGAAAGTCAACTAAGTCTTTGACTAGACTTGTACCTAAGCCATTTGACACAGATATCAGCCAAGTCATTTTACACCACCCCTCACCTGAATATTGTGCAATTTGGTTACACACCAATCACCAAACTCTGAGCATTGTACCTTACCCGAAGTTTACATCTAGAGTCTTATTTTATGAAATTTTAAAAAAAAAAAAAACAGATACAACACCACCAAGATAGTCCAGACCTTCCACATGGATCATCATTACAACACAAGGCTCACCAGGAGCACAACCCAATCAATACACCTGCTGAACATAGGGGAAGTTCCGAAAGTTCCTAGAGATTATCCAGATCCACTACTGGAACAAAGGCGATACCATGAAATTTGAGATGAGTTATTGTGGGAAGAAGTGAAAACCGATAGTCTATTACCTGCTCTAATCCTCACACAAGAGCAACCCCTACAGGGATTGGAAGTTTTCTTTGAACTCCTACAAGCTCAAATCACCATGTCGTTCCACAGTGCCATCGAATCCTTCACAGGCCTTAAAGGCTATATCCATAAAAGCTTTTAGCTGCCTGACGTACAAGATGAACAGCGAAAATCTGAAAAGATTCCTGATATACCTCAGATTCCTATGAATCTGAGGTATATCTGGTGTTGCTAAGGGGAATAGCATCACCCTACCTATGTTCTACAAAGATTATCATGCGGTATCTGCTATCTTAGATAGTGGAGTAGGTGTCAATATAATGGCTTTATCACTAGCAAAGACATGGGGTTTCACCCAGTTAGAGCTCCCACGGTACAAGAGTTATGCATGGCATATCAGCGAGAGTCACCGATCCTGCAGGGCATTTATCGAATATTTTGTGTACATATTGCAGGCGTCAAGTCTACCATTGATTGTGTCATACTAGACCTACCTGAAGATGTACATACATACAAATTCCTTCTTGGTACACCCTGGCTACAAATTGCAGGCGTCGTCCAAGATTGGAAGCGAAGTAAGATAACCTTTGGCAATAATGAAAAGTGAGTCATCGTTGGCTCCACAGGCCATGTTAAGCCATCCAAGGTTCATGATGATTGGTCATCCACAACATATGATGATTCTGATGGTGTTCCTATCATGCAAAAAGGACAATATACACGCTCCACTGATATCATCAATTGGGGTCATGCATTAGCCATCGTGGACTGTGCTAATTCCAATAAATGCCTCATAGAGACCACCGAAGAAGACACCTATATCCTACCGTGTTATACTGACATCGAGACACCCATCATCCCCCTGATGATAGATCCTATTCCCATCACTTGGTGCCTCGAAGAAACTATTGTTTCTACATGGAATGCTTTCGATGAATGATGAGAAAATGACGAGCAAGTCCTCAACTATCTCGACAATAAACGATTTGTGCCTAAAACGATCCCAAAGGAGATTAAGTTTGGGCCCTAGGCTCATATACAACTTATCTCCAAGGTAGTCAAGATAGTGGCCTATAGGCCCAAACCAAAGGTCTACCAATGGGAAGAGCTTCCAGACGAACTGTGTGATCCCATAGACGAAGAGTTAATCTGTGAGGCAACCACACCGCCTACACAAAATACCAGGAAACATTGGTTAAACAAATAGAAGATAATAGATACCAAACTAACTGAGCGACAAAAACAAATACGAGCTAAACTTAAACAGCCCATCCAACCTTTATCAAAAAATCAAAGGCCCTACTAAGCACAAGAGCGTCTAGCACCAGTAGCACGTCACCAACAATAATTCCCAAAGTTTATGAGAACTTTGTGGATCCGCCTTTTGATATACCAAAAATTTTCACGCTCGACAATGTTGTTATCCAACTGCCACAACCAAAAGCGGGAGCCTACACAAGCTTCCCCATCTTTTGAAAGACCTTCTAAGACAGTCCAGCTCAATCTTAAGGATCCTGATGAAAACATGGATCATTTTGTTCATGTCGGAGCCCACCAGACCAACTCTTTGGTTTGGAGACTTTGTGAAGGAAATACAGAAATGTATTTGCTTGGAAGTACATCGAAATGAAGGGGGTCCCACCTGAAGTAGCAGTCCATACCATCTCACTTGAGAAAAACAGTAAGCCTATTCAGGCTAAGCCTTATCATTGTAACCCTGTTTATCACGAGAGGATTGACGAGGATATTAAGAAGCTGCTTGATGCTGGCTTTGTTAATGAAGTCCAACATACGGATTGGGTATCGCCCATTGTGATGGTGCCCAAGAAAAATGGCAAGCTTTGTATCTGCGTTGATCTCAAAAATCTTAACGCGGTTACTAAAAAAGACCATTTTCCATTGCCCTTAATGACACAAATTCTCGAAGAAATGGCAGGAGCTGAAACTTTCAACTTCTTAGATGGCTTTAGTGGCTATTTCCTAGTCCAGGTAGCCCTTGAGGATAGACACAAAATGGCATTTGCCACAAAATATGGCGTTTATGCTTACAACATAATGCCTTTTGGCTTATGCAACGCCCCTTCCACATTCCAACGCGTCTTAAAATGGCGTTTCAAGATTTGTTACATTGAATTGTCAAGATTTATCTTGACGATTCAAGTGTACATTCTTCAGTTGACAAACACCTCGAAGTGCTCGAAAAGACCTTCATTCACTATCAAAGTTTTGGAATATCACTTAACCCTAAGAATTGCCAAATCTGGGTAATCCATGGGGTTGTACTCGGACATATCATATCCAAGGATGGTATTTCTACCGATCCTTCTAAAATCAAGGTTATAGTTGAGATGCCCTTACCTACGAGTGTGAAGGAAGTATACATTTTTCTAGGCCATACTAACTACTACCGCATCTTCATAATCGACTATGCCGGCAAGGCACGACTCATTTATTTAGTTGTGGTTGACCCTAGATGGACCGAAAAACAAATTAAAGCTTTTGAGGAACTCAAAACTGCTCTCACTATTTCGCCAATACTTTGTTGCCCTGATTACATGAAGGAATTCCATGTGCATACTGACGCAAGTAAGTATGCTATTGGCAGTATCCTAGCAGAACCGGGTGAGTATAGCAAAGATTTTCCGATCCGTTTGTTGAGTAGACAACTAGTGCCTACTGAAGTAAACTACACAACAACTGAAAGCGAAGCACTGGCTATGGTCTACGCTGTACAACAATTGCGACATTATTTGCTAGGCCAAACCTTTGTGTTTTACACAAATCATCAAGCCTTGTTATAAATTGTAAATAAATCTTGTAAAACTAGACAAACAGCTCGATGGCTATTAATCCTTGAGAAATTTAACTTCTGAGTCGTAGTACGGAAAGGCACACAACACTTCATGGCAGATCACCTTTCTCGATTTTCAAACGCTGAGAAAGTCGATGTACCAGTCAACGATAATCTACCTGATGTATGTCTTTTTCAGATTGATGCCACACCACTTTGGACTGAGGAAATAACTCAGTTCCTTACCGCTGGCTGACTACAAGAAGAGCTAACTCAAGTAGCCAAGAGAAATTTTTTAATAAAAGCGGCACCCTTTCAACTTATTGTCGGACAGTTGTATAAAAGGGGTGCTGACGGTATTATACATCGATGCGCTTATGAATCTGAATACAACCTATCATATCTCAGGCACATGAAGGCATTGGTGGCGGTCACTTCTCTGCCGAAGCAACTGCTAAGATCATACTCCAAGCGGGCTTATGGTGGCCATCACTGTTTAAGAATACATTTGCTATTATAAAAACATGTGACGTTTGCCAACGAGCCAAAAACACTACCAAAGCCGACTTCACACCGCTTACCCCCATTATGGAAGGCGAAAGTTTCCATAAGTGGGATATAGACTTTGTTGGGCCCATCAGCCCAGCAGCCAGAAACACTCAAGTCCATTACATCCTTATTGCCACTGATTACACCACTAAATGGGTTGAGGCTAGAGCAACCAAGGACGCCAATGCGAAGACCATCATGCGTTTTTTTTATGAAAACATCATTAATGTTGGAATTTAATTGGAATTTACTCTAACTCCTACTCATCCCAATAGCCCTACTTCCTTTTCTCAAAACTACTCTCTCAAAGATGTCTGCAGAAAATGAACTGTTTTTCAATAGTCTGCACTTTTGAACTGAATGTCAGGCAAAAAATACGACAAAAACTCACTTTCGGGCTTTTTTGAGCACTAAAGCTTTTGCGAGAAAGGTGACAAGGTGTTCACTAAAGGTTTTACCATTTCACGCACTTTCAGATATGCGACAATTCTCTCGAAAAATGAGAAAAATGCAAAGGTCTACAGATTTACTCAGGATTCTAAGTACAGACTGTCTACGTCTTCACGCTCCAATAACGACTGCCCTAATTAGTCAATTAAACAGCTGTTAAACGATCTTGTAATTGTAAAACTAGAATAACACAAGATCTACTAGCTGCTATAAGTAAATGAGCAACTGATGATGCAGTGGGATGCATGAAGATACTCCATCAGAGATCAAACGACCTAAAAACGGGTCTTCACAACAGTTGACTCCTCAGAGTTGGTGATTCAAAAGGAGCGAGATAAAACATTCAGATCGATAGCTATTGCTTTGTTTCTATAAGTAGGATCATGCGCTTATCAGCGCAATTGTATTGTGATCTGATCGTTGTTATTACAACTTTAATATACAGAATTGCTATTGTTCCATCGCTTTGCATTCTTGTTGAATGTTCATTTACTCTCTCTTTTCCCTTGAAATAGTATCATAACATAGAAATGTATGGTTGTCTTTGATGCCTGATTGTGCTTACATTTCTTTGTATCAGAATATCAGTATCAGAAAATTGCATGGCTATCACAGACGTCTAATTGTTTTGCAATTTCTCTTCATGGTACTCTAAGACTCCTACACTGATAATCATATTCAACGCAAACTAAACAATTCTCTAATTTCTGTTCTCTAAGTAATCCACGATCCTCCTTAACATAGTTAGCACTGTTCTTCATAGTATTCATTGTCTTTCTCATGTTGGTTAGAACTTCGTTTAAGATGTTTTCCCACAGAGTGGTATCAAAGCTGATAATTTATCAGAGCCATCCCCAACATCAGTTGGTATCAGATCTTGGGTCTTTTTGGATTACTAGAGTCTAGGACATACAAAAGAACTTATACATTCTTGTTTTTCAGAACTAGTTCATATTCTATTTGTGTCCAATCTCTGATATTCGATTACAATGGAAGGTTTAACCTCAGAGATCCATTTGATCAACAAGTTCAACGAAGATGATTTCCACATGTGGAAGTTCAAAATGAGGATGATCTTAATCGAGAAGGAGCTATGGGGATACGTGAACAGTTCTATTGTCAAACCAGCAGAACCAGAACTGCTTCTAGCATGGGTAGCAAAGGATGGCAAAGCACTTGCCATTGTATCTTTAAATCTGAAGGACACTCAGATTGCTCATGTATCAAACAACACCACCTCCAAAGAAGCATGGGATATTCTTACAAGTATCTACGAGACTTCAGATGTATCGACTCGACTCTTTTTGAAGAAGAAGGTCCTCACACTCAAGATGAGCGAAGGCACCTCAGTCAGCAATCACCTGAACGAATTCAAACAGTTGTTGAAACAACTTGCTGCCATAGGTTCTCTTATTTCAGAAGAAGACTCAACTATGTCTCTTCTTGACGACCTAGTACGACTTTTGAGCAATACTCCTACGTTGTCTCTCCACAAGCTGACAGCAAGTCTATTGTAGGAAGAGGTCAGTAGAAAGAGCTTATCCACAACGAGTAACAAGTCAATGGCAATGTACTATAATAAGCAGCAGTCCAAGAAGAAGAACTTCAAGGACAAGAAGATGAAGGCATAGCAGCTAGATTCAATGCAACAATCACAGTAGCAGCACAGTTGCCAGCAACAATTTTGTTAGCAACAAAGTAAAATCAAAGTAAAATAAAACATTGTGGCATGTGTATTATAAGCCCACTGTGAGTACTTGTTAATAAACTCCTACCATGGCATGTGTGTTATAAGTCCATGGGTAGAAACTTAATTCAATTCTAAACTTCTAAGTTAGAAAACTTAACTTAGAGAACTTAAACTCGGAAACTTAAGCTTAGAAAATAAAATATTCTAAGTTATCTTGAGTTCTAAGTTTAGAGTCTTAGGCTTTCTAAGTTAGAAGTGGAGAAGTTTAGAAGTCTTAGAATTGCAAGTTTTAGAAAATAATCCCATAAGTTAGTAGAAGCTTATGGAAGGCCCTTCTTGCTATAAGAAAAGAGGCATTTCCCTTGTAAAACAACACTCTGAGATTATGCTAAATTGCTCTCTCTTTGAGATTATCATTCTATTTCTTTGTGTTCCCATTGGAAGGTGCATAGCTTGAGGGAAGGCGCTCGGGTCTCCTCTTGCCTCCTTTCATTGGATTATTGTGGCATGCTTTATTTGTTAATTATTTAGTTAGTCGCAATTTATTATTTCATTTCCCTTTGGGAGTTAGTATTAGTTTTACGGTTTGCTAGTTGGGAAGCCTTAGCAAGCCTAGTTTATTGTTGATCCTTGCTAGTTGGGTACCGCCTTAGCAAGTTTATTTACTTTCCAAGTAGTGGCTAGTTGGGTACCGCCTTAGCCACACCTTAATTAGTTTCTATTTCGAGCACCAGTTGGGAAGCCTTGGTGCTCCCTTTTCGTTTATGTTTTTATTTCACAGTTGTTAAGCTTTGTAGAACTTAGAAGGTGGACAACCGGTCTACCACTATACTACGCATGAACTCTTCATTAGACCTAGCCACCGTAAAAAGTAGAAATACTTCCACCATTGGTGCCGTTGCCGCTTTCTAATTTTTTTTTACATAGCTTACTTGTTTTCTTTTTTACTAACGTGCTTGTGTGTATGCTTACTTGCTATTTTCCTTCACACTACAGCACAAGACTTCTCTCCAAGTCCTACAAGAGCTGCTGAGCAACCTATCAAGCCGGGGGGGAAGCAACAAAAGTGTCAACTTGGGCATTTTCTTTGAAAGAAGTGACTCAAGTGACATTTTTTTTCGACCAAACAAGCATATCAGAATTCGTCGGTCTGTCTGCAGCCATAACAGACATTGATCTTCCATTCTATCACCTCCACGAATTCTAACCCTATTTACATTTTTTGAAAACCCACTGTTTTACTATCAAAATCCTTTGTTTTCCACTCAAATCTTTGTGTCAAAATTCGTCGGCTTCACTGAGGTAGATCTATGCAAAATCAGTCCTCCAGCAGCTTCGCAAATTCTATTTGAGAGATTTAGCCTGTTTTTTGCCAGAAAATCACTTTTTCCACTATTATTCTTATTTGTCAGCAAAACTTTTGTATCAAAATTCGCCGACCATACCACAAAATTGTCCATAGTCCGAACGATTTCTGTACATTCTCTACGAATTCTGTCCTTTACAAAAAAGCCAAAAAAATTTAAAATTTCATATTTTGTCTGTGAAAACTCATTACCAGAATTCGCCGACCATACCACGAAATCGTCCGCAATGTGCACAATTTCTAGCGAATTCTAAAAAATAAAAAAATAACAAATCTCAGTATCAGAATTCGCCAACCATACCATGAAATCGTCCACAGTCTGAACGATATCTATACATCTTCTATGAATTCTGTCCTTTACAAAAAAGCCAAAAAAATTTAAAAATTCATATTCTGTCTGTGAAAACTCCTTATCAAAATTCGCCGACCATACCATAAAATCGTCCACAATGTGCACGATTTCTGGTGAATTCTAAAAAAAAATCTCAGTATCAGAATTCGTCGACCATACCATGAAATCGCCCACAGTTTGAACGATTTCTATACATCCTCTGCGAATTCTGTCCTTTACAAAAAAAAACCAAAAAAATTTAAAAATTCATATTCTGTCTGTGAAAACTCCTTATCAGAATTCGCCGACATACCACGAAATCATCCACAATATGCATGATTTCTAGCGAATTCTAAAAAAAAAAATTTAAAAAAATTCTCAATATCAAAATTCGCCGACCATGCCACAAAATCACCCACAATTCGAACGATTTCCATACATCCTCTACGAATTTTATCCTTTACAAAAAAATCCTTTACAAAAAAGTCAAAAAAATTAAAAAAAATTCATATTTTGTCAGTGAAAATTATCTGTCAGAATTCGCGAGTATTGTATTATGATTCAACAGCCTGTTTGCGAGTTCTATGCTTGTTTGCGAATTCTGTTACTCCAGGAAAGTATAGATTCTTGTCAAATTCACTATCTTGCAAGTAAACCACTTTTTTGACCTTTTGTGACCAAGTAAAGTACTGTACTGATCATTTGTACTGTTATTTTGTTCCTCATTCTGCATCATGTCACGAGATTGTGCTGAATCTTCTAATCCTGCACATCCACGTCTAGAACACAGAATCCCACGCATTGCTGCACCAAAGTACGATGGAGAATCTGACCCAGTTAGATTTCTTCAAAACTTTGATAATGCATGTCACTTCTATGGAGACACCTCTGAAACTGAAAAGCTCAAACTATTTCCTATGGTGCTCTATGGAACAGCCAAAGAGTGGTATCTCAACCTAGAAGTTCCTGATCTTATTTCTTGGAATACCCTCAAAGACGCTCTTATCAAGCATTTCAAACATTCTAAACTGACTCAAACTCCATTCATTTAAATCACACATATCAAGATGCATCGCGAAGAGTCTGTAAGAAGCTACATTGAATATTTTAAATGTCTCAAGATAGAATGTGTTGATGAGCATATCACCAAATGAATGGCCATCAAATTGTTCATGGTTGGACTCCCTAAAAGTATCTACCAAGAACTGAAACCAGTTGATCTTTATGATCAACTTAAGAATGTCATGACTGATGCCATTCGCGAAGAAGACGAGGGGTCCGATGAAGACTTTGATTACCGCGACAAGAAATCCAAACTCCTCGAACGTCTTCACAACCAGAAGATTGAGAATACAGCCCAATCTTCAGAACTTCTACATCAAATGGAAACTTGGCAGCAAGCTCAACAAACTCACATGGACAAACTACCTGCTGATTTCTAAAATGCTATGAAAAATATTGTTGATAATCTTTTCCAGCAAGAGAACGTGTCTGGTGTCCTATCTGTTCGCAGAATCACATTGCCAATGAGTGTCCCCATCTGAAAATCCATCTCCCACTAGCACCCATACCTATGTATCAGGATTGCCGCCCCTTCACTCCACAACATCCCATGCCACCACTAGGAGTTTATCAACCACGACCAATTGCACCCAATCAGTTTCAACCACACCAGCAGTTTGTCGTTAATCAACCTGTTTCACAACCAGTTGTGCATTTTTTTGATCCAAATTCCATAGATCTATCAACTTATTTTGTGGACGCCACTACTCCACTGTGATACTCCTCTGAAGCAGTGGTCTATTATCCATATGAACCTAATGCCCCGATCTACGATCCAAACCAAGCTGTGTTTACGACGCAACAATTTCTCGTAATACACGGATGCTTTATTTGTGCAGGTAAACATCCTAGTATTTGCTGCCCAGACAAACTTCGTTTTCCACCAGCTTGTGAAAATTGTGGCATTGACCACCATGTTAAGGATTGCCCTTCACGCTTGTGCTGACCCAGTTGTGCTATTTCTGGGAGATTTACTGATTGACGTTTGTTATGTGAGTCTGAATATGTGTTTGTAAGTCCGTAACCTATGTCGTTTTGTGAGCCTGTTCTTTTAGTTTGCTCATTTTTTTACTTTTCTTTCTACACCCTTTTACATTATGTTCTTGTTTTCTTGCATGTCTATCAGTCAAAGAATCTTTAAAGTACTCTGGCATAACTTTCAGCTTCTATTTCAAAACATTCAATTGTTGTAAAGAGTCAGAAAGATCACACAACAACACTACCTTGTGCACCGCCATTATCACCATACTCCATCAGATATTATCTACAGGTGTGTGGCCAACACAAATTATCTTCACAAGCGATGTTGTGCAACCCCAAAGTACAATTCAAATGTGAGAAAAAAATCACTACTCAGAAGACACAGGCCAGAGACTACTCGCACACACTTCCACGTAGTATTTTTTTTCATGAGTGGACTCCCAAGAAACAACATATAGGTTGGAGAAAAGCCGTTAAGGGACTTCACAGCATATGTTCTATTTGGAAATCAATGGAGCACATTATCTGGCTACCAATATTATCCAACAAACGATCCATCTTTTCAACAAGATGGAATGTTCACAAAAAACCACAATACCTTCAATAAGCAGTTGGTTTTATGTAAGCGATACAAAATCCACGCTTTTCCAGCTATATATCCATGCCAGCTACTTCAGAATACTCAAAAGTTGCAATGACAAAGAAATCCCAAATCCATCAGTGAATGGAACTATAGATACACAATCTCAAGGACAAATGTCATTTTCAACGGCAAACAATGATGACTCTTTGGAAAATTGTACATTGAGCATTGGTTATGAACATGTATAAAAAGACACACAAGATCCCTATCATCCCTTGTCCACACCCATTCCTTCCCCGATGATCCACCATATAATTAATCTTGAAACTTCATATCACTTTTCTCATCCATGCTTCAAGTCCTCATTCCCACCTGATTGATCATATTGAACTTGCTCTAGTTCTCACTTGAAGCATTTCGTGGAGCAGACAAGTCTATAGCATCTACAACATACAAATGATGCCAATTTAGAACTCCCGTCGAGCCAAGACAAGCATATTATCAAAAGGAACTTGGAAATTTTTTACAACACAACAAGTGGTTTTTTCGCAATTACAGAAATCGGCAAGTTATTCACTTGTTGATTATTCAAAGGGCACTACTTTATACAAAAAAAAAAAAAGGGCGATCGTTCAAGCCTCTATTCCAAGCAGCCCTTTATGGAGTTCTCAACGGTACAATTACAATGCGACAATCACAATTCTGCCAGCATTATGTTTTCAAGAGACTAATATGAGCAACAAACCGTCGATCTATTCGCCCACCTCCACCACCCCCCATATCCGACTCACATCTTGCCACTTACCCTCACCTTCATCTCATTACTGTTCATTCTCACCTTGTGTTGTTCAACAACCCAAGCTCTTGTACATCATCCATTGAATCATCAGCGTGAGCAATTGGAAATACAAACCATCAAAGAGCCAAATCTCTGGAGACGCTCATCCTTCTTCAAAGCTTCATCTCCTATAGAGCAGCACTTCACAAAAAGTTCCATGTCTACAAGCGGCACTGACTTTGACTTCTCCTACACCATAAGGAGCAGGGTTCTTTCTATTACCATTGGCGTGGGACCGCCAATCAAATAAGGATGGGGATAATGTTAGCAACAAAGTAAAATCAAAGTAAAATAAAACACCATGGCATGTGTATTATAAGCCCACTTTGAGTACTTGTTAATAAACTCCTACCATGGCATGTGTGTTATAAGTCCATGGGTAGAAACTTAATTCAATTCTAAACTTCTAAGTTAGAAAACTTAACTTAGAGAACTTAAACTCAGAAACTTAAGCTTAGAAAATAAAAGACTCTAAGTTATCTTGAGTTCTAAGTTTAGAGTCTTAGGCTTTCTAAGTTAGAAGTGGAGAAGTTTAGAAGTCTTAGAATTGCAAGTTTTAGAAAGTAATCCCATAAGTTAGTAGAAGCTTATGGAAGGCCCTTCTTGCTATAAGAAGAGAGGCATTTAAATCCCTTGTAAAACAACACTCTGAGATTATGCTAAATTGCTCTCTCTTTGAGATTATCCTTCTATTTCTTTGTGTTCCCATTGGAAGGTGCATAGCTTGAGGGAATGTGCTCGGGCCTCCTCTTGCCTCCTTTCATTGGATTATTGTGGCATGCTTTATTTGTTAATTATTTAGCTAGTCGCAATTTGTTATTTCATTTCCCTTTGGGAGTTAGTATTAGTTTTACGGTTTGCTAGTTGGGAAGCTTAGCAAGCCTAGTTTATTGTTGATCCTTGCTAGTTGGGTACCGCCTTAGCAAGTTTATTTACTTTTCAAGTAGTGGCTAGTTGGGTACCTCCTTAGCCACACCTTAATTAGTTTCTATTTCGAGCACCAGTTGGGAAGCCTTGGTGCTCCCTTTTCATTTATGTTTTTATTTTACAGTTGTTAAGCTTTGTAGAACTTAGAAGGTGGACGTCCGGTCTACCACTATGCTATGCACGAACTCTTCATTAGACCTAGCCATCGTAGAAAGTAGAAATACTTCCAACAACAACCACCAAAGACCAAACCCTTCTGCAGATATTGCAAAAGATCCAATCATGACATAAAGTATTGTCGCATTCTCAAACACAATGAAGCGAGGAAGAAGATGCAGCAGCACCAAAAAGGAGCTTCTGACTCTGTCAGAAATTCCCAAGAGGACGATAAGGCACTAATGGTATAAGAACATTCAAGTAGAGATGTTTGCCAATGGTATCTTGATTCAGGTGCTTCACAGCACATGACGCCATGTAAGAACCTTTTCTCTACTCTCACAGCAACGGACTCAAAGTACATTTTTTTTGGTGACTCAAGCTCCCACAAAGTCGAAGGCCAAGGCACTATCCGACTTCAGTTCCCTGATGGCATTACTAGACAGTTAGATGGTGCACTTTACGTACCCAATTTAACAAAGAACTTATTGTCTATTAGCAAGGTCACTAATCAAGACTATAGAGCTTTGTTTATTGCTAGTCGATGTACTATTTTTTATGGGAATTCTAATGAAATCCTCTCTGCACACAGAGAAGAAAATTTGTATATCTTGAGTCACGATTATGCACATTCTGTGAGTAACTCTGATGCTCATGTTTGGCATCAAAGACTAGGTCATTTAAATATGTGTTCAATCTTGTACATGCATCATAACAAATTGGTCAAGGATATGAATATCAATGATGTTTCTACAGCTAATTAGACTGTCTGTGAAAATTGTTTACTAGGGAAACAACCTAGAACAAAATTTCCAAGAGGACAAGCCAGGAGAGCGAAGTCCAGTCTGTCACTGATTCACAATGACTTATGTTGTCCCATGAGCATACCCTCTTTGGGTCAAGCTCTATATTTTATCACATTCATTGATGACTACTCCCGGTTCACTAGAATTATGTTCACAAGGAACAAGTCAAAAGCATTCAATTGCTTCAAAGAATTCAAGCAATTCACTGAGAACCAAACTGGTTAGAGAATCAAGACCATTCGGTCTGATTCAGGGGGAGAGTGTGAAAAATTGTCAACTAGTAGTATTTTCCTAACTTGAGATTTTGTAGGCCTATGGCCAAATAAAAGTTAGAGATAGGTTCATACATGTATGTAGAGGCCCAAAGTATGTGTACACTACTTTTGAGGTCACATTAATTAGAGGAGGTCGAGTGTGGAGCTCTTCTATTGGCTCATAATTTGGTGCATTCCTATTTGACCAAATTTCTAGGTATATGGGTGAATCCTATTGGACCCCAATTTTAGCCTATCATAAGACAAGTGGCCAAGAGGCACTATGGCTGCTATAAATAGCCATCTCCACGAGTATGTACACATCTCATTTTCATTCTATTGAATGAATGTTGTGCTCTTTGAAGGTCCATCTTCTTCTCTCTCACTTTTTTGTTCATATCTTGCATTCTAGCCACTAGAATTGTGATTTCTTTGTTGCTATGGCTTCACACGTGTGAAATGCAGGTTGTAGGCTCTGAAGTACAGACAGGGACAGCAAGTTTCTGTTTGTGGAAGCTTATGATCAGATTTTGATGTTTAGTTGATGTTTAGTATGCTTAACATCACAATTTCTATCATTTTTTCAATCTAGATGTGCATAACTTCCATGGCCAAGATCTTTATGAAACTTTAGCATCTTTTGGATCTGAGTTTTTCACATGGTATCAGAGCATTAGGCGGCCAAATGTGCAGGTTTTGCCAGATTTAGAAGAGATTTGTGGGCGAGTTTGCTTTTGTAGCATTCCAATCAAGTTTCTAGCTAAAAATCTTGTTGATTTATGTGTAGAAATTGGATCTTTGTGATCAAAACATCATTTGTATGCATTTCAATTGAAGTAGGGCGAATTCCCTCTGTACTTATCAGAATAAGGAGACAAAAATTGTTTTGGAAAGAGGGAGATGCAAGATCCAACAAGATCCTATTAGTTTTCCATTCTAGCATATAGTTTTTTGATTCAATTTCTTGCTTCTTCATGTCAAAAACTTCAAAATTGATGTAACCCTCTGATTTTCAGTTTGCTGAATGATTCAAGAGTGTATTTCAATCTTAGGAGTGAGGGAAAAGCAAGTATATTGAGGTTTGGTCTTGGTTTGATCAAGAAATCATAAAACTAGTGGCTAAAATTAAGGAAAAAGTGAGGAAAAGAGAGAAAAAGTAAGGTTTTAGGTTCCAAATCTTTGTGATTTCTTCTTGTGTTTCATTTGTTGATTCAAGAGAGTGCTTAGTGCATTGGAACAGGTCAAAGATCAGAGATCAATCATTGCAACATGGCTACAAATGGAGGCTACATGTTGGAAAGCAATGATAGGCTTACCTCCCTCAACTATTCTACTTGGAAAGTAAGGATGGAGTCTTTGCTTGAGATGAATGAGTTGATGGATATTGTTGTAGGTGTGGAGGAGAGACCTTTGGCACCTCAAGAACAATTGAGGTATGACAAGAGGGCAAAGAAAGCCCTTCACATGATCAAGATGAATGTGACAAATGAGCTTATCAAAGAGGTTGGTAAGTGCACATCATCTAGTGAAGCTTGGGAAGCCTTGAAGAAGGTTTATGAATCCAAGTCTACTTCTAGAGTGTTGACTTTAAGAAGGCAAATCTTTTCTTGTATGCAAAAGAAGAGTGAGAATGGACATGCTTTTGTTTTGAGAGTTAAAGCATTGAATGATGAGTTAGCATGCATTAATGATGGCATAAATAATGAGGAGCTTGTTCAAGTGATTCTCAATGGCTTGTTGGATGATCATGCTAATCTTGTTCAAAGTTATGCTATCCAAAAATGTTTACCAAGTGTTGGAGACTTGCAAGAGGTCTTGTTGGCTGAAGAATTCAGGTTGCAAGCAAGAGTGGGAGCATCTTCTACATCTCAAGGAGGAGAAGAGGAGGCAATGTTCTCTAAAGGCAAGTTCAAGGGAAAAGGTAAAAGCAATTGGTCTAAAGGGCAAGACCAAGGTGAGCACTCTACTTTTGGCAAAAAGAAGGATAGATCTAAGCTAAAATGTTTCTATTGTGGAGTCAAAGGGCATTTTGCTAGTGATTGTTTTAAGAAAAAGAGGGATCAAGGGGAAAAGCAAACCAATCTA
The DNA here is from genome assembly GCA_029204225.1 of Diphasiastrum complanatum. NCBI lineage: Eukaryota > Viridiplantae > Streptophyta > Lycopodiopsida > Lycopodiales > Lycopodiaceae > Diphasiastrum > Diphasiastrum complanatum. The sequence continues at coordinate 13,430,728 of CM055096.1, forward strand.
ACTATTGATGAGGGTGGGGATGAGCTTCTTTCAAATGATGCTTTTGTTATGTCATCTTGCTTGTTGGCTAATCATGGAGACATTGATCCTTGGTGGATTGATAGTGGAGCCACTTCTCATATGACATATCATAAAGAGTATTTTTCATCTTTAATGGCATTTGATGGTGATAGGAAGGTAATCTATACCGCAAATGATGGTGAGTGTGCAATCAAGGGGATTGGCACAATTCCTATTTCACTTTCTACAAATAGGAATATAGAATTGAAAGATGTTTTGCTCATTCCATCCATTACCAAGAACTTACTTAGTGTAAGCCAAATGCTTGACAAAGGATTCAAAGTTGAGTTTGATGGTGATGCTTGCTTGATCAAAAAGGGGTGTAGTATCATTGCAAAAGGGAAAAGGCAAGGGAAATTGTTCAAGCTTGATGCATGTGTTGTTGCTAACCAAGTTGGATGCATGGCAAATGAACAAATGTCAATTCAAGAGGTATGGCATAAAAGGATGGGACATCTCAACTACAAGGCCTTGGAGGTAATAGCCAAAAAGGAGGTAGTAAGGGGACTTCCCAAGTCTCTTACTTGCTTGAATCATGTTTGTGAAGAATGTGCTTTGTCTAAATCACATAGATTGCCATATACTAGATCTATATCTAGATCTAAGATGCCTTTTTCTCTCTTGCATTCGGATATTCATGGTGTTACTACAATTAGCAATGGAGGTGCTAAGATGTATGTAACTTTCATTGATGATTTTAGTAGATTTTGTTGGGTTTATCTACTAAAGAGCAAGGATGAGGTGTTTGATGTGTTTGTCAAGTTCAAAGTTGCTATTGAGACTCAATTTACAACCAAAATCAAATGCTTGAGGAGCGACAATGGTGGTGAATACATTTCTAACAAATTCAAAGCCTTTTGCGATGAGCATGGGATCAAGAGGGAGTACACATGTCCAAGAACACCACAACAAAATGGAGTGGCCGAGAGGAAGAATAGAACCTTGTGTGAGAGTGCAAAGGCAATGAGATTGAATGCTAATCTTCCTAAACCTTTTTGGAGTGATGCTTTGTTGTGTGCAAATTTCCTATGCAATAGATGGCCAAGTGTTGTATTGGAAGGAAAAACCCCTTTTGAAGCTTTGTTTGGTACGAAGCCTAATGTCAAGTTTCTAAGAACTTTTGGATGCATTTGCTACTTCAACATTACTCTTGATGATAGAACTAAGGAGGATCCATCTTCAAGAAAGGGCATTTTTGTTGGTTATAGTGAAGTAAGCAAAGCATATAGGATTTATGTTCCTTCAATCAAGAAAGTGTTCACAAGTAGGGATGTCATTTTTGATGAAGGTAACATTCCAAAAGTTGTTTCAAGTGATGATGGTGTTGTTGCAACTAATGTGCTTGATGACAATGGAGTTGATGACACATTGGATGTGGATGTTGAAGAAGCCTCTTCAAGTCAAACTCCAAGGAGAACTCCAAGGCATAAAGTGAAACCCTCAAGGCTCACTTATGATGGCAAAGGTAAGCAAGTGGTGGATGGATCCAACTATGCTTTCCTAACTTCTTTTGATGTACCTTCATGTGTAGATGAAGCAAGGCAAGAAGAGGAATGGATCCAAGCAATGGATCTTGAGTTTGAAGCACTTATGAAGAACAACACATGGAGATTGGTGGAGCTTCCAAAGGGCAAAAGTGCAATTGGATGCAAATGGATCTTCAAGGTAAAGACAAATCAAGATGGATCTATCAACAAGTTGAAGGCAAGGTTGGTGGCTAAAGGTTATGCTCAAGAGCATGGCATTGACTATGAGGAAACCTTTGCACCCGTGGCAAAGATGGTGAGCATAAGAGTAATCATTTCCCTTGCAACTCTTTATGGATGGGATCTTTGGCAATTAGACATTTCTAATGCTTTCTTGAATGGTGATCTTGAAGAGGAAGTCTACATGGAGCAACCCGAGAGCTATGTTTCTCATAGCAAGCCTAATCATGTGTGTTTTCTACAAAAAAGTTTGTATGGTCTTAAGCAAGCACCAAGGAGTTGGTATGCTAGGCTTAACTCTTTTCTACTTTCTCAAAACTTCACTATGAGTGAGTATGATCATTCACTTTACTTTAGAATTAGTGCTAATGATGTTACAATCCTTCTAATTTATGTGGATGACATTATTTTAAGTGGAGGGAACAAGGAAGATATAGAAGATATCAAGAAAGCACTAAAAAAGGAATTTGAAGTGCATGATCTTGGTCTTTTGAGCTATATCTTAGGAATAGAAGTAATTAGAACTTCTCAAATCACTTTTATTTCACAAGAGAAGTATGCTATTTCTATTCTCAATAGATTTCATATGGTAGATGCAAATCCTATTGATACACCTATGGAATCACATGTAAAGCTAACTATAAGAGGTAATGAAAGATCCTTCGAGGACATTACTCTCTATAGGAAGCTAATAGGTTCTCTTATATATCTAACCATCACAAGACCTGATTTATCTTATTGTGTTGGTAAATTAAGCCAATTCATGCAAGATCCTAGCATAGAACATTGGAAACTAGGAAAGAGGATCTTGAGATACATCTCGGGAACAAAAGATTTTGGCATTGTTTATAGAGGCTCATCACCTAACTTATTTGGTTTTTCAGATTCAGATTTTGCAGGAGACCTTATGGATAGAAAATCCATAAATGCACATGCTATTTTCATAGGTGATGGAGCTATCTCATGGATGTCGAAGAAACAAGCAACTATATCACTTTCTTCTAGTGAGGCCGAGTACAAAGCTTTGACATCATGCACAAAGGAGATGGTGTGGATCAAGAGGATGATTATGGAGCTTCATTTGCTGGATTTTTCAGAGAGTCCAATCATCTTTTGTGACAACCTTTCAGCCCAAAGTCTAGCAAGCAATCCGGTTTTCCATGCAAGGAGCAAACATATCGAGGTGGCTTACCATTTTGTGAGAGAACAAGTGTTGGCAAAAGAGATCAAGCTTGAACATGTCCCATCAAAGGAATGTGTGGCTGATATCTTTACCAAAGCATTGGGAAAGGACTTATTTTTCAAGCATAGAACAAGTCTTGGTGTACTTTCTAAATCTATGCTAAAACTAGTTGAAGAGGGAGTGTGAAAAATTGTCAACTAGTAGTATTTTCCTAACTTGAGATTTTGTAGGCCTATGGCCAAATAAAAGTTAGAGATAGGTTCATACATGTATGTAGAGGCCCAAAGTATGTGTACACTACTTTTGAGGTCACATTAATTAGAGGAGGTCGAGTGTGGAGCTCTTCTATTGGCTCATAATTTGGTGCATTCCTATTTGACCAAATTTCTAGGTATATGGGTGAATCCTATTGGACCCCAATTTTAGCCTATCATAAGACAAGTGGCCAAGAGGCACTATGGCTGCTATAAATAGCCATCTCCACGAGTATGTACACATCTCATTTTCATTCTATTGAATGAATGTTGTGCTCTTTGAAGGTCCATCTTCTTCTCTCTCACTTTTTTGTTCATATCTTGCATTCTAGCCACTAGAATTGTGATTTCTTTGTTGCTATGGCTTCACACGTGTGAAATGCAGGTTGTAGGCTCTGAAGTACAGACAGGGACAGCAAGTTTCTGTTTGTGGAAGCTTATGATCAGATTTTGATGTTTAGTTGATGTTTAGTATGCTTAACATCACAATTTCTATCATTTTTTCAATCTAGATGTGCATAACTTCCATGGCCAAGATCTTTATGAAACTTTAGCATCTTTTGGATCTGAGTTTTTCACAGAGAGTACTTATCAAATGAAATGCAGACTACCTATCATCATGCAACGTGCACCATCAGTTCACAGCCAGCTACACTCCACAACAGAATGGCGTAGCTGAGCAAAAGTATCGTACATTGTTGGAAGCTGCATGATCTATAACTGTCAACGGTCAATTACCCCAGAACTTTTGGGCTGAAGCAATCTCTACAACTTGCTATCTGCAAAATTATTTCAGCATGAAGGCAGTCGACTCCAAGACACCCTTTGAGGCCTACTACGGCTACAAACCAAGTCTGAAACATTTACATATATTCTGATGTCTCTACTATGCACAAATTCCATCTGATCTGAGAAAGAAGTTAGACCTAGTAAGCTGTAAGTATATTTTTATTGTCTATTCAAAGTCACACAAGGCATATCGTATATATAACGTTGACATAGGTCAGATCTCAGTCAGTCGTGATGTTGTCTTCCTTGAAGACAAGTTTCATGATTTCAAGCAGAAGCCGCAAATGCAGGAGTCTGTCACGACAGCTCCATTCTCCATTGGTAGGCACCGACCTACGAATGTTCAAATGCAGGAGTTTGTCCCAACAGCTCCATTCACCATCGACGGATTTAGAGCCACGACTACTCACAACCACAAGATGAAGCTATCTCAGTCATTCACCCAGGAGAGACATCAACTCAAGCACCTGTAGTTCGAAGATCTACATGTCAACGACAGCAACCTAATTGTTTCATCCCTCAGGCGTTCATCAGTCATGATGAATCTGCCACTGTTGCAGAAGCATTTGTGAATGTCAAATGCAAACAACTGGAGGGCTGCAATGGATGCTGAGTACAGTTCCTTGATAAAGAACAAGACCTGGAGCCTTGTTAATCCTCTTGCAGGGACAAAACCTATCGACTCTAAATGGATCTCCAAGCTAAAGCTTAAGCCGGATGGATCAGTATCCAAATGGAAAGCTCGCTTAGTGGTTAAAAAATTTGAGCAAGTATATGGAATAAAGTACACTGACACCTTCAGTTCAGTGGTAAAGCACCAATCTATTCGCACCTTGCTGGCTATAGCTGCTGCAGAGGATTTGGACATTCACCAGATGGACGTCCAGATAGCATTACTTCACGGATACATACAAGAAGACATATTCATTTATCAACCAGAAGGTTACGTCCTTCAAGGCCAAGAGCATTTGGTATGTAAATTGCACAAGGCACTATATAGCCTCAAGCAAGCTCCCCGGGCCTGGTATGAAAGAATCAACCACTTCCTGTTGCAACATAATTTCACTTCTTGCTCCGCAGACTCTAATGTGTATCTCAAGCGTAAAGGGTCAAGCTATGTTATTATAGCATTGTATGTTGATGATTCATTAATTATCAACAATTCAAATCAGTTGCTACATGAAACCAAATCTTTGCTTTCATCAGAATTTGAAATGACTGATTGATTTAGGCCTAGTTCATTACTTACTTGGTATGGAGATTAACAGAGATCACGCGAGCAGAATAATTACTATAAGCCAAAGGCCCTATTTAATCAATGTACTTTGCAGATATAGCATGGTGGACTACAAGCCCATAGACACACCTATGGATCCAGGATCGAAGTTGTCCAAAGACATGTGCCCCAGAACTCAAGCAGATCAGCAAGAAATGTGCAAGTATCTTTATCAGTCTGTCATAGAATCTATAATGTATTCTATGATCTGCACACGACTTAATCTAGATGTCCAATCCAGGCTTACAACATTGGATGGCTCTGCAAAGAGAGATCTAATTAATCTAGGCTGAAATCAAGACCTTTTAAAGTGATTTACAGGTCTTGAAATTACATCAAGAAGAGTGAGGGAGATTGAGTAGTTTTTTTGTCCAAAAATAGCCAAGATAGGCCAGATTTGATTGTAAGTAGATTTCACATCATCTAATCTTCATTCTATCTTTGTGAAGGAGTGCTAGAACTGAGATTATAAGTCCATTTGTTGGATTAGAAATCTAATTTGAGTGAAACAATACAAAAGAGACCTTTGTGAGTTTCTAGAGTCAATCAACTCAGTTTCTTGTTGCACTAGTAAGATGGGATCTATTGGAGCTTACCTTCTAGAAGCTAGTGAGAGATTAAAGTCTACAAACTATGTTATTTGGAAGGTTAGGATCACTAATAGTGCTCCAAGACCTTTATGAATTCTTGATTGAAGATGAAGATGGACCTCTAGGTGCACAAGAGTTAGTTAGATACAAGAAAAGATCTAGACTAGCACTTCATTGTGTGAAGATGAATGTGAGTAGTGACTTTTGAGAGAAGTATCATCTTGTACTAGTGTTAAAGAAGCTTGGAATTCTTTAAAATCAATCTATGAATCAAGCAACACTTCTAGAGTCCTCATGCTTAGAAACCAAATCTTGCAAAGCATGAGATGAAGTGAGGAGAATGCACAAGACTATGTGCTTAGAATCAAGTCTCTAAATAGGGAGTTGGCTTTCATTGGAGAGAAGATTCATGATGGAGAGCTTGTCCAAATCATCCGTAATGGTCTAGCAGATGATTTCACAAATTTGGTCCAAAGTTTTGCCATCTAAGACACTTTGCCAACTATAGAAAAACTTCACAGTGTATTAGTGGCTGAAGAGTGTAGGATGCTTCACACCAAGGCAAGAATGAGTTCATTGTCTTTGTAGGATGGAGATGAGAAAGCCAATTTCTCATTCAAGGGAAAAAATAAGACCAATGGAAAGAAGAAACATCCAAAGGAGGCCAAAGAAGAGGATGAAGCATCCAGCTCAAAGGGAAAGAAGGACAAGTCAAAGCAAAAATGCTTCTTTTGTGAAAAGAAGGGGCATTATGCATCCAAATGCTACAAGAGGCTAAAAGCACAAGAAGAGGAGGACAAACAAGGAAACTTTTGTAAAAGTACAGCAAAAAGGACCAAGAATGGATCCAAATCAGATCCACAAGTGTGATTGGGTGTTAGATTAGATTGATCTACCAATCTACACAAGATTAGATAGCACTAGATCAAATCTACATCAACAAATCTAACAAGAACAATAAAATATGATCAAAACTTGTACTTGCTGGTTTCACATGTGTGAATACCTGTCAGAGTATGGACTACCAGCAAATAATGAAGTACACTAAGCTTAGAAACCATTAGAAGCATAAAATCACAAGACAAATGGAGAGAGTACTCAAGAAATGCACCAAAACCAAGATTTAGCTTTCTTGTCAATTATGGCCAAATGAGCCACCATATATACACAAGAGCTGATGCTTACTCAGCTGATTTGTCATGTGTGAGAGTGCCTACTCATCAAAGGATCCACCAATAATCATCAATATGGCACATGGACCAAGTTTCCTAACTTATAGCCACCTTCCTTGATTTTAGGCCAATTTTTCCTAATTTATAGGGACTTGCACAAATATCTACTACAAGTTGGATCTCACCTACTACTGATGTTTTCACACATGTGAGCAGTCCTTGGCACGTGTGAGATCACTCCTATCCATGTGAAATAGCTTTTCCTACCAATAAAATGATGCCAAGTGGCATATAGCTAGAAAACTAGATTTTGGCCATTTTAGCCACTAGATCTCAAATGAAATGGTATGTACAACCTATATGACTCATCTAAATGATAAATGCATTTATTTCACACGTGGGAACAAGCTCCACACATGTCTTATGATGATATGTACTACTCATAATGGTATTCACAAGATATGATCAAGTTAGCTTTTGCCAATTTTAACAACTTTGCACATGAAGAGGAGGAGGATGAAGTAGATGTATTCTTGATGGCATCTACATCCTCACCAACAAGCGCTACAAATTCAAGAGACACTTGGTGGATTGATAGTGGGGCTAGCTCCCACATGACTTGTGAAAAAAACTTTTTCTCAACCTTACACACATTCCATGATGCTAAAAAGTTTGTCTTTTTAGCAAGTGGTGAAGAGTGTAGGATAGATAGTGTTGGTACCATCTCTTTGTGTCTAGAATCCTCAATAAGTATGGATCTTAAAAAAGTCCTTTATGTACCATGAATCCCCAAGAATATGCTAAGTGTTGGTCAAATTTTGGAAAGTGGTTTGGATGTCCACTTTAAGCATGGTGTTTGTTCCATTTTGAAGAATGATGTTTGCATTGCAAAAGGATTTAAACATGGAAGGTTTTTTAATTTGAAGCTAATATTGCTTTTGAGAATGTGAGCTTGGCAAAGGAGGAGATCACTCAAGTGGAGATCTTGGCAAAGTGTGATCTTGCTAGCATTCAGGAGGAGCATCAAAAGGAGGAAGATCTTGAGGATCAGCCTCAAAGCATGAGAGTTCCAAGGAGGTCCTCAATGACAAAGGCCGAGTCATCAAATTTCATGCAAATTGTCCATTCAAGTGTGTGTCTTGCAAGGGTGGAGATCATTGGAGAGTCTACTATTTTTTAATACTTTTTGGATAGTATTAATAGACATAAAGTGGTTAGTTTCTTATCTTTAAGATTCATGATGTTTAGTACTTTGTATGACAAGACAATGAAATTAGATGCTAGGGTTGCAAATTAGGGCAAGATAGCCAAGTTAACTTCCTTATTACATGTTGGAAATTCACCTAACTTTACAAAGGAATTCAATTTTTTTATGTATTCCATTTCTCCCTAGTGAGAAGATAGATTATTTTTGGAGCTCATTGGCAATCTTGAGCTAGTTCACTATGTACATTGAGTTTTTGTAATCCAAATAAAACCAAATTTATTTCTACTTCATTCTCAGTATGCAAGCTATGGCTCACACGTAAATCAGAGAAAAAACCAAAAAAAAATTAAAAAACCTTGTAAAAAACCAAAAAAAATCAAATTTTCATAAGAACACTCGCAGAGCTCCCTGAAGTTCCATCTCATGGAGACCAAGACACAGTAGAGCTTACAAGAGTTAGTTTAGAGTTTAAGTGCCTTTGCGAGGGTTTCCAATGGAAAAAAGCCAGGAAAATACCAAAGAACCCTCGCGGACACTAAAATTTTTAGTTCCAGTGGTCAAGAACCCTCGCAGAGAATTCTGAAGTTCCATCTTATTGAGACCAGGGCAGAAGAGTCTGCGAGAGTTAGTTTGATTCCAGTGAGCAGTGTAAAAATTACAGCAAATAAGGATCCTAAAACACTTGAAATGATGAGGGAAACAATAGATTATGATTTCATAAGATTAGCACAAGTTGAACCATCAAAATCCATCAAAAATCTATGCTTGAACCTCACTAAATGGCCCAAATCCTTGAAGAAGGCTTCACACGTGTGAAAGTACGGCCTCCCACAGTCTGAGTACTGTACACCAGACCTACATTCAATCCTATAATCATTAGTAATCACAAGTACTCAAACAATTATGAACATAGAGAGCAATTGCACCATTATGAGAGAAAAAACATGAAATTGCTTGATTGATTTTGGTGAGATACCATCACCTATATATACATGATCCATCACGGTTTTGGGCAGGTATGAGTAGCCCTAAACCTATCCCTAATGCTAATTTTGGTGGATCTTTCATCCCTACCAAGTTAGGGTTGGAATCTTGGAGATCCCTCAACAATGCAAAAATTACCAGAAATAGCTCCTATTTTTTCTCCCTTGTATCTAAGCATAATTTGGACTCATTCCAAAGGTTCTAACACTTAGGTCTACTTGAGAACATCCTTATGAATGGAATCCTATGCTATTTGGCACGTGTTACAAGCCACATCATGACCATCTAACTATTTACAAGTCATATGACCAAAACTAGTCAAGCTAGAATTGTGAATTTTTAACACTCCTCCTCACTATCTAGCTTGGTTCAATCATTGTTTTACTAATCACTCCAAGTGATGATCTAAACTTCATAAAAGGTGTCTTTTGAAGTGGTTTAGTTAGTAGATCAGCTACACATTCATTGCTTGGAACATGCTCCAAAGCAATCTCCTTGGCTTGCACCATTTCTCTCACAAAGTGATGGCATATCTCAATGTGCTTAGATCTTGCATGGAAGATTGGGTTAGATGCAAGGTGTTGGGCTGATATATTGTAATTGTAGATGATTGGTGCCTCCTCTGAATCCATGATCTTTAGTTCCACCAATAATCTCTTGATCCAAAGTACCTCCTTTGTAGTGGTTGTCAAAGCTTTGTACTCGGCCTCGGTTGAAGATAGAGATATAGTTTCTTGCTTTTTTGAAAGCCATGAAACCACACCTTCTCCTATGAAAGTTGAATAGGCACTTGTTGATTTCCTATCCCTCTTGTCCCCTGCAAAATCTGAATCACTAAATGCATGAAGGTTAATCACATCTCCTCTATATAGAATCCCAAAATCCAATGTACCCGAGATGTATCTTAGAATCCTCTTAGCCTTTTTCCAATGGATATTCAATGGCTTTTGCATGGATTGGCTCAACCTACATACACTAAAGCTAAGATCTGGTCTAGTTATAGTGATCCACATTAAGGAACCTATAAGTTGCCTAAACAAAGTGATTTCCATGAAGGATCTTTCATCATCTTCATTTGGCACTTTTACATCTTGCTCCATTGGTGTGTCAACACTTTTGCATACTTCCATCTTAAACTTCTTCAAAAGACTTTGAGCATAGTTTACTTGACTTATAAAGATAAAATCAGACCCTCTAAGTACTTCTATGCCTAAGATGAAGTGAAGACACCCTAGATCTACCATCTTGAACTCTAAGGATAGATCTATCTTGATTTTTTCAATACCATCAATACTATTTCCACTAATGATGATGTCATCTACATAAATGAGTAAAAGTACAATACCAACATCATCAAACTTAATGTAAAGAGTGGGATCATATTCACTTTGAACAAAAGAAAGTGAAATAAGATAGCAATGTAGTCTTGAATTCCAAGATCTCGAGGCTTGCTTCAAGCCATAGATGCTTCTTTGGAGATGGCATACTTTGTTCTCCATTCCATGCTTGATGAATCCTTGTGCTGCTCCATATAGATATCCTCTTCCAAAAAACCATTCAAGAAAGCATTAGAGACATCCATTTGACATAGAATCCACCCAAAATGTGATGCAAGTGCAATGATTAGTCTTATTGTGACCATCTTGGCCACGGGTGCAAAAGTTTCCTCATAGTCTATCCCTCTCTCTTGAGCATAACCTTTTGCAACTAATCTTGCTTTATGTTTGTTAACACTCCCATTTGCATTCACCCACTTGCATCCTATTACATTCCTTTGAGGTCTCTCAACAAGCAACCAAGTTCCATTCTCAATCAAGGGATCATACTCATCCAACATAGCTTTATACCATTCTTTGGAGTTCAATGCATCTTCAACATTAGACGGTTCTTCAAAACTAGATAAAGCATAAGAAGTGGATGAGATACCCTCAACTTGCTGTCCTTTGCCTTGATATGTGAGCCTTGATGGCTCCACTTTTTCCCTTGAAGATCTCCTTGGTGTGATAGGTGGGTTTGGTGCTTGCTCCTCCATGAGCTCCTCCTCAAAACCAAGATCTTGCTCCTCGGCCATCTTCTTCTTGATTGTTGGAGCACTTGAGCCTTCTTCAAGCATATGCATATGATGTTCATCAAAGATGACATCCCTTGAAACAACAAATTTGTTCAAGGATGGGAGATAGAGTTTGTAGCCCTTGCTTGAGCTTGCATATCCAAGCATGATCCCTCTTGTGGAAGATGGATCCTCCTTGGTTCTTGTTTCCAATGGCACATGCACATAACATATACACCCAAAAACTTTCAAGTGATTAAGATTGGGTTTCTTTCCATACAACATCTCATAAGGAGTTTTGCCTTCAATTGCTTTGCAAGTCACCCTATTCATCAAGTGGTTTGCACATACAAGAGACTCACCCCAAAAGGATTTGGGCAAACAAGCATCTAATCTTAAAGCCTTAGAACATTCACATAATGTTCTATTCCTTCTTTCAGCAACTCCATTTTGTTGAGGAGTGTAAGGACAAGAAGTCTCTTTCTTGATCCCTTCCTCCTCACAAAAGGCCTTGAACTCATTGGAGATGAATTCTCCACCATTGTCACTTCTAAGAATCTTGATGCTATGATTATGATGCTTTTCCACAAACAACTTGAACTTTACAAAAGTATCAAATACTTGAGACTTGAAAGAAAGTAAGAACACCCAACAATATCTTGAGTAGTCATCAATGAAGGTTAAAAACATGGATGAACCTCCATTAGATTTGGTGCTAGCAATGTGCACATCCGAGTGTATGAGTTCAAGAGGATGAGATGACTTTGTGATGGAGTTAGGAAACACCTTCTTATGTGCCTTGGATAAGGCACAAGCTTCACAAACCTTGTCTTCCTTCCCAATAGACCTTGGTAGGCCTAAAGCATACTCCTCCTTGATCATAGCCTCCATGGAACCCGAGTTGACATGTCCAAGTCTTTTGTGCCATAAAGTAAAGGTAGATATCTTGCTCTTCTCGGCCAACATGACAACATTAGTATCCACAAATGCATCCAGCTTATAAAGTTTGCCAAGTCTAGTGCCCTTAGCCACTATCTTATCCTTCTTCTTGATGAAACATCCATTTGAAGCAAAGTCAACATTGAAACCATTGTCTACCATTTGGCCAACACTTAGTAGATTCTTTGTTATTGTAGGAATGTACAAAACACCTTCTATGTTGATCTTTTTGGAAGATCCTAAGCAAAGGGGAATGCTACCAACTCCTTCAATCTTACAAGCTTCATCATTTGCTGTATAGATAGACTTTATAGGTCCATCATAAGATAAGAGAGAAGAGAAAAACTCCCTTTTACTAGTCATGTGTGAACTAGCACCCGAGTCAATCCACCAAGGATCTTCTCCTTTGAAGCTTGTTGAAGAAAATATGGACATCATGAGAGAGTCCTCATGTGAACTCTCCTCCTCCTCCTCTTTGCTCATGTTGGCTTGGCTTTGATCTTGCTTCCTCTTGAAGCATTCCGAGGCATAATGCCCCATCTTGCTACAATAGTAGCACTTCACCTTTGATTTGTCCTTCTTGACTTTGGTGGTTGATGGAGATGCCTTTGGGGGTCCTTCTTGATCCTCAAGCTTTGTAGACTTCTTGAATGTTGATCCTTTGCCTTTGGACTTGCCTTTGCCTTTGGTGAAGAGAGCTTGGTCATCTCCACCTTGGATGAAAAGCCTATCCATCCTCTCTTGCATTTGGCTCCTTCTTGATTCCTCGGCCATGAGTGTGCCTTGGAGTTCTTCAAGTATGGGTAGCTTACCCATAATTGCATATCCCTGAACCAAATTGTCAAATTCAAAGCTTAGTCCATTCAATATGAGTTGAACAAGCTCTTCATCCTTGATAGGGTCACCTATAAAGGCTAGCTCTTTGTTCAATTCCTTCACTCTTAGGACAAAAGTATGTGCACTCTCTCCTTTCTTTTGATAGCTTCTATAGATTTGATTCTTCAAAGCTAACATTCTAGTTTGGTTCTTGGATTCATAGACCTTTTGCAAAGTCTCCCAAGCATCTTGAGCTGAAGTACAATCTCCTACCTCTCTTAAGAGTTCATTTGCAACATTCATTTTTATGCAATGTAGTGCAACATTGCACCTCTTGATGTATTTGGCTTTTTCTTGAGGATGAATAGGTTCACCCTCCTTACCATTTACAATTTCCATCAGATCTTGCATGATCATGATAGATTCCATTCTAACTTTCCATATGGAATAGTTAGTTTTGTTGAGCCTTTCATTAGTATCCAAAAGATATGCATTTATAGATGCCATCTAGTCTCCTAATCAAGGACTTGACACAAATGAAGGTTACTTCTATTGATTTGATTGAAGGTCTACCTTATCCCACTTCTTAGGGACCTGAAAAGATTAGTAATAGACTTCCTATAAAGATCTAAGAATGATCTCTAACAAAATCAAATCATAGAATACTAGAAACAATGCACTTGCTTGATTGAAGTAGACAATACTAGTAGAATTGCCCCTCTTTCTATAAAGAACATTAAAGCTTCCAAATGATCTGATCAAGAGTGAATTTCAGCAACCTAATATACTTCCAAAATCACTTGTAAAAGATCTAAATGGAACTTAATGAGGATGCAACACAATCTACTATCCAATCACAAGCAAAAAATGATCAAAATTGATGAAAAATTGATCTAATTTGGTGCATAAGTCAAGCAATGGTTGGACTGAACCTAAATCACTTTAGGAGGTGCCTACTACACCTTAGAACAGCCTTGAAGAGTCCCCAAAACTCTGATATTCCCTCTCCTTGAATGCTAGAAAGCCTCCTCTATGAAATCACCTCCAAAACTCGCTTAGAAATCAATGCTTGGAGCAAGCAAAACTTGCTATCTTGGTAATGTGAATTGAATTCAACTTTGCCTCTGGTTTTAGACACCTAAACACCTGCAAATGAAGTCACACAACACCAATCTCCAATGTATTTGACTCACTTTGAGTTCTAGAATCAATACTAGATGCTAAGATCCAATCTACACAAGATTTAGATCAAAAATTGTGATCAAATTGAATGAAAACCAAGGATTTAGCTCATTTCAGCCTTTAGGCTCTGATACCATGTAAAAATTACAGCAAATAAGGATCCTAAAACACTTGAAATGATGAGGGAAACAATAGATTATGATTTCATAAGATTAGCACAAGTTGAACCATCAAAATCCATCAAAAATCTATGCTTGAACCTCACTAAATGGCCCAAATCCTTGAAGAAGGCTTCACACGTGTGAAAGTACGGCCTCCCACAGTCTGAGTACTGTACACCAGACCTACATTCAATCCTATAATCATTAGTAATCACAAGTACTCAAACAATTATGAACATAGAGAGCAATTGCACCATTATGAGAGAAAAAACATGAAATTGCTTGATTGATTTTGGTGAGATATCATCACCTATATATACATGATCCATCACGGTTTTGGGCAGGTATGAGTAGCCCTAAACCTATCCCTAATGCTAATTTTGGTGGATCTTTCATCCCTACCAAGTTAGGGTTGGAATCTTGGAGATCCCTCAACAATGCAAAAATTACCAGAAATAGCTCCTTTTTTTTCTCCCTTGTATCTAAGCATAATTTGGACTCATTCCAAAGGTTCTAACACTTAGGTCTACTTGAGAACATCCTTATGAATGGAATCCTATGCTATTTGGCACGTGTTACAAGCCACATCATGACCATCTAACTATTTACAAGTCATATGACCAAAACTAGTCAAGCTAGAATTGTGAATTTTTAACAAGCAGAAAATTGGATTTAAGTGCTAAAAAATTACTAAAATTTAGTAACTCTCGCAGACCACTCCAATCGATCCAGAATATCATTTTCCATCAGAGATTAAGCCTGCGAGAATTAGTACTGATTATTGGTGAAGATCAAGCCAAAATAGTAGTTCTGAACCCTCGTTATTTCATCTTTTTCGTTCACGAAAATTGCGACACACTGGCCAGAATTACTTAAACAATTTCTGGACCACCTTCACAGGCTCGAATTTCAATGTTGATTAATGCTTTTGATTGTTAATGCTTGTTGTTTGTCAAATTGCCAATCTAGATCAACTTTTTTGTGTATAGTTTTTAATAGGTTGTTAAGCAAGCATCCAATCACTCTTGTGGATCTTTTGTAGATACAGTACTTTCACACAAAGAACCATCAACATTATAAAGAATGTTAGATCCATCCACAACACCACCATCAACATAACCTTTGGAAGATTCCCTTCATCAAAAATGGCATCCCTACTTATGACCACTTTCTTAGTTGAAGGAATGTAAACTTTGTATGATTCACTTACCTCACTATATCCAACAAAAAATTTCTTCTTTGAAGAAGGATCCTCTTTAGTCCTATCATCAAGTGTAATGTTGACATAGCAAGTGCATCCAAAGATTTTGAAGAACTTGACACTCAACCTCCTACCAAAGAGAGCTTCAAAAGGTGTCTTGTCATCCAATGGTGCACTCGGCCACCTATTGCAAAGAGAGTTTGGACATAAAAGGCTTCATCCCAAAAAGATTTAGGAAGATTGGCACTTAACCTCACAGCTTTGGCACCTTCACACAAAGTTTGATTCTTCCTCTCAGCCATTCCATTTTGTTGTGTAATCCTTGGGCTTTTCAAAAGCTCCTTCTTGATCCCATGTACATCACAAAAAGCTTTGAATTTTATCAAAATCTACTCACCACTATTTTCACTCCTCAAGAACTTGATCTTGGTGTTAAATTGATCTCCCTTGCATTTTTTAACTTCACAAAAACTTCAAACACCTCATCTTTGCTCTTTAGAAGATATTCCCAAGTAAATCTACTAAATTCATCAATAAATGTGACATACATCTTAGCACCACCATTGCTAATTATACTCATACTATGATGTTTAATGTATTGAAAGGGCTTACTAGATCTTGGGGTAGATCTATTATAAGGTAGTCTATGTGACTTGGATAAAGCACAACGTTCACATACATGATTGAGACTTGTAAAAGATTTAGAAAGACCAATGACTACTTCCCTTTTTTCCATAATTTCCAAAGGCTTGAAGTTGAGATGCCCCAACCTCTTATGTCAAACTTCTTGACTTGTCGATTGCTTTCTTGCCACATATCCATCATGGTTAGCAACAACACAAGCATCAAGTTTGAACAATCTACCTTTCATTTTTCCTCTTGCAATCAAGGCCCCTTTCCTTTTGATCAAGCAAGCATTTCCAACAAATTCCACCTCTAGACCCTTGTCAAAAGCATTTGACTTACACTAAAAAGATTCTTAGTTATTGATGGTATGGACAAAAGATTCTTCAAGTTGGCATTCCAATTTGTGGAAAGTAAAATAGAAACTATACTTGTGCACTTGATGGCACACTCACCATCATTTTTTGTGTAGATGTATTTCTACTCTTCAAAAGTCATTAAAGAAAAAAAATATTCTTTATGACTTGCCATATGAGAACTAGCACCACTATCAATCCACAATGGATCGATATCACCTTCACTTGACAACAAATTTGAAGACATAACAAAGGAATCATAATTTTATTCAGCATCATCATCATCTAGAGTAAGATTTCTTTGCTTCTCTCCTTTGTCTCTCATTTTCTAATAACATTCACTAGTGAAGTGTCCCTTCATTTCACAATAAAAACACTTAAGCTTATATGTGTCCTTCTTACCACCAAAAGAGGATGTCTCAACTTGATCCAAATTCTCTTGCTTCTTAAATCCCTTACCTTTGATTTTGCCTTTGTCGTTTCCCTTTGATAACAATGCCTCTTCTCCTCCTTGAGTTGAAGTGGCCCCTCCTCTTGCTTGTAGCCCATGTTCTTCAGCCACCAAGACCTCTTGCAAGTCCTCCACACTTGGCAATGTCTTGTGGATGGCAAAACATTGCACAAGGTTAGCATGACTATCTAGCAATCCATTGAGCATTACTTGTATAAGCTCTACTTCTTCAATGCTATCAGCAATACATTGTAGATCATCATTTAAGTCTGACTCTTAAAATAAAGACGTGAGCACTTTCCCCTTCCTTTTGGATACATTGGAAGATTTGCCTTCTTAGGGTTAGGAACCTAGAAGTGGACTTAATTTCATACACTTTTTTCAAGGCATTCCAATCTTCACTTGAAGAAGTGCATTTCCCAACTTCCATTCATCTACATGGGGAGCATAGCTCACTCACTAGTGGAGATTGTCAATTTAGAAGCTAGAAACAATATGAAACTTGAATGTATACAAACTTTTCAACACATAAAAAGCTTGTTTTGATGAACCACATCAACAATCAACCACATCACAAGTTAGAAGAGGTTTAATCAAAGACAAATGTAGAAAAATGCAAAAAAATCATGCTAGATTGATGCAAAAACCTATCTTTGGCAAACTTTTTATTTTTGGTTGCCTCCACCTCTAATACCATGTCAAAATCTAAGATCCAAATTGATCCTAAACATAGATCTAGTCACAATAGAAGATGCACAAAAATCAATCTTACATTTGTAGACAGTTCTACACTAAGATCTGACTAGTTTGATCAATATCTACTCAATAGAACTTGATAGAATTGAAAGCAATCAAAAAATAAATAGATCTAAAGTGATTCTCTGTGAACAGGCTCTACAACAGCAAATGAACATTTATTTCCACTCTCCAATAGAGATTGATCAAGCTTACAACAAGTATTCTACGCACAAGTGGAAGGGAACCAAAAACAATGAGCTAGTCTTGACTCCAAACCTTCCAAAAGTGAAATGGCACTTTGGTTCTACATTCTCCATGAACTAGCTGCTATTTATAGTTGAGAGTGATGACCCTCTCTCCTCTAGATAGATGTGTTTGGCCAATCTTACCAACAACTAGTCCTAAAATAGTCATATTGACCAAAATTGCCAAACTAAAGCTAAAAACAAATTTTTAATGAATAAGTAACCAAATAACTTGGACCAAAATCTAAAAATAGTTATGTGTACTAGTTTTACGTGTGTGAACTAACTATGTACATTTTATTTTGCATATTTGGCCTCATATAGACACAAATTGCCAAATTAACTAGAAATGTAGAAAACAGGTTGACAAGTTTACAACGTTGAAGGTCTCAAAATTTTTAAATGGTAAATGTATATATGAAGAACACATATGTGAAAGGATTTGATGTGATTCATCATAGTTTATGAGATATGACTTTTTGAATAAGTGCCAAGTTTGATTTTCATAGCTTTGATAGTGTGCAATCTCACATGCATATAGATTTTTTCATAATCCCAAAATGCAAGTTTTAACAATATGCTTCAACCAGCACATGGTGATGCATTTTACCTAAAGTCAACTCCTCAAAAAGAGGAGGGTTGTTGCAATTTTCAATAATTCTATATTCGCAATTGTATCATTTAGATTTTCTTGCTACAAAAATGTCTTCTTTTATTTAGAAGTCTTTACCTTCAAATAACGTTAAATATTATGGAGTAATTCTAGGCATATACTCCACATCAGCATATGTATATATGAATCTAATGCGTGAAAGTGGGTGGTCCCACAAGATTAGGGGTCGTATTTCGAGAAATTAAACCTTTAGGCTATAAGAATGAATCACATTCCAATAGACTATTTTCACATGAAGATGGTTTCACATACGAGTAAGTGCATTTCAAATATGGATTGCCAATAAGACTTCCACATAAGGCCACTTGTTGGAGTTTAGTGTAATCTGCCAAAATTTGAATCTAAATTTGATGGTCTAGCAAAGGCAACCATTGGACATGGGCCCATGGTCCTACCACCACTTGGGGTAAGTGAACATGCCAATCTCTCTCACCCTTACTTGAATATCACTGAACTAGAAGTCAACCAACGTGAGTTGATCTATATCTAACCAAAGCTACACAATCACCAGCATATCCATCTACGCTCAAGCCCATGTTGGTCGTTTTTTATACGAGAATACTCGGTTGTTGCCTTTACCATATCATCATTTCAATTAGAAGAGACAAAAAATGATCCTTTGAGTCCAATTGTACTGTTTTGCCTACCACGTGAAGGAACCCAACGAACTTCTTAATTGCCTTGTAAAATAATCTAAGCACTCATTTATTTAGGCAACCCACATTTGAGAAGAATTCAACAAGGCTCTATTGTTGTCCTTTTTGTAAGTTCCATTATGTTCTCTACTACCTAACAATCAATTCACTCTTTGTCATCCACACTTATGACTCTAAGCTCCTCCAAAAACTAAAGAGTACTTAAAAATAACAGAAGAGATGTGCAACCTTGACTTCAAAAAACATAACACTTTAACATAACATAAACTATGTGCAATGTAAACTCTTAAACTATCAACTCGTGAGTAAAAAGTGTTATTTTTTTCTATGTATATCATAAACCACAAAATTTACTCTCTTCAATCTAGGAAATTGCTCATACCAAACCAAGACCAAAATGACACGAATATTGGAACTTTTGTAGACAAAAATACTAGGCCCATAAAAAAAATAACAATATCAAAATAAAAAGCAAAGGTTGAACCAAATGCTAGAACTCCCTAAGGTACTCTAAGCTACTCTCTATCCTTCAATAATTTGTCTAATCGTAATGAACGTCCATACGCCAATTTATATCAATTGGACATCTCGATTAGGACTAGGTTAGCAAGTCGCACTTTAGGGCCCAATAATGAATACAACAAGATAAACACACACAACATCACCTGACAAAAGTAGATAGCAATTTCATGGGCATATAACAATCTCCAACAAAGACGGCACTACAGTTAAAAATAGATTGGGTGCATAAGCCTCCCTACTAAGGAACTATTGTATGTCTACTACAAAGAACTCAAAAGCATTAAAATTGATATAATATGAAATATGCAAGTTAATCTACTAATACTATTATGGACCCCTTTATGGAACTTTTCAAGAAACTACCAAATAGAGTTACTAGGTACCAAAATGTATGCACCCTATTACTTGGTCATTGGACTAGTCAATCTCAACTTGTCAAGTATAGTAAATGAGAATAGGAACACGAGTCCAACTCGTATGTGCATAACACGTCACTAACACAGAACATTGCCCAAGCAATAAATGAAAGAGATGTGAATGCCAAAAGTTACGCTAATGTAAATGCCACAAAATGCCAATTGCAAAATGCGTATGTTGAAGATGATATCACACAATGTCAATGTCATATAGTCGATTACTTATATGGATATTTCGAAAGGGTAGTGACACAATATTACAATGGAACTAAAAGTGACAATCAAATTTGCAACAGGCTAGCCATCCTAATAATGACAAAGGCAACTATCATGGTTATACTCAACAAAGTTTTATAACAATGTTGTAACAACCAAATATGTACCATGTGAACAATGTGGACCAAGAATGCCAAAGAAAGATACCTATATGTATTAAAATATGTCTAAAGAATCTCACAACAAAATCACAAACTATAGGTGGATACAATGTCAATCATATGATTCAATACTATCCTCAAAGAAGAAAAGCCACCTCACAATTGGCAAGTAGGATTTGTTGATGCATAAAGCATGGACTAAGAATGATGTTGCCTAGCACCAACAAACAACATGACTCTATTGTGCACTATAGAAGCATGCCGCATGCTTGATTGCCATTGGAAGAGTTGGCCAAGGTAACTTGATGGAACAAGACTATCACCCAGAAGTAGTAAGAGACAGCTCGATCTACACAATAGACTCCTTGCAACAACAATAAGTGTGGAATGCACATAGAATGCTAATGGAGCCATATGTCATGGTGCTAGCAACAAGCAATAGTAATAATTTCAAAACAAAAAAAAGTAACCCAAAGCCTATTGTATGCTTAAGGGAAATTAGAAGCAATAGTATGTCCAATGGAGCATGCCCAATGGGGAGAGACCAAGACTTCAAAAGAATAGTAGGGCTAAATAGCTTGGATGCCCAATGGAGAGACCAAGACTTCAAAAGAATAGTAGGGCTAAATAGCTTGGATGCTACAAAAAGGTACCAAGCTATCTATAAAAACCATGAAAGACAAATAACAACTACACAAGATGGCTTTAGGAAAATAAAGCCAGTTTAAGCCGATTTTATGGCTCATGAATATCACATAGAAGGGATAATCAAAATCCAAACTTTGAAACACATGTTAATAAAAATGTTGTGAAAATAATGTACATTTGTTATTATATGCTTAAAACTATCATATTAGTGCATATATGACCATGCACAACCTTACATAAGCCCCTAATGGGAGCCCTAATTTGAAGCGAAAACATTTAAAGCATCACATTTAAAACATTTTTGGTTCCTCATCAAACACATTTGGTTGCTACTATGCTAGCAATAGTTGAGAGAAGGAAACCCAATAAAAGAACATTCAAATGTGAAAGCCAAACTAGAGCTCAATGTAGCTCTATGGATCATGACTACCACACAAGCATAGACCAAGACATCCTTAATAAAATCACAGAAATAGCCTAGATTGTTAGGGGACATCTGTGGATGAGAGAGTGTCAAAAAACAAGTTGTGAGACCGATGGAATAAAAGGGCCTTTCCCCCTCCCCTTTCATACTTAACTTGTGTTGCCACCATGTGGCACACAAGGTGGCACAGGCCCCTTGCCACATAGGGGCAAGTGAAACTGGTTTTTTGAACTTGAAGACCTTGCCTGGCATGTTAAGTTGCCAAGAGCAACTTAAGGAAAATGCACCTGTGACAAGGCAATGTTTAAAATGACCAATTAGCTTGCAACACTCCATTTAACACCAACCAAGCGTGAAAGAGCACGTGGTCCATTGCCCATTCCATGGCTTAAAAACCAAGACGAAGGGCTAGGCAAGAGTCACCACGGGTGTAAGACCTCCCTCATTATATAAGATCTCCATGCAAATCCCTACCAATATTGAATCCCTCCAAAAAGTTCACTGCTGCTACTAAAAATGACACATTTATATTCTTAGCAAGATCCAACAACAATTGAGGTAGAATTCCAAATGGAATAAAACTATGAATAACACAAAATATTAAGGTTTGCACCAAAAGCAAAGAAATTGACTTCAATGAAAATGAACACAAAGTAAAATACTAAAAAAAGTGCTCTAATACCATATTAGAGACTATATCAGCATGCAAAGCACCACATAGCAAAAGTAGACAACAAACTGATGACCATATAATAATCTCACAAAGGATAGTGGTATGATCCATAAATATGCAGGCTTCCACCCAACACTCATATGTCCATAACAAGGACCTTCACCATCTGGTCCAAATGTCAAATAATGTCAACCAAAAGCATGGAGTGTAAAGGCCCATAACTACCAGTGATATCGATGCACTTGAAACACTGGTGGACAGAACCAAAAAATGTCATAAGAACTAAATATGCTTTGCAGACAAAGCATGCTTAGGTGGACTAGATAACAGAGCTAATATCAAATCTGTAATTGGAGGTGATTCTTTGTGCCAATTTTGCATATAAAATGGGACAAAAACCACGATCATGTTCTCAAACCATAGCAACTAGTGTTTGGCCACTATTTCTCACAGAAGTATGTGGCCAATTGGACTTCATGTTCGTTAAAGAAAGTGGGGCCACCATTCCCTATTTTCTAAGGTGAGGCATTGCACTAGAGTCTTCAACTTCCATTAAGTCTTTCATGATCCTGTGAATGCCCCAACAAGTTGATATGTACATGTTTTATAGGAATTCACTTCCATTAGGATGTTCTCTCGTACTAATTTCCTAGTCCCTAAGAGCGACATTGCTTGGTGACAGACTTAGCTTGTTTCAGAGTACACTAATGGCAGCTGTAACTCCTACTCCGCAGTCGCCAGCCTACATTGATACATGATAAAATAAAGTCCTCTCACCTTGCAGATTATGCTCAAGATGCTACTGTGACAAATGAGGAGCTTTGCCAGTCATGAGCAACTCGAGCATAGTTTGGACCCGGCCCAATTGCCTAACAAATTAAGTTGCTAGTGGCAACCCAAGACCAAAGAGACAATCACAAACAACTTGTAAAAGGAAAACCAATAATAGTGTCCACGGCTTTAATATACTTACCTAGCAACTTGCCAGCACAATCTGAAAGGTGGGCGGGTCTGCGTCCATGAAGTGATATTTGCCAATCATACTCATGATAGAGGTAGAACAAAAGTGCCATGAAGACAATAATCTAAAACTAAAACTGCCCTTACACAGCATGCTCTACGAGCTCACGCAAAGAAAAAGATCAATGGCAGAACCGCACTATTAAAAAGTAAGTGCTATACCCATGAATCAATAAGCTGCCCATGGCAGTATAATGTTCTTCTAGCACATTATATCAAAATGTATATGTCAGTTTGTAAGAAGTTTGGCAGGTACCATGACTCAGTACTCAATGGCAGTAAATTTAGACTGGCCTATTTCAGAGACGAGTCAAATATGACAAATAGGATGATTAAAGGCATGAACCAATCGGCTCAGCAAAAACGTTTGTACATATACCTCAAAACGCAACAACTGTTCAAAGCTACTTTCTAGCTCGAAGATAAGCTACAATGCCTAGCACAGCTAAGGCACTAGTAGATGCAGCCGCTGCAGTAATCGCATACTTGTTTACTCTTGATTTTTGCTCCAGTACAACTTTGACAGTCCTTAGGTCTGACAGCAGCTGCCATATCTTTTTCTCATTGCTTGCCGATTCATCATTTACTTTCTCCAAAGCTCCTTCAAGAATTTCTAGCTTACTTTTGCAATCAGATATCTCTCCCTGGGCGTTTTTCAAGACTTCTGCCGCCTTGGCAGTCAAATTTTTAACTTCCACCTCAAGAGCGACTTTGGATTCTTCCAACCACAACTTTTCTTTCAGCAATCCTGAAACTCGGTCCTCCAATATTGACATTTGAGACTGTTCTTTGCTTGCGAGTTCTTGAAACTTTTCGACCGAAGCCAATGCTGTGTCTAAAGATTCTTGTAGATGATACTTCTCTGAATGCACCGCAGAAAGTTCGTCCTTAAGAGCTAATTTGCGCTCTTGTTCTTTCACCAGTTTTTGAGAGATATTTTCGAGATCACAAATAGCTGATTTCAGCTGCATCTGGAGATGTGCAATGTCTGCTTCTAAACCCTCTAATCGTGACAATAGGCCCTTGTTTTGGTTTTCCAGATCTGTAGATTGTTGATTAGCCGTTGCTAAAGCTCTTTCTAAGCCTGTATTCTCTTCTATGAACCTCGCTTTTTCACTGCTCAGCCTCTCAATCTTTTGCTTGGCTTTACTTAATTCCTCAACTCCTTTCCGTAAATCAGATATGAGGCTTTCCCGTTCCTGTTCTAAATCCTCTTTCTTAGCCTTCAAGGTTTCAGTCTGCGCGTCTTTTTCTATGTTATGAGCAACTAGAGCTTCACGCTCCGCGCTCAACCTCTTCTCATCATCAGATAGTTTCGATACTTCATTTTCAAGAGCATATATCTTAACCTTCGCTCCATCAGCGTCGGATAATGCTTGTTCTAATAATCTTGCAGCCTCTGTCAAATCGGTTTCAGATTTCAAAAGTGCCTCCTCTAATCTGTCTTTCTCGGAAAGATGCAACAACATGTCATTTTCCAAAGCAGATTTGTCGGCTGTCAAAGCAGATGCTTCATTCTTAAGGACAGAAACTTCCTGTAGAATCTCACTCCTCCTTGCTTCAATCCGTTCCTTTTCAATCAATAACGACTCTACTTTTTGGTTTTCATCCTGAAGCTGTTTTCCTAACTCTTTAACTTTTCCTGCAAGAGTTGCGTTGTCTGACCTTAAAGACGTCACTTCTCTCACTAGTAAATCATTCCCATGGGTAAGGTTTGTAATCTTCTCATCTGAAGATGACGGATCCTCTTCAGCGATATGTGGAGATATAGAGTCACCGTTTTCAATAGTATCGTGAGGTGATTCGGCTTCAAATTCAGAAGAAACGTGGTCTCCATTTGAAGTCATCATATAACCGCAAAATCGCTCCTCTAATCCTTGTCTGCTTTAGCTACACAAAAGCACCCAGAAGAGATTTTTCCCTAATATTGATTACAAATTCAACAGATGAATCTATATGCATTCAACTATTTTGCAATAAAACGTAAATAAATGGCACCAACTTCCACGAGTAGGAAAGAAGAAGAATATAGCACAAAGACGATCTAGAAACTGGAGGAGGATATGTCAGATTAAGCAGAAAAATAAATACAAAGGATGAATCCACTTTGTAGGAATAATAAATTTCCAGAAACAAGTATTATCATGCCCTACTAACGATCCAAGGATCCTGCAACATAATACCGACCAGTCGAAATTACAGCCTTGCTTATTTACCAGCTCAGATTGTCAAGAAGATCACGCCCGCAGACAGACGCATGAATCCACCATCTCAAAATATGCTTCAAATATTTGCCGCAAATCCAAGCTGCCACAGATCGAGGGTACCGAATTCCGATCCAAAGTTTGTCAGAAATAAAGAAACCCTTTCCAGAGACTTGAATTTACAGAGTTCTCAAATCTATGAATGCGAAACGATTTAATAAATGGCTCGAAAAAAGCACTGCGACTCTTGTGTATACTGTTAACAACAGACCGGAAGACATAACAAGGAAGAAGATCGTTACGTTCAATTATCTATCAGAAGGGAAAACAAAGAAAGAAAGGCAAATCAGAGCTCTCACCAAAAACCTGTTACCCCTTATAAAATTTGACCTGTTCATAATTTTTTCCTATTCACAAAATTGACCTGTCACCAATAATTTATTTGCTTCATAATATTACAATTTTTAAATTTTTAGGGTTTTTGTTTCCCCTTCTTAGCTTTGTCCCAATAGAGGACCCAGGTAATGCAAACTTTTTTTTCTCGTTAGCTTTGCCCCCATTTTTTAATTTTTAGGGTTTTCTTGTCCTCTTCTTAGGTTTGCTGCAATAGCGGTAAGGCAAACTATTTTATTTTTGCTCTTGTTAGCTTTGCCACAAATGCATTAATGTAAACTATTGTAAGACTTGATTAAAAAAATTTATAGTTGAGGTGTCACACGTAAGTGTTTCTACATTAAATACGGAACCATTTTGTTCCGTGCAAAACCGGTTTAGTATAGGTTCGATATCGTTCCGCAAAAAAAGAAAATTGCTCAAAAAATCTCCAATATAGTATTGGTACCCTCTATGTAGTTATAAACTGTAAAAAAATTGTAGAGGGCCTCAAAAAATAAACCCTAAACCAAAAAAAAAAGAAAAAAAAGCGTTAAGGTCCACCTTTTGAGTTATTGGTCCATTTTTTTGGGTTTTTGGCAATTTTTTGCGGCCCAATACTATGTAGAGTAGCCAATGCTATTTTTGGAATTTTTCAAAAAAAAATTATATTTTCAAGGTACAAAACCAGTTCCATGGGAACATATATATATATATATTCATATATATTCTTTGGGCATTAAAATCATACAACCGTAAGGCCCATAAGCTTGTGCACTTGAAGTTATTGAAAACATAGAGGCCATAGTTTTTATGACGTAAAGACAACTCAAGGGAACTTCTACCACCCATAGAAATTTTTTTTAAAAAAGTGGTGAGGTTTCAACACATAATCCTTCATCCTCATTTTGCTTGCCCTAGCAGCATTAAAGTTAAAGTTTTTTCTCCATGCCATTGCTTGTTTGTTAAAAATTGTTATTCATTTGACTTAACCTTGTAATGTTTAAAATGCAAAGAGTGCTAGATATAAAGTTTTTGAAATGATATGCAAATATGGAGGATACTTGTGGGTAGTATTCATATAAGATTCTCCTACTTGAAGATCTATGGGGCCTACCTTGAAGATCTATGGGACAAATTTTAGATTCTAAATATTCCTATAATTTTGTGGTTTTACAAGTATTTCCATTACATTAATGCAAGAGCAAAAGAAAGTCTTGTCATAGTTTTACATATCCAATGAAAAAGATAGCATGAAAGTTTTTTATTGTTATGAAAATGTGATCTCTAGAAGCAATGCTTATATAAAAAAGGGGTACTCAACATTGAGTTCCATAAGATCAAATTTTTTGAAGATTAACAATTTTCTTAGTATTTTTAGTATAGTGGAAAGCCTTGATTCGTGGCTTTCCACGAACTGAGCAACCATGTCAACTACCCTTCTTAATAAGAGAAAAAAGCCCTCAGCTCAAGGACTTTTCAACATACATAAAATTTTAATAGAGCGATATTATTCCCAACATTTGATCTTGTGAAACTCAACATTGAGCACCTTTTACAAGGTTTGAGATGAGAAACCTTGGGCTTGGTTTCTCAAATGATAGAAAGTCCCAAGGTTTGAGACTTTTCACATCATATAAATCATGTGGAGGTCCTAACTTTTCACATCACCAAATGTCCAAAGGTTCATTCTTTTATAAGAATACTAATAATTTTACTCATTATTTATGAGCTTCACATAAGATTGATTGGGTCCATCCCTAAAGCTCGTTTGCAAAACAAGTCACAATGTCATGGGCCAATTGTTGGAGTAAAGGTACATTTCATGTACCATGAAAATGATGTCAATAGGGAGTTATTAGAGTAATAACGTTGCTTCTCCGCTGAGACCGCATGTTCTGTTCCAGCGTTATGTAATGATAGGAACGTATCCTTCATTCTTCTGACAAAGGACGTGAGGTCTTTGCCATCCCATCTTAGATAGGTTAGCTGGTCTTCTAATGCATGATCTGTGCGCGCGATTTAGTTTGGAACCTGGCTAGTAATGCACCCCCCATCTCTCTTGCATTAGAGAATGATGCGAGTTCAAGTGTGACACTATCTTCAATGGACGAAGAGATGACAACTACTGCTTTGTCATTTCTTTCTCTCCAATCTCGTAGCTCCTTGCCTGTGCTGGCAAGCATTTCTTCCGTTCCGTCTACCCAAGGCCATAGACCTTCCCCCTTCAAGATGAGAGAAGTCTTTACCTTCCATGCTAGGAAGTTTGACCCAGAGGACTCTAGAACTGTGCATATCTTCGATTGTATACTACTTATAGATGCCATTGCTACGAACTCTGTTTCAACTTGAATTCAGACTCTTTGTTCTGAATGAAAAGAAACCTTCAGGCTTTGACACCAATGATGGAATCCGATGTTAATGATGGGGAAAACAAAATGCGCTATGTGTCGGACCATCTGCATTCACTGTTGCAGTGTCAGATAATGCGATTTCACCCATGATTCCTATTTTGCCTAGATGGAGTCGAACTCTCAATTACGACTACTGCTGCATCTTTGAGATCTACACTGTTGACCTACTACTGATTTATAAAACATTCAAATTAATGAGCCTTAGTGCGGAATGTAGAATGAAAGCTGAATGAAAGTTGAATGAACATGAACAATGAATCAACATTAAGCATTCAAGTTTATACACAAAGCAAAATGTGCATTTGGCATTGTATTTTTTTCAAAGATCTTTGGGCGTTGTGTGGCATACCATGCAGCGCATTGGCGCAAGAGATTTCTATCTCTTACGAACTATCATATGGTCTCGCTTACTAGCGGACGCTTACTACTCATCAATTGCTCAACCCTCTCTCTTGCGTTCATCCCGTTTATATAGGAACAGAGAGAATGGGCTTAAGTTAATCACCTTGATTACAAGAACATATTAAGCTTGTTCTAACGGCTTCAGTTGTCCTCGTCTTCATCGTCCGTGGAGTTCGTTCTCCACGCTGGTACTTTGCTGATCTTCCCAGGCACTGGGGTGGTGAAAATCCGTCGCTTTTGTGCATTCGTCTATGACCGCAATCGTCAGAATGCAGCTCTTCGCGGTCGTGAGCCGTATCGCATACTAGCTGCAGTCGTTTCCATGGCCTTCGATCACATTTGGTTTACTTCGATGAAACCGTATGTAAGGTGTTGCAGCTCTTTGCTGGCGGTTTCCCCTGGCTTCGCTCCGCAATAAGCCGTAGGTGGAGCCTTGCGCTTCTTTCTCTGGCTTCGCTTTGCAATAAGCCACAGGTGGAGCCTTGTGGTTCTTCCTTTGGCTTCGCTCCGCAATGAGCCGTAGGCGAGGCTCCTTCGTTAGCCTACGGTGTGGTCGCTCCTTGGTCTCCGCAACTCTGACTATGTGGTTGCCTTCAGTTGCTTCGCGGGGACCGTCTGGCAGAAACTTGTGGTTGCCTTCGGTGACTTCACTGAAGTCGTCTAGCAGGGCCTTGCGGTTGCCTGAGGTGACTTCGTTGAAGTCGTCTGGAAGGGCCTTGCGCTTGCCTGAGACGACTTCGCCGAAATCGTTTGGCAAGGCCTTGCGGCTACCTGCGATGGACTTCATTAAGGCCGTCTACAAATGTTGGTCATGTACCATTTATGGTCATTGGGTGGGGTTTTTGGGATGCTTTGTTAAAACTTAGCACTCACTAAAGTGGCACACGGATTTTCTGAATATAAAATAAGAATCTTTGGACAAAAACCAATTTTAGGAGAACACACCTAGATTCTATCTTATTGGAGAGCTCTTTGGTTCCTAAAGTGTTATTAGTAGGTGATTTGGGCATTAAAATGGGTTTTTTTTTTCAAATGTAGTATGAAATCCTTTTTTTTCCATCGATTTGAATGCTCGAGTAAAGGCAAAGGTTCTCGTGATATTTTAATTACCTTGTCTTTCTTTTGAAAGATTAACTATAGATTAGTGACGACGTACAAAATACAGCAAAGCAAAACTTAAATGGTAGAGAGTCTGTCAACCTCCATAAAAATAAGCAAGGGGGACATGGACGAGTCTCTATTCCCAAATTCCCTACAATTCTTGTCTAACCAAAAGTTCCAAAGATTGACAACTTTGAGACGTTGGCAAAAGTAATCTACATGAGAATTGGCAAAAGCAATATTGTTAAGTAGCAAGTCTAGTGGCCTGAAACTTTTGAATACAATATGAAAGCTTTTATTGATTAGATTAGGAATAAAAGTCTAGAGAGGTAAATAGCAAAAACAGAAAAGGTGCAACCCATCTTCATCTAAAGCTTTGCATTTAGAGCAGACCCTCTATATTTAGAACGAACAAGAAAGAATTGCTTGAATCATTGTGATGATTTGTTAAAAGATGAGGTCTCACTCCTTAGTGAGTTTGAGCATTAAAATGAAATTTTTATTTTTTTATTCTTATGCACTACAAATTTTCTGTTTTCTAACTATTCAAATGCCTAGAAAATGGCAAAGTTTCTCATGATAAATCAATGACCTTGTTACTATATATCCTTGAAGTGCATTAAAATCTGTGAAGTTTTGCATTCCTCAAGAAATTACAATAACGTGTAAAATTCAATTAGTAACTTATTAGAAAAGAAAATATATACAATTCAATATCAAATAGTCCTTATTAATCATTGTAATATGCTGTGAGAAATTTTTCATAAAGCTTAGAAATTAGAATATGATTAATAAGATTGTCCTGTTTTTACACTTTTGAGTTATAGTCTGTGTTGCAGCGGATCGCGATTCGGAAGGAGCGTGATCCGGATTGCGCGTTCCAGATCGCTCGCGTTCCAGGACCAGAAACGTTGTCCCGAAATCGCAAAAAAAGATTCCAATTTTTTTATGTGGGCCACGAGCAGGCAGCCCGCAGCCCACATAAAAAATTTTGCCTTTTGAGAGTTGGAGAGAGAGAGAGAGAGAGAGAGAGAGAGAGAGAGAGAGAAAGAGAGAGAGAGAGAGAGGATGAGGAGGTGATGGTGGATTGTGGGCAGCGTGGGGCATCAATCCGTGCGTGATCAGGACGATGGAAGCGACGAGGTGGCGGCGTTTGTCTCCAAAAGTATTTTAGGTAAGTTTTGGCTTCAAACCTTGGTAGCTCATAGAATGAGCTGTAGGCAACGTAATAAAGTGGTTTTGGATTTCAAATCATCTGTATTGAACCCCACAGAGATGCTCATGCTGTTAGTTTTTCCCATTTTTGCTTGTATCAAAAGATATGAATCTCATGCCCCTTTTCCATGTGTTTTTTACTCTTTTTGCAAAGTAGCTTATAATCATCTGATTGAGGTGCAATTTTAGGCTAAACTGTGTTTCTTCATGCCCTCAAGCATGCCTGTGCTGTTAGTTTCGGTTTTATCGCTTCTAGAGAATGTTTTCGGTTTAGGGCCCAAATCACATGCGTTTTAGGATTTAGGGTTGATGTTCGCATCAATCCGAATGTTGTTGCTACCAACAGAATACTGACATGTGATTGTTTGCTTCCTCTTTTGCAGGTCTGATACATTGGTTGAGTCACACGATCTGATACATTGACTGATTCACACGATGCTGGTCCTTGGTAGAGGCATTTGGTCAGAGGTAGAGTTGACAAAGGGGGATGTGGCTACGCACCAGGGATCTGGTGTCCGCAAATGGAGATGCCTGCATTGTGGCGGCATCTTTACTGGTTCTCTTACCAGGGTTAGGGCCCATTTGCTACGACTCACCAGGCTAGATGGGCGGGGGATGGGCATATCCATTTGCCCTCGCATATCAGATGTAGAGGTGGAGAGATTGATGAACACATACAGGCGTGACGGTTCATCTCTTGAGTCTTTGAGACCATCTCACAGTGCTGTTCGTGGGTCAGTGGCAGGAGCAGGGACTAGAGTAGGTTCGGGACATGGTAGAGGTGCAGGGTCCAGAGCAGATGCAGAGGCAGGGCCTAGTCACATGGGGGGAGATGTTCCTAGAGCATCCAACACACATGCAGAGGCAGGGCCTAGTTACATGGGGGGGGGGATGTTCGTAGAGCATCCAGCACACATGCACCCTCTCGTCCAGTTGTTCCTTCAGTCGCAGGTCCATCTCGTCCAGCGTCGTCATCAGCTGCTGACGCACCATTTACAGAGTCATATCGTGCCACAGAGGGCCGCAACGATGCAGCAGGCAACGCTCCACAGTCAAACACACCTTCAGCACGCCCATCTACTGTTTCTGGTGGGCGTTCTAGACCAGGAGAGTCCTCTGTGTAGCAGAGAGCGGATGTTGTTCTATGAGTGTGGCATTCTTTTTGCTGTTGCAGACACTTGGATCTTTAGAGACACTTGCCTTCATATAGAATCAGCTGATTCATCATGGAGGCCTCCGAGGAGAGAGGCATTGCGCACGACCATGCTACAACAAGAGGAGGAGACCATCGCACGGGAGCTGAGCTTCATCCGCACAACGTGGCAGACGTAAGAATTTTTTGCTACTCTTTACCACTTCATTTGTTTCAATCTAGAAATTACCACAATGTTTGCAAGTGCACATGTCTAAGAAATGTTGTATTTTTGCAGCTATGGATGTTCGATATTGAGTGATGGATGGACTGACACTCGTCGGCGATCTGTCGTCAATATCCTAGTGTCTTGCCCACTTGGCACAGTCTTCCTATGAGGCGTGGATGCTACTCGAGCTGGTGGAGCCATCACGGCCGAGTTCATCTATGAGGCAGTGATCTCTGTAGTGCAGGAGATTGAGGCAGAGCATGTGGTTCAAGTCGTTACAGACAACGGTTCGAACTGCAGATCGATGGGAGAGATGGTGATGAGGGAGCACCCGAGTATTGTGTGGACCTCGTGCGTTGCACATTGCATCGACCTTCTCATTCAGGACATGGTTGCACTTCCATGGATTCGTGAGGTACAATTTTTGTCACTTTATAAAGCATTTTGCACTTGTCAATTATTCTAGCCTAGGGAGAATATTTTCTCTCTCATGAAGAGAATATGTCCATTGAAAACTCGCCCATCCTCCTATTGGAAATTCAGATTCTTGAGCCTATCTCTCCTCCTCTCTCTTAGGGTCTTCACTATGGCTTGGGGGCTAGGTCTAGGAGGAAACTCCAAGAGGGATCTAGGTTTGGATGGGTGGTTTTCCTCCACAGGTGTCCTTTTGGTTGTTTTGCAACAGGATCTAGTCAGATCTTCATTTGGTGATCCTTACAATGGTATCAGAGCTCTGAATTTGCATCAATCAAAAGGTGGAACTACTTCTTGTATTTTCTCCGTTCTTGTGGATTTCTCCTTGCATGTTACTTCTAGGTAGTGGAATTGATCTCCAAGTAGGTGACTTCTCTGAATTTAGTGTACTTTCACTAAAGATCATAATTATGGGATTTCTCCATAGTTTTTATTGGAAATCAAAGGTTTTTTTATGGTTTTAGTGGATTTTTCACCTAGAATTGAAGTTTTTTGCTTGAAATTGATCATAGGTACTAGTGTAGTACGTTTTCCATATTATACTTGTTGTTCTACAGTCATTATTGATTGGATCTAATGATTGCATGATGCTGGAATAGTCAAAAGGTGGATTAGATAGTGATTTTGGACTAAAAATTGGGATTTTTGGACCATAAATGGGCTATAGAAACCATGTTTGACTAGAATCAGAACTTTTGGTGCTTGCATGCAATGTTTTTATGGGGATTTGGATCTGATTGCACGAATTTGTGGATTTTTCTCACAAATTTTGGTCAAAATTGGTCAAAACCCAAGGTTTTTTGATGTTTTTTGGACTAATTTTGGAGTAGATCTCAAAATTCTCAGCCAAGACTTGGTGTGAACGTTTTTAGAGATGTAATGAAGTTGTCCCTGAGCTTTCATGAAGTTTGGATGGGATTAGACACCATTAGGGGGCTCAAAACACCAAAAATTAGTGTATTTTTGATGATTTTTTTAGCATGAATACCTCTTAATTGGGGGTCTAAACATGTAAGTTCTTGTAACAAGCTTAAAGATATGATGGATTGCGTTTGTTTTAAGCCATCATGCATCCAATTTGGATAGGTGAACATTAGACACCATCATGTTAGAGTTTTGCTTGTTGAAGGAGGCCAAAAATGCATTTTTTGCATAATCTGAGCTTATGATTGCTTGTTGGACCTGTTAGAAGCTTCTATGCCTCTCTAATGAACCTTAGTAGAGTGCTTATAACCTCTGATCCAAGGCTTTTTGGGCTGGGATGTGTTTTTTGAAGATTCCTCTCCACAAAAGTGCCCTCCTACCTGTTTTTCATGCATTTATTGCTCGAACGTGTGAAGTCAGAGGTGCAGGGTGACGTGGCAAGTGTCTTGTAGACCCACTCTCCCTCCGTACTGTGCTTTATAGCGACCAATTTGGTGTCCTGTAAAGAAAGTTATGGCTGTCGGAAGTTTGGCAATTTTTGAACTAAAATTTGCAAAATTTTCGAAATGTTCTGATGCATGCATGCTTGTAACTCAATGTAGTGCTTGTCTGTTGATGAAAATGTATGGATAGACCTATAAGCATGCATGGATGCATGTTGCATGCGTAATTAGTAGTTTGATCAAAATATTTCTTGCATGAAGTTATTTTTGGCAATTCTAGTTCAAAAAGCAGATTTCCTAGTGGCTAAGCTAATTACGGGGATTTTTTTGTTTTTTCGAAAAAATCAGTGCATGTCGAATTTGATATGTGACGGTCCCTGTGAATTTGATAAATCGATCATTTTCATCGATTTTCACAGTTGGTCCATTTTGAACTAATTTTGTGAATCCCAGTGCTAATTTCCCAGTTTCTTGGCAATTTATGTAAAAATTGATTTTTTTTAAATCACTGCATGTCACGTAGGATGCATGCTGGATGTTTCAGAATCCTTCCAATATGAGATGGTAACTATGAAACTATCAAGTTGATGTTTGGTTGACTTTCACAGTTTAGTTCCATATTGAATGGAACATGAAAATCCCAGTTTACGTAAAATTTGAAGAAACCATGGACGTTTTCAATTTGTTCCCATTCTTTGGTTATTGATCAAACAGAAATGACTTATAAAGTGAATGATCTTACTAAGTTGAAATCAGTCGATTGTTAAGATCACTGTACCCTTCACTTTTAGTTGAAGATTTTGTGAATCTGTCAATTGAGGAGCATTTCTTGTTCTGGAAATTAATAAGGACCAAGAATAATGTAAATCCAGTAAAATAATTTTATGCTTCTATGAGGGGATTTGCTAGAGATTAAGTGCGGCACTTAATGAACAAATCAAAACTGTCAGGGTGATAGTGCTAAAGTTAGTGATACCAAATTGAACTTTTTCCTAGTACAAATTTGGGGGTTTGTTAACTGAACCATTTTTGGAAGGAGGGAAAAGAGTGGAAGTCTAATATGTAGATGATTGTTGGTCTTAGTGATCTAATTATTTAATTTACATTCAATTCCTGAAATATAACTAATTGCAAATGAGAATAAAATTGGGAATTATTTAAAAAGACTGCCTCTGGGAATTTGGATTCCTTTTCCCCAGTGTGAATTGGAATTTGAAGATTCTAAGGACAAAGTAGTGGCAAGACTGATAATTTATTTATGGAACCATCTCTGTTTTGCAATTGGATTTGGATCTTGCAAAGTAATGCAGATAGAAGGTGTTCCATACATGAATCTAGTAATTTGGATTCTTTTCAATTATCGAGTTTTTTTGGAAGGGGAGAAAAGAGTGGAAGTCTGATATGTAGATGATTGCTGATCTTAGTAATCTAATTATTTAGTTTACATTCGATTCTTGAAGTATAATTAATTGCAAGAAGGATTCTAAGGGAAAAGTAGTGGCAAGACTGATATGAAACCATCTATGTTTTGTAATTGGATTTGGA
Organism: Diphasiastrum complanatum; assembly: GCA_029204225.1. Lineage (NCBI taxonomy): Eukaryota > Viridiplantae > Streptophyta > Lycopodiopsida > Lycopodiales > Lycopodiaceae > Diphasiastrum > Diphasiastrum complanatum. Next base: position 13,466,576 of record CM055096.1, read on the forward strand.
TCTTGCAATGTAATGCTACATGAATCTAGTAATTTGGATTCTTTTCAATTATAGAGTATTTCTCTATAGTGATGGTAACAACCAAGAGAGTTCTAACTTGTTAAAAGAATTAAGTTCTTTGTATCGATTCTGGAATAGATATTGGATATCTAGGACAGTATGATATTCAATTTTTGTTCTAATCTATGGTTCTTTTGGGTTATGATACATTCTATTGTATTGGATGATACATTATGTTTATCCATGTTGGGTACAATATGAAATGGTATTCTTTGAGTGACACTAAAGAAGCATGACAGATTTCAATTGTTAGGATTATCTCCAAGAATTGGTTGTAAATTTGATCCTATATCTGGATATAGGATAGCCAAATCGTCTTTTTTGACTTTTTGGGCGAAACAGATCTGGATGCAGAAAATTCTTGGAGGAAAAGCTGGTGGTATGGGACATCAGTGATTCTAAAGGGGATTTCTTGGGTAGAATAATTTGTAGACCGATGGTTAGGGATTGTTATAATGGTAATACTAACAGAGTCCATTGGTTTTTGTTAAAGGTATTTTGGGAAATTATGAAATATAGATCGATCCCTTAATGGTATCTCATTAATTACAAAATATGGAAGCTCTTATATCTATTTTTCTATTTTATTAGACTTCTACTCTTTAGAAATTTCTTATTACATGACAATTGGATGGAGATTCATATAATTCCTTCCAGTGTAGAACTCTGTTCTGAAGGACTGTTATAACTATATGAAATTGTACTTCCATATAAGATTTTTGAATATGGCTCGGAACTTAGGTTTCTTGAACCCTAACGTTAGTCTCTATTTGATAGTTGATTATTGAGAGTTAATATTTCTATCATTCGGGATAAGATATTCTACAATTCTGAGGAAAAAATCTTGTTTGTAATAGTATTGGATACTCACTATTGACTTTTTCGAATCTTTGATATCTTATATTGTCTCCTGGGAACTTTTAAATCGAAATTATGAAATTTCTTTTTTAAAAGGGGAGAAGAAATGATAGGAATAAGTCTTTTGAGGAATCAACTAACTGCATTGATTTTGGAAAAAAAAATCTTGTATGTGTGCAATGGTAGAACTATCCAGTTTGACATAAACAAACTCCATAAGTGATTATTTTGAGTAATCTGGAACTAGATGAGTTTTGGGGTTATTGAGCTATGAGATATTCATTAATATGGGAGGTATTGATAAAGATTAAATTAAGATTCACTGATTGTAAGCAAGTACCATTTTGATATGGATTGGATCAGTGGAATAAAGCTTTAATCTTAACTTTATGTCCAAAGATGTCTGTATGAGTTAGCCTAATCTTGGTTTGTACCCTAAGATCTGTTGTAAACTGATTGGTAGAAGGAATTTTGTTAATAAGAGTTAGATGGTTGGAAAACTTGTGATGTGGAGTTATTCACTTCAAAGATTTCCCAGATATGTTATTTACTCATGAGAAATAGAATTCTTTGATAACTGAGTTGCAAGATTCTCGGTGAACTATCTGAGTAACATATGCAAATGTGGATATCTATAAGTTTATAACCTATGTTTAAGTATAGGAACATAGTTAGATAAGTTGCTTATGTACATCTTAATCTTGTGGATCTACTATGTCTTTCCTATGTACTGAGTTTATATCGTATACTTGAACTAGTCAAAGTACATAGACATATGAACAAATAATGTGTGGAACAGTTACTTGTAGGTTAATGTCTCTTCTGTGGAAAGGATAATTCATTAACTTATTTATGGTTTGGAAGAAGTTCTAAATGTGGTGTTATACATGTATAATTGAGACCTGAACCTAGACATTTAAGATTTCTGAATCATTTACAATTAACTTGAGTAAATGGATTACTCCTGATTAGATATTAATTGGATAAATAAGCAGAGTGAAGAAAATTCATCGAGAACTGTTTATTTTGACCTATATTACTTATAAGCAGCGAAAAATATCTGATAGAAAAAGAACTGTGCATAGAATATAGAAGATTCTTGATATAGAATATTTCTTGAAGGAGAAATATCCTAAGTTATTGACTATATCCCAGTGAGCTCATATACATATATTGGTTGACAGAGTCTAACTAATGTCAAGGATAACCACTGAATTCAATTGGAATTCAGCAAAACTTTATAATCTCTAGATGTGGTTCTAGGTGATTGTATGAAATTTATTATTGTTAAAGACAAATATTATATTGGTCTTTAATCACTTGATTGATTGTAGAATTTGGAACTCATAATCTGGTTAAGAATCGAAGTGGAAGAATATTCTTGAAATCCAATAATTTTCCTTTTGAAAATGATTTTAAAATGTTTCTTATATTTCCTGAGTGGTATATTGTCCATATACTCCAGTATCTCTAAATGATTAAGTATGGGTTCAGAATCCGATAGATTATGATTAACGAATCATAAGATTTTAAATGTTTATGATTGACGGATCATAAATTGATACTTAAAGGTCATTAGATGATTATATGAAAATATGATGATTCTTAAGATGATGAGTGATTTTTGATCAATTGGTGGAATTAAAATTTAGATTTGTTATTTAAACTCTAAATTTGGGTACAAACTTGAGATTGTTTGGATCTCACAAGCATTTTCATTAAGTAATTGTTTACTTATGAAGAATTTGCTTACCTTTTCAAATTGTAGTCAAGGAATGCTTGTGTATTGTTTTTCAGCCTAAAATCTCCGGTTAATTAGGAGCAGTTAAGTCTATCAAAATTGAATGGTTGCTATTTTCTGGTATATGATGCTAGAAGAGATTTTGGTGGGATGAGTTTTGTACCAAGAAGCATTTATGACAGGTCTACAAGTAATTTGTGGATAGTGTTGGAATATAATTGTTTTGGATCTTTAACTTTTGAGCATTGATTTTCAGTGTAAGGTGAGGACTCACCCAGTGATTCATGTAAATTGAGGTACATGAAGGTGATGTTATTAGATTGGAGAAAATCAAACCCAATAGGAAAATTTATCTTTTAGTGTACTTCTAACAGGTCAATATAGTATTTCAGTGTAGAGACAGATAATTTGAAAATCATCCATATTTGATATTGAAGTCAGACTAAAGATTGTTTTTCAGGGTAATTGTCAAAGTTAAATGATTGATTTGTTAGCTTTTAAACTTAATCTTCAGGTTTGGTCGACTGCTCATCCAGTGTATCATATAAATTTAGTTTATATGATGATGACCATTTTATGTATTGAAGATTTTGCCATGGTTCTTCACTATGGCTTGGGGGCTAGGTCCAGGAGGAAACTCCAAGAGGGATCTAGGTTTGGATGGGTGGTTTTGCTCCACAGGTGTCCTTTTGGTTGTTTTGCAACAGGATTTAGTCAGATCTTCATTTGGTGATCCTTACAGAGAGAGATTCAATATGCTTTCAATGCTTTGCTTTGCACATGATTTCATTTCACACAATACCTGATAACTGTAGAAAATGATATAATAGTGAAAAATAAGTTAACGGACGACAATGGTCCTGAAATTGATGGCAAACTTGATAAATGAACTGCCCTTGAAAAAACATTCCATTTGATACCCATATTGGTATTAAAAAAATTTCAAAAAAAAAAATGTTCCGGGAAACCCTAATGGGAATTTCCGGAACGCGATCCGGATCGTGGCCTGCAACCTTGGTTATAGTTGTAGTCCTTATTTCTTTTACTATGACCAAATATTATGAATTATAATATTTGTATAAATATGCTTGCAAAATCGAATGTTCCGAACCCTAATCCCATGAGGGAATCCATCTTGGACAATAAACAAGTTTGTGTCATCACTCTTGATGACCGAATGCTCAGAAGCATAATCTAGATTTAACAGTGCTAAAGTAGGCATAAGTTTTAACAAGGTCAGATTTCTCACAAACCAAATCTTGCAATATCACATCTAAGACATTTTGTATATTGAACAATATTAAGAACTCTCTCTCTCTCTCTCTCTCTCTCTCTCTCTCTCTCTCTCTCTCTCTCTCAGGTGGCTGCCATGGCCGCATCCCTGGCAGCTACTATTGTTGCTGCGCTCTGAGCAAAGGATCGCTGCTGGTCCATCACATTGTTTCCCTCAGTGCATTGCTGCCCATTTCCAACACTGGCTTCATTGCATCACTGCCCATTGTTAGCGCATGTAGGCTCATTGGCTCTTCCTCCAGTGCACTGTCCATCGCTGCTCCCAGCGAACTCAGTGCTTAGCTGCAAATTTTCCCACGCCTACTACATTGCTCTCAGATCCAGCCTTCGCTGCTGCCTAGCGGATCCTCCATGGTAACTGCCTGTGAAAAAGTGAGTACTTGCAACTTCTTGATGCAGTTCCATCTCTTTTTAGGCTCTCTTCAGATCTGAAATGCCTACGCAACCTATGCCATCTTTCACTTCCAGTATTGCTTCCGTGTCTTCCTCACAGCCAAATCCATCTTCCCATTCTCCTCCTATGCCTATTGCAGCCCCCATTTCTCCATCAAATCATATTTTGAATAGTGATGCTACTGTTGCTCTCCCCTTGACCTCATATTCCCCAGCAGATTCTGTCTTCCATAGCCGCATTTGCTCTTCTTCGTGAAGATCAACTTTGAATGTTCAAATATCTCAACAATAGCAAGACTGGATTCTCACGATTCTTTGCTTCTAGTTGTGCAATCTCACCTCAAGAAGTTGGAAAGCTCCATCGAAAAACTCAAGAATGAAGTTTCAGTTATCAAAAGCGACAGGTCCTGCCGAATAGTTGTTTCTACTTATTACATTTTGGAGAGGCCCATAAGTTAGCCATTTACAATGGCCTAACTTGTTGGCCGGATTCAGGCAGATATACATTTCATCCTCGCAGCGGTGGTGATTATTTCAAGGGGTCACCATCCTCCATACCTCTCATCTCTGATTTTCATATTGATCACTCTTTTCTCTCCTTCGCTATTGGCCGCCTCCCACTTTCCCAGTCATCCTCCCACCCCGTGCTTACCCGTGCACATAGATATACATTCAGCTCTCTATATGCCAGTCTACCAGGAGTCTCTGGCCTCCCTACGCAACTCCTTTCCCCATGACAGTACAGTTGAGACACAAGCTGCCTTCCTTACCACCTCTCTTCATACCGCCACTTCTCTCGCCTTCCCTTCTAAGCCCCATAAAGGCAAACACACACATTCCTCACCCCTTTGTCCTCTACACCGCCCGTGGTCTGATGACGAATGTTGCTCTCATCATCACCTTGTCACCCATGCACGTACTCTTGCTCCCCACCTTCTCCGCTCCTCCCGATGCTCTTACCACCGCACACTCCACCGTAAAAAGCATGCTTATGATGACTGAAGGAAAGCGTCTTGTTGACCTTCTCTTCAGCTCTTCTTCAGGCGCTTTTGGCATGAGTTTATCCCTCATGCTCCACAACCTCTCCTAGATGACCTCCATATATGGGCTGACTATGCTACCAGCCCATATACCATACCCACTAATGCATCCATCTCTATATATCCACGACCTTCTGAGTTCACCTTCTTCACCTTTGACATGGTACATACTACTTGCGTCCATCAAGAAAATGAAGTCCCATAAGACGAGAGATATCGAAGACCTCGAATCTGAACTCCTAACCCATGCCGCCGACCTCCTTGCACCCACACTAGTCACTCTCCTCAATTTCGCAGTTGTCTCTAGCTTCCCCGTCATCCTGGGGCACCAACATCATCCACCTTATCCATAAGAATGGTGACCCCATGATTCCTAGTAACTACCGCACCATCACATATTTCATATTTCATCACATTTATTTCAGTTCACAGTATGTTATTTTGTTAAAGTTTTGGTGACGTTTCATACGCTCCCACCGTTACCATCCTTGACATGTACATTTACTAGTCTTATATTCCTGTTGGCATGGAAAAGACATTAATAAAGCTCAAGCTCAAGCTCTCTCTCTCTCTCTCTCTCTCTCTCTCTCTCTCTCTCTCTCTCTCTCTCTCTCTCTCTCTCTCTCTCTCGTTTGTCCATATCTTGACAATTTGCACACATCCACATGAAATAGCTCAAACAATCAAGTAAAGTAAACTTGAATAACACTTCTTTGTTGCTCCTTTGACCTTACTTGAGTCTTCAATAATCTGCAAAAATAGATCCATAACATCTTTGCCAATTACCTCTCCTTTGATGCTCTTGACTAGCTCCAAATTGCCAACTTCCTTTTTACCTTGTTGAAGCTCTTTGAGACCAACCTCTTGATCTTCCTCTTGACCATCAAACTCATTGAACAAACTTCTTGGTTGAAATTGCAGAACTTAAAATCTCAAACTCTTCTCCCTCTCCTACGTAGAGATGTTTGAGCTACAGTCATTTCCATTTCTTATGATGTACTCCTTTCGTCTTATGCGCCTTTTGGCATGGAAAAGACATTAATAAAGCTCTTTCTCTCTCTCTCTCTCTCTCTCTCTCTCTCTCTCTCTCTCTCTCTCTCTCTCCATAGATCGACATACATCCATACATATGGAGCTAATGTTAGCATATGCCAATTGTTTGCAGGAAGGAATACAATGAATAATCTTTACGTCATCTCTCTCTCCCCAATATAATATGTATATGGAGACACACACATGACTTAAAGAGTATTGTAGCCATATTCCTTACTACAAACGATTGGCATACACCAACACTAGCTCCATAAAAGAGACTTAAGATATCATCCAAAACAACCACAAAATATCATTCTTATAGAGTTTTGAATGTTGGAATAGTTTCTCAATGGACCTCTCTACATGCAAACACTTGGTCCTGCATTCTGGCATGGAAATCATGACTCACTAGCAAGAGAGATTGGGACATCTTCTTCTAGGGTTATGATTATGAAAGCTTGAGTTATAGCATCGATTGCCTAAACAGTCAACAAGAAAGTGAGGCCAAGTGATAAAACACAGATAATAAGCCCAGGCTTGCTTTAATGGCCTTGTACATGTGTAATATCTCATACTATCACCACTACTAGATCCAAAGTTTGGGAAATATTGGTCCAACTCACATGGATTAAATAAGTGAATTTGGTTGGTCAACCATTATCAACCCTTTTATTGTGTGGTTCTGCATTCTGAGTAGTAGCACCTACACAACATGATATGCTACTCAATATTTAAGCTTCACATGATGTACAAAGCTGGAGGGCTAAAGCAAATTGCTTGTCTGATGCAGTCTTAGCACATTGTGTAGCTCAACAAACTGATCCAAAGTTAGTTCACCCGGTCTTGACTGCATTTCCGAAGTTTTTCAGCCTTTGGTTACTAAAGTAACTCGAATTTGCATAAAAGCATACACTAACAATTCTGAAAGTTGCAATAGCAGACAAAAATGCAAGCTTTTCAGTGGAAACCAGAAGGAAGCTCACAGTTTCAGGAAGACCAACTTGACTTAGTGCTGATTGGATATCCGAGGAGCAAAAAATATGTTGAAGCGACTTGCGTAGCATCTTCCGTTTGCTATTGAAAGCTGAATTCACCTGGTGCATGCGGAAACTTTCTATTAGTGTGCATTCCTGAATCAAATAGTTGATTGTTGCTAGATGAATCAAGCAAAACCCAGCACTAGCATGTTGTTTGGGTAAGAGTAAGTGAAGCCGTACTATTTTTACTGCTAAGATGCCCAAATTTATGACTTTCTATGTACAATTTAGGCGTGCAAGACAATAACAAAAAATTGTAAACCGCTGCTCACCAATGAGAAAAAAGCCCTTTGAGAATCAACATGAGGATACTCCAAAGGTCTTTTGATTGCAAAACTAACGACAGCTGCATCTACCTGGAAATCAAAAAACAAACTAGATTCTTAGCATTTAGATAGAAACCAGGTTTTCGTCCAGTCCTCATGGAAGTAACACAAGCTTCACGAAGTGCAGCATTGAAAACCCATTCTACCTATCAAACTTAGGTACTTGCAAATTCCAAAATATTCTCTCAAAATACTAAATAATAGCAAACCGGCTACAATTTGGTGACCAAGTACATCTCATGTTAGCATTTGGTGACCAATTACACAATAACTGGAAAAGGTTTTTTCAGATTAATGCTCTCAGAGCCAGGAAATAGACCGAGGGTGCACCCCTCACGGTCTACCAAGAGCAGCACTCTAAAAATGGGTAGAAGGATCCCAATAATCTCCTCAGCAGCTCTCCAGAACTCATCACCGTACAAAGTGGACTGGAAAAATGCCGAATGTGGGAGGTCTGTAAAGTCCCCGAAGGCCTTGCTGGAAACCATCCGCCGCAATGCGTCCTTCACCACCACCAATCGCTCTAGCACCAAGAAGTAAAACGCAAAGCGTGTGGGTGCGGGCTTCTTCAGGTTTAGGGTGGAAAAGGTGCGGAACAGGGCCAACACACGCCTCTTCCTGGTGACAAAAATGACCAGGCACATGGCCGTAAAAGTGATCTGCAACACAGACATCCAGTAAAAAAGTTTAGATAGTAGTTGAGATGTGGTTAGCAGCATCGAAGGAAACATAGCAAATAGAACAAAATATACCTCTCTGATTCAGATTCCATGGAAGCACACACAGGTCATGGATGAGCAAGTCTATGCAATGTGCAGCACAGGGTGTCCACACAATGCTGGGGTGCTCCCTCATCATAATCTCACCCATCTGCTTGCAGTTCGAGGCGTTGTCGGTGACAACCTGAACCACGTGCTCAACCCCGATGTCAGCAATAACATCTCTAATGACCTCCCATATGAAATCGGCTATGATGGCGTCACCACCTCGAGTGGCATCCACGCCATGTAGGAATACTGTGCCAAGCGGGCAAGAAACCAAGACATTGATGACGGATCGCCGACGAATGTCATCCATTCATCACTCAATATCGTGCATCCATACCTGCCGCAAAACACCCATTAGCTACATGCAAAAATTGCGCCACCAGTAAATCCTAAACACATGCAAAGAGATAATAAAGACAAGGTACTTACTCCTGCCAAGCTGAGCAAATGGAACTCAGCTCCCGCGTGATGGTCTCCTCCTCCTGACGAAACAACCTGCCTCGCAGTGCCTCTCACCTGGGAGGTGTCCATGTAGCATCCACGGCCGCCATCTGTGCACAGAACTCCCTGAACACCCAAGTGTCAGCAACAGCAAAAGGAATGTCGCACTCGTAAAAGAACTGACCACATTGTTGAGTGCACCGGGCCTGCTGCTCTCTCAAGGGTCTGCTGCTTGGGCCTAACCCCTCTCTGCTGTATATATGGTGCTCGTAGCATGCCCAACGGATGGCTGATCTGTGGGTGTGTCACTCTCTCTGGCAGCAGCTGCCGAAGCATGTGGTGCATCTGCTGCCGAGGAGGAGGGACGAGAAGCACCCGCTGCCGCTGACCCAACATCTGATGGTCGTGTTGCTGCTGCAGATGGAACTGAAGGTGCTGTACTAGGCCCTGCACCTGAACCATGCTCTGCCCGTGATGTACTGGGCCCTGCACCTGTACCATTCTCTGCCCGTGATGTACTGGGCCCTGCACCTGTACCATGCTCTGCCTGTGATGTACTAGGCATTGCACCTGTACCATGCCCAGCCCGTGATGTACTATGCCCTGCAGCTGCCCTGCCCGTGATGTACTGGGCCCAATACCCGTGGTAGGCCCTGCCCGCTGGCCCGTGAGCCCTACTGCCTGCCTGCCTGTAGTTGCTACTGCTACCTGTCCCTGTCTAGAACCCTGTGATGCAGTACCGGGCCCGTACATGGTAGACAACCTCTGCAGATCCTCATCAGAAATCCTGGGGCAATCAGATATGCCCAATGTCCGCCCATCTGGCCCTCTGACCCGCAGCAAGTGAGCCCTAACCCTGGTGAGTGATCCCGTGAAGTGACCACCGCAATGCAAGCATCTCCATCTGCGGGTGCCTGAGCCATGGTGTGTGGCCACATCCCCGTCGGTAAGCTCAACCTCGGCCCAAAGGCCTCGGTCCTGCACTGGCATCGTATCAACACAACCCTAAACCTGCAAACAACAAATAATCAAGCAAACGTTCAATAGAAAAAAAATACATTGCATTGAACAACATTACCGAGCTCAATAGAGCTCAAAATACTAGAGCATACATCACAACGATTCCAATTCACACATCATATCAAGTGCTAAAAAAGAACATGAGATTAGGGCATGGGATAGAATAATTTCAGTATGAGCGATAACAGGCGACTGACGTTAGCGTGGGAGTCCGTGCAGGCGTAAAGGAGTGCAGTGTGGGCCTAAACCGCGCCCCTGGCAGATGTTTGCACGATGGTCCACGCCTAAACCCTAAAAAGAATGGAATCAGGGCATGAAAATTGAAATTTGTGATACGGACGTAGACGGGCGGAACGAAGGTCACGGGAGTCTGTGCAGGCATGTGGAAATGCATTCTAGGCTCAGACATCACCTCAATCGGTTTCCAACAAGTCATTTTGTGAAAATGGCAAAAATACACAAGCATTTGGAATGTGGTCTTCAAATCTCACTAGGCATATGCCGTAACGGCTGAAATTGACGCCGTAGGAATCACCGTGAGCATGAAGAAAGGTGGTCTAGAGCCAAACTACGCTCGATTTGGTTGCCTACAGCTCAATGTTAACACTTGCAAAAAATCAAGCCTACACTTACCAAATATCGAAAATTGGTCGTTTCGCTCTCCACGAAGCTCAGACCCCCCCGGCACCGTGCACACCACCTCCGTATCGCCGAGTAGATGCCTACCGACTATTCACTTGCGAAGATCGGACGCCCACAACTCACAGAAAAAATTTTTGCCTCCTCCACTGCTGGCGCGGTTCTGTCCCCGAGGAGGAGGCCTGAAATCAATAAACACGTTTTTTTTTTTTTGGACGATTCTTTAGCACGATTCTTTGCAGCGAATCGCGATTCGCTGCATCTATGTTTCGTACATATAGGAGTTTCATACCCTGCATACAGAACGTATATAGATAGCAGTTCAACATCATCAGATCATGTTTGAAACCACAATAGAAACTGATTCAATATCTCATAAGGAAAAGGAATTCTACAAAGTTAAATTTGTCAAAACATAGGGGTTTTTCCCAGCATTCATAACAGAACTTTCAAGACAAAGGTCATGACTAAGGCATTATGCTTACAAAAAAATGATTCTATGAATAGCAAGGGAGAAAAGATACATTTAGAAATGGGCAAAATCAATGACAATGTCCTGTAATAGTAAAACATATTTTCCCACATTGGAAACTCATTCTTCCATCATATTTCCACTCGCTGAACATGTAAACTTGGAGAAATACATTTCTCCATGAAAAAGGATGCGAAAATAATTTTGACAAATACAAAAAACTTGGAAAATTAAAATATATTCTCCACAAGTTTGTACTCGAAATGGAAACCACCCTCCCGTAAAAAAGGCTTAAAGTATTCTAATATGGAAAGCATCATAAAGATACCTGAAATTTAAATTCACCTTCACCCTTGAAATACAGCAATTACAGTTGCCTCATGTGGATAAATACAATATGTGCTGGAAGTATCCTCTTTCCATATCCATTCCTTAATTGAATGTGATACTAGCGTGAATAATTGGCAACATTCTTTCTCATTGGCTATTTCATTATGATCTATCGATGGCACACTTCAACGTAATTAACAAAAACAAATCATGCATAGTTCTGAGCACACAAGTCACTTGCAAAAGTCATGGACAATTTATGGCACACTTAAGTAGTTTTCCAGATTCAACACACCTGTGGTTGAGGAAAAAAATTGGCTCGCTCCACTTTCAGTTTGTACTCCAAAACTACAAAGCGTCATAAATTAACTTAGAGAAGAAAATTTGCATACCAATCACATGCACAAAGGAAATAAAAAGTAGAACGTGCAGAGAAGAATAGTCAGAACCTGAATAAAAGTTGATGAACAAGCTGATCGGACGATAATCATCTGACTCAGGAGAAGAGTTCGTGAACCTGATTGCAGCATCATCCTGCTTGAAGTTCGAAGACGATATTAACAACACATCTCCAACTTCAATAATAGCTTTCATTTCAGATTTTCTTATATTTGTAACTACAAATCAGCCACTTGATCTACTTGAACTTTCAGACCTTTTCTATCGTTTTGTTACCAAAAATTTGCTCACTAAAATCAGTATGAATCTAGATTTATACCATGACAATATCGTTCAGATTCGTTCCACTTTTAATACTTGTCATTGATCCTGTAGTTAGGTTGCTATATATGCTCTATATCCTTAATATGTCTGAGTTACAGAGCAGAACACACAAAAAACAAGAAATGGTCAGTCTGCAACTGTACACAGGTTTTCTGCACGATCTTGAGACCTGCAGTAGTACACAGGATTTCTGGAAGTCTTGACACCTACAGAAATACACGCAATCTTCAGTACAAAGCTTGAGCTCAAAATTAGCATTCAATCTCTAGGTCTTGAACTTGAGCCATCTTGACGTCCTCTATGGCAGTCAACTCAAGAAGCCATATTAAATATCTTTGTGTTTACCTTGAGTCACCTTGATGACTTGGCGTCCTCCATGGCAGCCAACACAAGAAGTAAAAGAGTGCGTTCAATCTCTTGGTCTTGACCTTGAGTCGCTTTGATGACTTGTCATCTTTCATAAGCAGCCCTTCCGTCAAATCTTGACCTTGATCTTGATCTTAAGTCAAGATTTCGTCTCATCACCTTCAGTGACGACCATCTTGTAATCGTGAATTTGATCTCGAGTCAAAGTCAGCTTCAAGATCTAGGCAGCTTTCAAAAACTAGTATTACATCCATGTCTGATTCAAAGGATTCAGAATAATCCTTGACGTGGATATTTGATACTCCAATGTACTAGTTTATCAGTTACACCTTGCAATTGCGGACCAAGCCAAAAAAGTAATTAATAACCTTCTAAGGGCCCAGGCATACCCATTAGGACATGTGGAGCTAGTGCGTGGTGATTGACGGCTATATATGCATATAGAGGAGATCAAAAGCAATTGGATGAGAATTGGGATCCTAGAAAGAATATTCCTAGACTCCAAGGGGCCTTATACCTGTAGAAACTCGCCCTCCTCTTCCTATTTTCAATTTCCAATTGCTAGAAACCTCTCCTCTCTTGTATTCGGCCACCGTGGCTCGGGGGTGAAGCCGATTGGGGACTTCGACTTCCAGTTGGTTGGGTGGTTTGGCTCCAAGTACTCCTTTTGGCGCATGCAACAAGATCTAGAGAATCTTCACTTGGCGATCTTCACAGTGGTATATCGATCAGGAGGTGGAGACACTTTTTGGTTTTTTGCAGCTTTTTGGTAGTAGTTAAGAATAGAGCCACAGCTGATCTACAATTAAGCTATGAAAGCATCACATAAGCAAGACTTAACCCTAGAAAGCAGGAAAGAGAGAGATTAAGGAGGCTAAAGAGAGAGATCAATATCATCAGCTGAATGACAAATGACACAGTTTCCTTACTTATAGCCAAGAGGAAGCCCTAAAAGGAAGCTTCCAGTGGCTAGGGCCCAACTGGGAGGGATAATAGTGCGCCCTCCAAGAAGGCCCCCACTCTCCAGTAATATGTCCAAATGGCCTAATAATGAATAATAAGGCCAAAGGCCAACCATATAGTCTGAATGTCACTAATGAATAAAAAAGGGCCCAAGGCCTGCTTATGCATAAAGTAAAGTAACTGTAAATGTAAATGGACGCGGCGAATGTAATGAGCCGAGTCCATAACTCTCCCCGACACAAAAAAAAGACCCAACTACCGAAAAGATAACCGGATCAAGTAGCAGCAAGCCCTGGTGCATCAACAGCTAGAAGAACATCTGATGTAGAGGAATCAACAAGTGCAGCAAGAGCACGAGCCTGATCCGCAAGTAATGGTGTATGATAAAACACATCAATAGGCTCCCATGTAGCCTCCTCAATAGGACGACCATCCCACTGGACCAAAAACTGAATCTGTCGGCGGCGTCGACTATGGTATAGACGGACCTCTAATATAGCAGCAGGTAAAAATGGAAATAACTCTGGAGCAGTAGGAAACTCAGCATCACAAGGAGCGTCATCCTCAATAGCAGCACGTAATAAACTGACATGGAATACATCACAGGCGCGTGTGGAAGCAGGAAGCTGTAAGCGATATGTAACTGGACTAAGAACCTCCACAATGCGATAAGGCCCATAATAACGTGGTGCAAGCTTCTCAGTAGAAGCATGACCCTGGACAAAATGATGACGTGCAAACCGTAAGCGTAGATAAACCATATCTCCAAGCTGAAACTCAACATGGCGGCGGTGACGACGGCCCGAGTAATAAGCTCTCGATCACCTGATAGAAAAGATGCAAGTGTAACAGGTGTATCCTCAGGAGGAAGAGGAATGCCAGGTAAAAGAGGTGCATAGCCATGAGATAATAAAAATGGAGAGACACCTGTGCTGGTACTAACAGAGCTATTATTGCTATACTCTGCTAAACATAAATGTTGATCCCAATCCTTCCCTAAAGGAGTAACAAAATGGCGTAAATAATCCTCAAGGATCCTGTTAAGGACCTCAGACTGCCCATCAGAAGTAGAATGATAAGCAGAACCCATAAAAAGCTGAACATCCAAAATACGCATAAGCTCTGTCCAGAATATAGATGTAAACTTACTATCCCGATCAGAAAGGATAGTACGAGGAAATCCATGCAGGCGGAAAATCTCTGATAGGAACAAACGTGCACACTGCTCTGCTGTGATAGTACTGCGAACTGGAATAAAATGTGCCTGTTTCAAGAACCTGTCAACTACCACCATACATGAATCGTGACCACGCTGGGTATGGGGAAGGCCAAGGATAAAGTCCATAGATATATCAGTCCACTGGCGATGAGGAATAGGCCAACTCTGGAGCAAACCAGCAGATTTAGAACGGGATTACTTATTACGAAGACAAAAAGGGCAGGTACGAATAAGTACAGCAAGCTCAGATCGAAGAGAGGGCCAATAGAAATGGTCTTTGAGACGAGCATAAGACTTCTGAAAACCAAAGTGACCCCCAACATGAGAGGAATGAGCATCCGACAACAACTGGGAACGGATACCCAAAGAACTAGGGATACAAAGAGAATCATAATGATAAAGACGATTGTCAATAATGGAGTAAACCTGATGAGGAGTGGACGAAACAGGTGGGGCAGAACTATAAACATCACGAAAATCAGAACATGTAAGGTATGCTGCAGGTAGAGCATCAAACCATGGAGGAATAGTAGAAACGAGTGTATTTAACAAAGCTGGAAGACGAGATATTGCATCAGCAGCAGTGTTAGCACGACCAGGACGATACAATATGGAGAAATTAAAAGACTGTAAAAACTGCAACCAACGAAATTGACGATCACTACGGTCACGTTGAGAAAACAGATAACGTAAAGACTGATGATCAGTAATGATGTCAAATGGGACTCGATACAAATAATGACGCCACTTCTTAAGAGCATAGATAATAGCAAGAAGCTCTTTCTCATGCACAGAATAACGTTGCTCATAAGAGCGAAGACGACGCGACTCATAAGCAATAATACATTGTGACTGGTGAAGTAAAGCACCCAAACCAACATTACTAGCATCAGTCTCAACAAGAAACTTCTGATCAAACTGTGGTAAACACATAACGGCAGCATCAACAACAGCACGACGAAGACTATCAAACGTTGTCTGACAATCAGGAGTCCACAGAAAAGTACTAGACTTCTTCAAAAGTGCATGAAGAGGAGCTGCGATAGTGGCAAAATGAGGAACTGGACGACGAAGGTGAGTGGCTAACCCAAGAAACATACGAACATGATGAATATCAGTAGGTATAGGCCAATCCTGGATGGCCTGAACCTTATGAGGGTCCAGACGAATGTGACCATTACAAATAAGAAAACCAAGAAACTCGATCTCAGAAACAGCAAAAGAACATTTAGACAACTTAGCAAATAACTGGTGGTGTACAAGTAACTGAAAAATAGAGGAAAGATGGGCAACATGCTCAGCAAGAGACTGACTAAAAATAAGAATATCATCAAAATAAACCAAGACACAATGACCAAGAAGCGGACGTAAGACGTTATTCATCACATTCTGGAACGTAGGAGGGCCATTAGTAACACCAAAAGGAAGCACACGAAATTCATATAAACCAAGATGAGTACGGAAAGCAGTCTTATGTTCGTCAAAAGGGTGCATCCTGATTTGGTAATATCCAGAACGAAGGTCTATCTTGGAAAAGATTTTAGAGGTACCGAGTTGGTCAAAAAGGTCATCCATATGTGGAATAGGGTACTGATTACGAATAGTCAACTTATTTAAAGCACGGTAATCAATACAAAGGCGTTTGGTACCATCTTTCTTATTAATAAGGAGAACAGGAGCACCAAAAGGGCTGTGACTAGGAACAATGAGACCCTGATCTAACAAGGTAGTAATATGGAGCTCAAGCTCATCACGCTCAGATCGAGACATGCGATAAGGGAGACGGGAGGCAGGAGCAGAACCAGGACGCAAATCAATATGATGGTTCACGTCACGTAATGGTGGTAGCGTCGTAGGTTCTGAAAAGACAAAAGCATACTGATGTAATAAGTCAGAAATCACCTGAGGAACAACTGCTGGTGTAGAAACTAGAGGAACTGGTACTGCCCGCTGAACACATAATAAGGCAGCACAATGAGCCTTCGGCAGGCTGCGAATAAACTACTTCCCAGTAATCAACTGGAAGTCTCCCTGAGAATCAATGCCCACAAGTGAGTGTGTAACTGCATCATGTACAAATGTCAATGTCTGCTGTGTCAAGTCCAGTGTAACGGCTCCAAGAGATGCAAACCAATTAGCACCAAGGATAAGATCATAACGCTCCATAGGGATAATGTAAAGATCTGCCTGTCCAGAGAAATCTCCAATGCGGTATGGTAAATGCTGAAACATCTGAGAACTAGGAAGAGAATGAGAACTGGCAACCTCAACTGTGAGAGGCTGGGAAGCAGGAACAGGTGAAGCACGGATCCGACTAGTGATATAACTGCTAATAAAAGAATGAGTGCTACCAGTATCAATTAAAGCAATATACTCTCGACCTGTAATACGCACACGTAACCGAATGGAGCGAGGACCAGGACGCCCTGTCCAAGTAGCATAGGCAAGCTGAGCATGGCAAGTAGCAGGAAGTAAATCAGGGGAAGGCTCAGAGGATAAGTCAGGCTCATCAGAAATATGAATGTAGATATCGGAATCATCTGGAGTAGTGCCCTCATGGTAAAAAACAGCAGTAGTAGTAGGGAGAGGCTGGCGGCAATCACGGGCAAGATGGTCAGGACTCTTACAACGAAAGCAAAGACGCTTCTGCTGAAGATCAGCGAACTCTGCAGACGTGTAACGTCGGACAAAAGCAGGTCGAGGAGTCGGAGGACGAGGAGGCGAAGGGGCAATGGAGAGAGCTGGAACAGAAGGGGTCGGTGTAGGGGTGAACGTAGCGGGAAAAGATGAAGCAGAAGGACGGGGTCGGGAGAAGCGGGAAGGAAGGGTGTCAGAGTACTTATGCTGTAAAGTACTGGCAAGAGACATCGCCTCAACAAGTGTGGTAGGACGGAAGGAAGAAACATCATAACATAAAGCACCACGAAGCCCAGCAATGTAACGAGAAATAAGCTCAGTGGGCTGTAGATTTGTGAAAAGATAAGAAAGCTCCATAAACTGATCTGTATAAGAAGCAAGATCACTGGTCTGAGTAAGACTACAGAATGTATCACGTTGGCGGTCAAGTCACTGAGGATCAATCATAGCATGGCGGAGGTCACGGCAAAAAGTATGCCATACATGGAGCCCTTCTCGATCAGGATCAACTCTATAAACTTGCCACCACGTGGCGGCACGTCCATCTAAATGTAAAGCAGCCAACTGGATCTTCTGAGGATCAGTCTTGGGGTAAATCTGAAAATATGTGTCAAGCTTAGCAAACCAATTCTCTAATAAGTTCCCGTCGGAGGAACCGGAATAGGTAGCAAGCTGTACCCTATCACGAAAGTCTCGAGCAAAGTGTGGCTCAGGAAGGGGGGGACGAGGAAAGAAACCAGGAGGTGGGTTAGATGGAATGAACGGTCCACCACCAGGCTGACTAGCAGAAGAAGATGGAAATCCAAATGGAGGGGGAGTCCCAAATGTAGGAAAAACAGGAGCTTTACTAGGACCATGAGGCTATAAAGAATCAATCTGTGACTGCATAGTAGCAAAGCCGGTCATAACTGAATCGAAGCGAAGAACGAGGCCAGAAAGGGTCTCATCCATGCGACGAAACTGATCGGATAAGGTTTCCTGAGTAGTCTCACTCGGGGTAGGTGAATGTGCCATAATGATAGTGGAAGGAATAGACAAAAACTTGAGGGAGCGGACTCTTGTCGTCACCCCAAATTAGCCTATTACAACCAATATTATCACAACTGAAAAAAATCAGACTGCAATGAACAATGGAGAAGCTGTAAAAATGCGCTGGACAGCCAGGGATACAATGTGAATTTGAAAGAGTAAACGGAGTCAGAATTCCTGAAAATGTGGTGGAGAATGAGCGCGCGACATCCTTTTGATAAGCTGTAAAATCAGACGAAAGTGATAGGTCAGAAGGCAGGGACAGCGATGGAAAGGAAGAGGAGGAGCGCTGGGCAGCAAAGAAAAGAGGGGACAAAACAGGGGGAACGCTGGGCAGGAAGGAGTGGAAGGAGCAGCGATGGAACAGGGCTGTCAAAACGGTAATGGAGCTGTAGGAACAGCGATGGAGGAGCAAGGCAAGGCAGCAAAGAAAAAATTCCAGATTGTGCTCAGAAAAGTGCTCTGATACCAAGTTACGAATAGAGCCACAGCTGATCTACAATTAAGCTATGAAAGCATCACATAAGCAAGACTTAACCCTAGAAAGCAGGAAAGAGAGAGATTAAGGAGGCTAAAGAGAGAGATCAATATCATCAGCTGAATGACAAATGACACAGTTTCCCTACTTATAGCCAAGAGGAAGCCCTAAAAGGAAGCTTCCAGTGGCTAGGGCCCAACTGGGAGGGATAATAGTGCGCCCTCCAAGAAGGCCCCCACTCTCCAGTAATATGTCCAAATGGCCTAATAATGAATAATAAGGCCAAAGGCCAACCATATAGTCTGAATGTCACTAATGAATAAAAAAGGGCCCAAGGCCTGCTTATGCATAAAGTAAAGTAACTGTAAATGTAAATGGACACGGCGAATGTAATGAGCCGAGTCCATAACTGTAGTAGTATCCCTTCTTTTTTCTTCCTGGTGGTGGAATTAAACTCCAAGTAAGTGGCTTCTTTGAATCTTGATTGCTTTCAGCCTAAATATCAGTCTTATGGAAATATCTCCATAGCCATAACTGGGACTGTACTTGCTGTTTTTCAGTCATTATGACAGGTTCTAATGATTGCATGCCAGTTATATGCTCAATATCGGATTGGTATTTTGGTCAAAATTTGATGAGATTGGTAATAGTGAAACTGAAAATTCGATGATGGAAAACGATTTTCATAGTTTCAATCCGTATTGAACGGAATTCGAAAACCCCAATTATGTATATGTTTTGAATGTACCAAAATTGTTTCAAATTTGTCAAAATCTGTCGATTATTGATCAAAAGAGATGTAATTAGTCGGTTAACTAGATCATAGTTATTTTAACTTTCAGTTGAAGATTTTGGAATTTGTCAACTAATTAAAGCGATTTCCTGTTTAGGTGATCAATAATGGCCAAGGATATCGCAAGTCTTAAAGGAATGGTTCCTCTGCTGACCTATTTATAGATTTGCCAGCAGTTTAGTACTTAACAAAATAACAATCAAAACACTTTGCAGGACCAGCAGATGGAACTTATGCTAAATCAAGTCAAGACCTTATCCTCGCCAAATCTGCAGTTTCAGCCTGAAGCATATTTGGAGGAGAAAAAGGAGAAGAAGCCTGAGGTGGTACATGATTGGTTGACCAAGTGGACAGTTACTTTAGTCTACATGGAATTTTTGAGAAAAATATCGAGTGTTCTTCTGTTTTCCCGTGATAAGCCTTCATCGTGGTCGCGTGATTTGCAACCAGAACCCAATACGTGGGGAGAATTCATGGAAATATTCAAAAAATAGTTTGTGGTTGCGAACAATTCTGAGACAAATATGTACATCCATCTGAGAGGATTTCAACGACCAATATAATGGAAATTTGTTATTCACAGTATGAAGTTTATTCTTTGTTTGCTAAACCATTTTGGATTTCTCTTAAATGCATCTAAATAGTTGTGAATTTTCTAAAATTCTAAACTCAATGGATTTAGATCAGGAGCAAATTGAAAAGAGTAAGATCATAAATGAATATAATGATGTATCTCCAGTTGAATTACCTCATGATTTAGCACCTTCTAGGTTAGTAGATCACAAGATTGAGTTAATTCCAAGTAGCCACCCTATCTCTAGACAACCGTGTCAGTTTTCTCGGAAGGAAGAGAGAGAGATTACTAATCAAATTGAAAATTATCTTAAATGAGAAATTGTTCTATCTCTGAGTGCTTGATCCTATGGAAAGGACGCATTGAGGATGATGATTCATTGGAAAGAGTTGAAAGCATAAAAAAGAATTTTCCTAAGTTCCACTTCTGAGGACTGAAGTAGTTCAATGGGAAAAGAATGTTACGTCCATGTCTGGTTTGGAGGATCGGAATAATCCTTGATGTGGATATTGGTACTCCAGTGTACAAGTTTATTAGTTACGCCTCACCAATCCGGACTAGGCCAGAAAAGTAATTAATAACCTTGTGAGGGCCCAGGCATATCCATTAGGACATGTGGAGCTCGTGCATGGTGATTGACGACTATATATGCATGTACAAGAGATCAAAAGCAATTGGATGAGAATTGGGATCCTAGAAGTAGCATTCCTAGACTCCGGGGGTCTATATATACCAGTAGGAACTCGCCCTCCTCCTCTTCCTATTTTCAGTTTCCAAATGCTAGAAACCTCTCCTCTCTTGTATTCAGTCACCGTGGCTCGGGAGTGAACCCGATAGGGATTGACTTGCGACTTCCAATTGGTTGGGTGGTTTGGCTCCACAGTATTCCTTTTAGAGCATGCAACAGGATCTAGAGGATCTTCACTTGGCGATCTCCAAACTAGCTTCAAGATTTCAGCTAGAGTTTTGGACTTAGGGGGTGCCTTGCACATAGGGACCGGACCTAACCTAGATAGTAGTCACATAGGACCATGGGGTCAGGTGACCGCCTGCATGCGGTATTAGCATGTGTGTTGCATCCTAGTATGGGATAGGATGTACATGCACTATGCTATTGCCTGGATCTTAGCTGCTATGGGTTAGTTGTGCCTACATGCAATAGACATGGATGGGAAATTGGCATGATCTGTTAGAGTGCTTCCATGTGGATTCGGCACATGGGCAGGTGGGATAGGCTCTACGCTATATGTATACCCTCACTCGTGTCCATGAGGATCATGGAGAGTCTCGCGGTCGTTATGTTGTTGGACTGTGAAGCATTTCTCTTGTGATTTGCCTATCTCCTGGAATGCTCGGGGGCTAGATCAGTGTTTGATCTAGGTTTGGTTGAGACGGTTTCGTCTACTGCATTCTCCTTTCGTGTTCTTGGACCTCTATCTCGATTTGGAGTCTTGGGGGACATTTTATTGGTATCAGAGCAACCAATCGAGACGTTGGAGTGGCAAGGTGTGAGCCGATTTGCTATGGAATCGAGGGGTCGACAATTAGTGAGTTTTCGGTAAATTGGTCGTCATTCAAGTAGGTGTTTCACCTTCGGTTTGGATGCCCATTTTGTGGTAGTAACCTGCAAAGTTCAAACAATCTTGCTTTTTTGTGGTGAAACCTGCAAACTAAATATTGGCAGAAACCCTAAGGAGATGTAGATGGGAGGGCGGCTGGTTGGAAGTCATTTCTTGCTGCTTCTGCGTGTGGTAGAGGTAGTGAGGCGCGGCCTCTTGGTCTGGTGGGGCGTGCCCACCTCTGCATGCAATATCTCTCTCTCTCTCTCTCTCTCTCTCTCTCTCTCTCTCTCTCTCTCTCTTCGGAGCTCCCTCTCACTCTCTGTTGTTGCAGCTGCAAGGAGGGATGGAGGCTCAATGGGCCCGGGGTTAGGGCTCGGCTGTGAGAGGGAAGGGACCCGGGGGGAGGAGCTTTTTGGTCATGGTTTTTTCTTTTAAAAATTATTGTTTTTTAACCATGTACGGTGTGTAAATGTGCTCATTGCGTGCATTTGAAGTTGGAAAAAATTGAAACCCAGTGTTTATTGAGGGCTTCCTTTATGTCTTGTTTGTCCGTGTCTATAATTAAAAAGGAAAAAAACTGTTTTGGTTTGGAATTTTTGAGTCATGTCTAAACATTGCTAGTCTAGTTGAGTGTAATGGAACAGTTTTTGTTCAATTTTTAGGACGGTTTCCCAAGACTGCTGATTGAGGTTTTATTGGCAGTTATGGACGATATGGAACCACAATTGTCTGGTAATGATATGCATCACCGGTTTGAAATATGGGAAGTCTTGAGAATAAATTGTCGTTGATGCTGGAGATTATGAGCAAGGCATTGCTCAAAATCCTCCAGACAAATAAACAGCGGGACGAGCAAATAAAGTTTCTGTTAGCTCAACATGAAGCGGCATCATCGACTCATTTGGACTTCCAACCAAAAGGTTTTTTTGGCGGACAAGAAGTTTTAGCAACCAACGGCAGTGGAGTCATTGATTAACTGGTGGAACAGTTATTTTGGCTTGCACAAATGTTCTAGAGGGAAAGCGTATTTTTTGAATTGATTGTAATTTCTACTCGTTCTTTCCAATCTCTAAATCTATCAACTTAACGGGATGTTAAGGTGTGACCTAAAATCCTTTCTAGTGACCGAAAAGGTTTGGAAAAGGTGGAGAGAGGATATGAGTTGGAATTCGTACTATGAAGTTGGAAGTAATTCTCGAGAACTTGGCATAGTAGCAATAAATTGGATTCTAAAGTTACTTGAATCATTTATCAGATCTTGAGTTTTTGAGAAAATCTCCAAAGTACTTGTATGTTCCAATTAAATCAATTGTTTTTTGGAATGATTGATCAGAAAGTGGACGGTCTTCTTGGAGAAAGAACTTGTTGTATGGGACACAGGCAATTCCAAAGAGAATATCTGAAACTAACCGATCGAGGTGACCATAATAGAGCTGTATATCTTGAAAGATGCCAATTACTATTGATCACAAGAGGGTATTTCGTCGGGATTTTTGAGGTATAGGTCATGACCACTTTATGGATATCTCAAATCACAAAATCGGAAACCCTGAGAGTTATTTCTTTTTTCTAAGAGTATCTTTGAGAATTTCTTGATATTAAATTCATTTTCGTAGACTAACAGTGTTGATCATGGGTAACTGATTTGGAATATTTAGTTGGCCCATGTATGAATCCTTTTCTGATCTATTCAGGTTGGTTCCTTAGAGGCAAAGTTCCAAGTGCCGTGGTACGGCACGGGTGCCGTACAGGTGCCGTGGAACTTCAGTTCCACGACACCTGTTTTTCTTTTTTTCTTTTTTTTGAAAAAATAAATTAAGTCATTTTTTAAGTAAAAAAACCAAAAAAAAAAAAAAAAAAAAACAGGTGTCAGGTGTCGTACCATAGGTGGTA
This sequence comes from Diphasiastrum complanatum, assembly GCA_029204225.1. Classification (NCBI taxonomy): domain Eukaryota; kingdom Viridiplantae; phylum Streptophyta; class Lycopodiopsida; order Lycopodiales; family Lycopodiaceae; genus Diphasiastrum; species Diphasiastrum complanatum. Next base: position 13,490,265 of record CM055096.1, read on the forward strand.
CGGCACCTGGACCCCACGACACCTGTGCCGTGGGGTACTTTGCAAGTTAGAGGTAATGAATTCTATAACCAAAGAAGAATATCTTTGGATAAGTTGTTATGCTTATGTGTTGGGGCATTAATAGTCTTGGATTAGGCTGATGCAACACATGCTATCGACTTTTCCCGTTTTTGAGATCTTCTTTGAGACTTCTCCTAGGCCGTATCTAGATTGATGGGACAACTTTTTGAAACTCGTGTAGTTTCTGAGAAAAAGGGGGAGAGGTGGGGTGATAGAGCAATTATCTAAGTGAAACATCTATAACATTGATTCCAAGCGGCGTCTGTAATATGTATATATGAAGGAATTGTTTTAGGATCAGGATTGATAGGATATTTTTTGGATACTATTGTGATCTTCTAAGGATTGTTTGAAAATCTAGTTAGAAGATGTTTGGGGAAAATTTTTCAAAACCATTCTTGTATGAATAGAAAGTCACTGATTGCGAATCCGATGATTGGTATTAGGACTAGGGGATTCTATTGTAAGAAAGGGTTTGTTAAGATTGGTCCCTTGTTGGTTTTGATCAACTTGATCTTAGTGAGAACTAGGATCCGTGAGAAGTTGATGCAAGGAAAGAAATTCTCAGTTAATGATAAATTCTTTTGGGAGAAATCTCCGATTGAGATTTTGGTTTCATATTCTATGAAATAGCACTCTTTGAGAGATGTTTTCTCTGTTAACTGGGTTACAAGATTCTCAGTTAAGTATATAATATATACAGATTGGGTAAGATCTGTGGAGATGTGCTATGTAGTGAATCATAGTGGGATCATGTTTTCTTTGCACAAGTTCTTAATCCTGTGGATCCACTATGTGTTCATTGGACTGAATTTATTTGCATGCATAAACTAGTCGAGAAACATAGGCACATTGTTGAGAATTGTCTCATGACAATCACTCACAAGTTAATAAGGTGTATGTATTTGAATTACTTATTAGCTTAAGAGGGATTTTGAATGGGTTTGAATGTGGTGTTACATGTGTAAAGGCCTACACCCGAATATTCAAATATTTCAAAATCTGGTGCAACTAGCTGAATCAGAAGTGTTACTTCTTACTTAGTTGGATGAATCTACATGGTATCATTATCTATTCAGACATGAGGGTCCGGGCCGGACGCTGGCTTTTCACATCTGCGTCTGACGCCCGAACCTGGACGAGTCCGACCCCCGGACGCGGGGTCGGACGCGTCTAATTTTTCTTTTTTTTTTGGACGCGTCCGGGGCCCAGAACGCGTCTGGACCTCGGACGCGTTTTTTTAACTTTTTTTTTTTGAAAAAAACAGACAGAAGCACGCGGGCAGTGGAAAAGTCCGCAGAACTGCTGGGCCAGCGAGAGAGAAGAGAAAGAGGGCGGGAGAGAGAGCTATGGTGAGTGAGGGAGAGAGAGCTATGGTGGGTGAGGGAGAGCTATGGTGTGCATGTGGGTGGGTTATGGTGTGTGTGTGTGTGTGTGTGTGTGGATTAGTTGATTTGTGTGTGCATGTGTGTGTGTGTGTGTGTGTGTGTGGTGATTTGTGTGTGAGAGAGAGAAAGAGAGAGAAAGAGACAGAGTGAGAGAGAGAGAGAGAGGATTTGTGTGTGTGTGTACGAGACCTGGTGTGTGTGTGAGTTTAGGGTTTAGGGTCTGCGTGCTTGGGTTTAAAGTTTAGGAGGAGAGAGAGAGAGAGAGAGATTAGATTTGTGTGCTTGTGTGTGTGTTTGAGAGAGAAAGAAAGAAAGAAAGAAAGCTTTATTAATGTCTTTTCCATGCCAAAAGGCATATAAGACCAAAAGGAGTACATGTCAAGTATGTGAAAACCATGGGAGTGTATATAAACATCTCCAAGAAAAAACTATGCATAAGAGAGAAATGAGTAATATAACTGTAAACTACAAACTGCCAACTGTCCGTAAGTGGGAACAAGAATAGCTGCCATGAGTAGAGTAGAGTAGAGTAGAGTAGTATCAGATAGTGTCAGATACTGCTGCTGCTGAAAAAAGACGTAATACGAGCTGTATCAGGAGGTATGGGCCGTCCTGACGTCGTCTGGGAGGGTGAAAACTGTGTACTCTCGTAACAAGGCGAGAAGTGTGAACTGTTGCATGACTATGAGTGATACACTGTCTCTGACATCAGTGAGGTGGAAGTGTGATGCCTGAGAGAACCATGATAGCCGGTATCCCTGAGTCTGAAGGTGATGAGAGGACCTGAGTGCAATCCGCGTATATTTCTGCTCGGTATCAGGAAGTGCCTGAGCTCGCTGGATGTACGTGATAAGCTGGAAGGCAGCCTCAATCTGAATAGGGGGGGTGGCAAACTCTGCAAGGATGATCTCATGGGGAAACGAGGGCTTCGCTCGAATCATGCGAGCCAACATGGTGGTCTGTAAGCGTGAAATGTTGGACCAATATGAAAATAATAATCCTGTACACCATATCTCTGCGGCATACAAGGCTAAGGGGGTGACGATGGTGTCAAACAGTCTGCACTTACTCGGAGCATCTTGAATAGACTTACGGAAGCAAAATCTCTCCAGCTGGACTAGGGAAGAGTGGCCCTTCCCAAGTCTAGAAGTAGCCACCTATCTCATACTAAAGGTAGGACCAGAGAAGAGCACGCCCAAGTAAGTGTATGAAGAAACAACCTCTAGGGACTGTCCATCGAAGGTAAGCTCCTGGCGCTGCATGAAGGCCCGAGAGGTATTGAAGACCATAACTTTGGTCTTCGAGAGATTCACCCCTAAACCCCACTGAGTACAAAATGTGTGTAAACAGTCCAACTGTCTCTGTAATCCCTCTCTGGTACGAGAGACTAGTACCACATCATCCGCATAGAGAAGGATGGCAATCAAAACGTCTCCCGGCCGACAACCGTCCCCACCACACTGAGAGATGACCGACTCTAGCTCGTCAATATATAATCCAAAGAGAACTGGTGAGAGAGAGCATCCCTGCTTAACCCCAATAGTACTCCAGATCTGCTCAGAAATGTCACTACCATGACGAAAGCAACCCAAAACCCTCTCATAGAGAGCCATGACGGCTAGAATAATATCTGTAGAGAAACCTAGGTCTCGGAGTCTCTGGATAAGTAAAGAGCGTGGAACAGAATCAAAGGCTTTCTTGAAGTCCACAAAACAACAGTAAACCTTTTCTTTCCTGTGTCTAGCTTCCTTAATGATGGTGCGGAGTGTGAAAATGTGAAAAGTAGCGTTTCTCCAAACAGGATCCGTTTCAGGTGCCGTCTGTTTCGGCCAATGGACAGACTCGATAGGAACCTGTGGGAACAGACAGGCCGAGGAACGGACGGACGGCCGGCCCAAAACGTCCGTCCGAAGTTCGACGTTAAACGGAGCTTCAGAGACACTTTGTCCGGTCGGGACCTAGAAACTAGGAGATGTTTTGGAGCCCCTGTGTTGGTACGCAAAATTTCGACAACGTGTTGCAGCGTGTTGAAGTTGTGCCATAAGTAATAAGTAAGTTGTTGAAGTTCATCAGGGGAGAAACAGATCTCATCAACCGAGACATAGTAGTGTGTAGGTCTTGTGGTTCCCTGTAGTGAATGACACAGTTTTGCATAAGTAATTAGTAAGCTGTTGAAGTTCATCCGGGGGGAAACCGATCTCATCATATTAGACATAGTAGTGTGTAGGTCTTGTGGTTCCCTGTCTTGAGAGGTTGTCACTCTTCTGGTGAGCATTGAATTTCCCTAGAGACTTGTGGTCCTGAGAGCTTGTCACTCTTCTGGTGAGCGTTCACCTCTCCCAAATCCTCTGGTGAGCATTCACTTCTTTGAGATAGTCACTAATGCACCCTAAACCCTAAATCAATAATCTGTTTGCCATGCAAACCATCATCTTCACTCCAAACCTCTTTCAAATCTTTCTTTGACGCTTTTTTTAAGCTTAGTTTGGACTGCTCATTAGTCATCATTGTTTGGTAATATCTCAATTATGGGAGGCATGGGCAGTGGTTAGGTTTGTTGCAAATTTTTTTAGACACCTTTTTCCTTTTTTGTAACAGGAGGGGGCAGGTAGGTGCCAGACACCCTCTGATAATTAATTCCGGGGGGGGGTGTAGGGGGAGGAAAATTGCTTTTATTTCGTTTTGGGGATGTGGTACAGTGAGGGGAGGGGCTTGTATTTTTTTTTTTTTTTAAATTTGAAAAATGCCGGACGCATCCGGACCCGGACGCACCCCTGAGGCGTCCGCGTCCCGCCGCGGGTCCGGACACGCGTCTGCGCCCAAGGTCCGCTTCCTTAGATCTATTGGTATTGTACTGAATGTGTATTGATTGTAAGTCACAGCCATTATGAGTTATTTTGTGAGTCAGGTAGTGGGTGATTGATTTGCATAGGATACATATGAACTTTTGGTTCTAATCATTTTCCGTTTGAAAATAAAATTATTCCGTGAAGTCAGTTGGAGTTGGATAATTGGAGTAACCAAAAGCCAGGGCTTCACGTAATGAATTTCGAAAAATCGTTATTCTAGATCAGAACTTAAGTGTATTGGGGTCTAGATGTATTCTAGATGGAACCTTGAGTTTGGAATGACACGTTGTGCCATGTCTAGAGTGAAGAATTTGGTGATTACTGTTCTTTATAGGCATCGTAAGGAGAGTTGATTCGCAAAATCTGAAATTTTCCCAATGGAAAATTGTGATTGACGAATCATAGTTCATATTCCAATCTATATTTGACTTTCAAAAGAGGATAACGTGAGTGGTGAAGAGAAGAGATGCTTTGAGCATATGTCTCTTGATGGCAATCTCATTGGGAAAGGTATCTTCCATTGATTGAGTTTCCTTATAATAGTAGTAAGCATTCGGCTAGTGGATACAGCCCACTTATGCTTATCTATGGTTTCCAACCTTGATCTCCGGTAACGGTTGAAAATGAGTCGATTAAAGTTCAAAAAGTGGCCGATTTCTTGAGAGACATGCAAGAAATGCTACAATTACATGAAGATAATCTAAGTGCCCAGGATCGGGTCAGACATTTTGCTAATTTGAAAAGATCGCCTCAAGAGTTCCAAGTTGGGAGATTGGGTGTATCTTAGAATTTCAAAGGATTCTAAGGTAATGCGTACTGGGAAGCATTACAAATTGTCTGCTCATTATAGTGGACTGCATAAAATCTTGAAAAAGATTGGATCTTTAGCTTACTATTTAGAATTGCCGAACGGGATCAAGGCTCATCCTATGTTCCATGTTAGTCGTCTGAAGATGAGTTTATATGAGAGGGATCACCTTGGTTCAGGTAAAGGTCTAGATTCTTTTGAAGAGCTGCTATCGGTTAGTGGTGCCTAGGCCCTACATGGAGCAGACATGGATGGGAAATTGGCATGATCTGTTAGAGTGCTTCCATGTGGATTTGGTGCATGGGCAGGTGGGGTAGGCTCTACGCTATATGTATACCCTCAATCGTGTCCATGAGGATCATGGAGAGTCTCGCGGCCGTTATGTTGTTGGACTGTGAAGCGCTTGTGATTTGCCTATCTCCTGAAATGCTCGTGGGCTAGATCGGTATTTGATCTAGGTTTGGTTGGGACAATTTCGTCTATTGCATTCTCCCTTTGTGTTCTTGGAGCTCTATCTTGATTTGGAGTCTTGGGGAACGTTTTAGCAGGCGTGGGATCCCATTCACATCGCCTAGCCACCCGCCCTTCCCTTTGACCCCAAAAGGACTGGTACCAGGGAACAAGGGAGTGTTGTCTACTATGAGCTTATATAGAAGCATTCACCTTAGTAAAGAAGGAAGCAACCACCATGCACACTGATTTCATAATAATGAAATTGCTAGTACAAGAAACCCTGATAAGAGAAAGAGAAAAGAGTTTAATAGTTGACCTACAGTCTAGTCTAGAAAATACAGCTAACTAGTGAAAGGTGAACAGTGAAGTTTAACATTGAAATACTAACACAAACTACTTTCTTCTTGATGTGAAGGCCTAGTCCCAATAGTCATATCATGCTACTAGGTTGTGTGTTCCTATTTCTTCCTATACTAATAAACCAGTAAGCTCTTCAAATGTCCTTCCCCTTTCGCTCATCCTTTAAGCCATGACAAAATAATAATAAGTATAAGATAGGTTGTTACATGCAACTGAAACCAAACCTACATCAGGAAATGTCTCACCCATAGCAACCAATCAACCTCTAATGTCCTTAAGTTGGGTAAGATGACCTGTTATATTTTCTCTGGCCTCCTCCGGAATTGTATTTAGCTTATATACAACACTCTTGAAGCATTTGCAGTTCCAAAGATGGTATCATGGTTCTTTAAGACTTTTGGCCTCTCTAATATGTGGAATAATGTTATCATTTGACTGACATAGTAATGCACATCCATGCCTTTGTACTTCTAGCATCAAAATCTTTGGCCTCTTTCTCGTTGCATGTTCTGGTTTCTTACCCATCAACTGTCTCCCAACAATCCCTATCCTGTAGTCTGTTTTGCATCTAAAAATTCCACAGACTGTAATTCGGCCCTCCAGGTGAAATGTTACAGTCCACAAAATATGGCCTGTTGGTCGATGGCTCTTTTCTTCGCCTCAAGGTCTAGAGTTCAATTCCAATCAGGCTTGCCTCAAAAAAGAAACTTTAAAAACACTCCAAATGTTAAAGAAATATTTTGATTTTTTGCCAGTCTCAAAGTTTGAAACAGGTTCCATTGCAACTACCATCACTTTTGAGTCATGAGGTCCAGATTGTCTTGATTTAATATGAGTCCAAAAGTCCAATACAATGCCAAAGTTGAATGGTGTTTCCATCAGTCATCTCATCATCACTAACATTTGATTCAGGCATCCATTATTTCAACAAAGATTTACTTTCTTGGCCAAGAGCAGATTCAGTTAGACCACTAGCTTGCAAATGCAAGGATGATGGTACATACTTGTATAAGAAGAACCATGTTTGAAAACAAGTCTCCCATTGGAAGCAGCCGTTTCACTACATCTGTTGTAATGTTGAATGGTATATTTGAGACTACCTGCAGCAAGTGGATCCCTCCATGAATAAATTCTTGAGTAAAACAAGATTTACAAGTAGAAGTTTATTAATAACTTTACAAATAGAGAGCTCAGCGTAGCAGGGAAAGAAATGCAATGCATGTGAGAATCTTTTTATATTTGAATCAGAGGTTTAAAAGTTTCAGATAACTCGTGTGTCACTGAAAGACGGACCGTATTGAAGAATCCAGATATTACTACACACACCTGGAAGGCTTCACCTGGACTTACGGTTATAAGAACATTCTTGATACATTGCATAACAACAAGTTAGAAAGTTATGAAAATCATACACAACCTGCAAGTCAGGCCAGCGATTGTTTCATGAAGTTAACATTATTCAGGTATTTGATGCACTAGAGCTATAAACCTCACACGGACATAAGAAGACCAACTATGTATCTTCAATCGGACATCACAAGACAGCAACCTATTCTGCAATAGAAGCCAGGAGGTACTTCCAATGTTGTTAGTCAAAAATCTTGAAAGCTCGACCTCATAACAAAGGTTAAAGGAAAAGAGCTTGGCTATTGCCATGAGGGCTCACCTTTCTCATCGACGACCTCCTCGACGACACTTGATATGTATGTTCCATCTTATATGCCTTTTGGCATTGGAAAGACATTTTGTTGTAAAGTTAGCTTAAAGGGAAAGCTTTACTCCTGGCGTGACTAGCGTCACTGCTGCTCCCGGTGCCAGCAACGCCACTGCGACCAGAATTTAGCCGGCGCCAAGTTCCTATGGCTCAAATTCTTTGATCGGATCTAGTGAAGTCAAGAGAGCTCGGACAGATGTGCAGTCACCTCACACGATTTAAGGATTAAAGGAAGCCTGGGGATCAATAAATTCTAGAGAGAGAAAAATTGTGCTTTACCAATTTGGTCTAAGCACTTGTTGTGAGGGGAGGTCGCGAATCCCACCATAACTATAGGGGCAACGCAGATTGTGACTGCTGGAATGTTGTCCTGGCTCCCGCCTTGGCATGCCAGCGCCCCGAGGGCTAGGGTCAGTAAGACACTTGAAATGTAACCTTCTCAGATTTATTAATAAAGTGGGATTTTCCTGAAACTGACCCTGATTACCTTCTGGGTTTCAGTGTTCAATAAAAGCACCAGTTGTAAGGCCGCTTCAAATATTTTTGATCTGGCACATAGCTGAGGGTCGTATCCCGGGACGCCAGCGGTATGCCATCGGGACCATTCGGTCTTGAAACTGATTGTCGTCACATTTGTCACTGCTTGTGGTCCTGCGTGTGCATGAATGTGAACTGGTTAAGCTCCTGCGGAACGGGCTCTAACCTGTTGGCTGAGTTGGATGGCTTCCTTCGGTGGAAGTTACATGTTCGTGACGAAGCTTTGAGTTGGTTAAGTCTAAATGTAAGTCAAACGGCTTGCTTGAAATGAATATTACTTGCAAAGTTTCGAGTTCATTAAGTTTGATGTAAATCGGGCGGCTTACTTGGAGGGAAGCCACCCATGTCGGGACCCCCGATCTAGCATGGTGCCAAGTTTGCTCTCAATCTTAGTTCCGGAACTTCAAGTTGGTTAAGTTCGATCTTTGTCTACGAGTTGGCTGCTTGTGTATCAAGTGGATTTGGACGGCAAGTGTTGAAAGCCGGGAAGCTAAGTCGCGGTTCCGGGCTCCCTTTGGGATGCCTGCGCCAATGTTTGAGGGCACCTTTCGAATCGCCTTTTCGAACCGTGTTTGAATCCAGTTTGAATCGGGAAAGAATCGACTTCTCCAGGTTCGAACCGGCGAATCGATTTTAGGGTTTTTTTTTTTAAAACATTAATGTCACAGCATACATATTACATATTACATATGTCAATTAGCAAATGTTCAATGATTCGAATTTCACAAAACACCTACACACACACATTGTCAAACACACACACACACACACATTTGTCAAACACACACACAAACACACACACACACACACACACACACAGATTTGTCAACAATCACACACACACACACATGTCAACAGTCACACACACACAGCTCCACCCTTATCTCTCTCTCTCTCTCGGATCTCTCTTGGAACTATCTCGGATCTCTCTCTCTCTCGGGCGCGGAAATCTTGGAACCTTCGGGACTGAAACTCTATCGCGAGGAGTAGGACATCTGAAAAGCAGGTAACGAGTTTTGTTTTTTTTTTGAAAACGGTTCGAACCAGACCTTTTCGAAAACGACTTTCGAATCGCGGTTCTTTCAACGAATCGCGATTCGACACAACATTGGCCTGCGCAACACATTTATATGAGATTTACAATGTGAAGCCCCACTGCTTCAGTACTTGCATCTTCTTCTATCCCTGCTTTCTTCAGCAGCAATCCTGTGGTGATATGATCTATCATATAGTTCGGATGGTTATTGTACAGCTATACGACACCCCATTGTACCATATTTCAAACTTCCATGTCTTGAGGACAGATTAGAGATTTTTTTTGGTCTTGACAGACTAATCATTTTAGCTAGTAGTTGTCGTTTGATTATGGAGACATTTATATGCTCCTTTCAGTATTTATCACACTTGAGATGTACTTATTTGGTCTTATATGCCTTTTGGCATTAAAAGACCTTAATAAATCTCTCTCTCTCTCTCTCTCTCTCTCTCTCTCTCTCTCTCTCTCTCTCTCTCTCTCTCTCTCTCTCTCTCTCTCTCTCTCTCTCTCTCTCTCTCTCTCTCTCTCCTTTATTCGCCCTATATATTGATGAGCTTGAGAGAGTCATACGAGAGGAGGGTGGAGATGCTTGCCCCCTGGCACACTTGCTGGTACCTATTTTACTTTATGTTGATGATGTCGTGCTGCTTTCTCCCACCCGTGAGGGGCTTCAGAGATACCTCGATGCTTTGCACAAGTTTTGTAGCACATGGGAACTCCAGGTCAACTTGGCCAAGACGAAGATCATGGTTTTTCACACCAACATACCTACTATGCATGGGATCAGATTCTTCTACGACTCTGCACCTGTGGAGGTTGTCTCTTCCTACACGTTTCTTGGAGTTCTCTTCACTGCTCCACAGTTACATTTTCACCAGACATCCATATCTCATGTCAGGCTGGGTCATGCTGCACTGGTCCAGATGGAGAGAGGTTGTTCATTGCACCACATACACGACCCGAGTGCTCGTTGCAACTTGCCATATCTTTGATACACTGGTCACTCCTACTGTTATGTATGGCTCCGAGACATGGGCTTCCAGGACTTTCCATGGATGATTGGCCTACTATTACACGCATTCAGGCACTTATGCTTGCTAGGATGATCAGGGCTAAGTCCTCTACACCGCATGACATCCTCTGCGTGGAGTTTGCTGCTCCACCCATTCTTCTGGATGCACTCTTTTGCATCGTTCTTTTCATTCAGAGAGTTCAGGAGCTATCTGCTATTTCCTGACAGATATGTTGTGGTTGCTCTGACGTCCTCTTGCTCCCTCGGCTTCTCGGGATATTCCTTATTCCTGGTATGTGGCAGCCACTCGTCTTCTGCAGGCCTTTGGTGTCTCCGTTGACGATCTCCCCTGCGGTACTCACGACTATATCCGACAATACCTGCACCGCAGATACATGCAGCACCACTGGTCTTCCTTTCCTGCTAGGGTTGTCCTCCAGCCTTATTACCAGACACACTTTCTTCATCTGGACTCCTCGGGATTGCCAGTATTCCCACAGTACCTTTCACAGCCTCTTTCTCATGCATTGCGATATCGCATCGGCCAACTTAGAGTCTCCTCACATCAGTTGCGTATAGAGACAGGACGAGCGACTAACATTCCACGAGAGGAGCGCATTTGTACTCTTTGCACTATTCATGAGACAAAGGACGAGAGCCACTTCCTCCTCCACTGCCCAGTTTATTATGAGATACGTGGGAGGTACTATTGCTTGTACAGGGATGGGCCACATTCACTACAATCATTCATGCACTACTCTGATCAGCGTTGCCTGGGTCTGATGCTTCGTGAGATGTTGCTCCTGCGAGACTCCTTGCTTTCCCCGTCGTTGCCTACTGTGCCTGCTCCACGCCAATCTGCTATCACGAACTTCTTTCAGCAGATCCATCATTCTGAGTCTGATGACGAGATCGACATTCCTACACGGCTTCCTAGGCCTCGTAGATAGCTTCTTTACTTGTCCCGGGTTGGGGGCACTTTATTCATGTTTCTTAGATTTCAATGTGGCGGCATTGTCTGGCTCGGGAAGTGGGCATTCATACTTTTCTCTGTCAGCCTGCCATGTCTTTCTTACAACTATTTCTTTATGTGTTTTACTTGGCCTGGGTTGTGGGCTTTGATGAGTCACTTAGTTTTGTCATGTTTTCATTTCCTATTTTTTCACATGTCTGCTCATGGACTAAGCTCCCAACACATTGTACAGATTTTTCTGGTCTAATGCACCCTCAGAGAGAGAGAGAGAGAGAGAGAGAGTTATTAACGTCTATAATCTCTCTCTCTCTCTCTCTCTCTCTCTCTCTCTCTCTCTCTCTCTCTCTCTCTCTCTCTCTCTCTCTCCACCCTGTCCAACGCTGCCTTCACCCTGTCCTCCTGTCCATCGCTTTCATCCAGTCCACCTGTCCATCGCTGCCAGCCATCTCCCTCCATCGCTACCAGCCCTCTCTCTGGCCAACGATGGCCCCTCCCCGTGCTGCTCGTAGGACGATCCTACCCCCTCACCCTTCTACCTCACCCCCTCCCCTTGCTACCTCACTCACCCCGCTCGCTACCTCACCCACTCACCCCCCTTGCTGCTACACTACCCACTACCTCACCCATCCCCTCACCCACCCCCCTAGTTACATCCCCCATCCCCCTCGCTACATCACCCACCCCCTCCCTCGCTGCTACCTCACCCACCCCCTCCCTCACTGCTACCTCACTTCCCCCCCTCGCTACCTCACCCACCCCCCCCCCCCCCATCGCTACCTCACCCATCTCCCTCCACGCCGTTGCTGCCACCTCAACAGTACTCCTTGCTGCGGCTGCCAAGAACGGTGCTTCTGCCAAAAATGGCACCCTCTCTCTTTCATCCTCCTCTTCAGCACCGTCCTCACACCAATCCACAGCTCCTGCCACCGCACCCATTCCCTACACTCCCTCCAAATCAGTTGAACTCTTTTCCTCTTGGGAAGTTGACCAAATGAGAGCAGATTTCCAGCTCTTGAAGCAAGAACTTACACAGTTGAAAGAAGTAGTGGTCTCCTTAGTAAAGGAAAAGAACCTGTTGCAGTCTAAAGTCGCCTCATTGGAGCACGTGATCAACGACAGGCAAGTTGCAGCCTTGGAAACACACACCACCATGATACGGGAGCTCGAACAGAAAATTGAACAGCATAAAGACTCATGGGCAGCAGTCTTGAAGAAAGGCACCAAACCTAGCGCCCCCATTTCCTCAGTTATCTCAGCCACCATTTCGGAAGAGCGGTCAAGGGAGCAAAAAGCTCATAACATCAGGGTTCGTGGGATACCGGACACACAGGATGCCATGGACGAAGCTACGAGATTTCTCGAGACCACTCTAGAACATGTGACAGATGGACTAGATACAGCTTGGAGGACCACCAGGGATGCAGCTACACTGATCATCCGCTTCACATCCCTAGACAGCTGCAGAGAGGCCTTACACTGAGCCCAGTTACGTGGCACTGCCATACTTATGGATGACGATCTTACCTACATCCAGGTTGAGGAGAGGCGGAAAGCCTTCCAGGCGGCTCGAGAGACTGGTAGACGAGTCATAAATCGAGATGGTCAGATACGATTTGTTGCTGGCATCCCTAGCCATTCCCATAGCTAGGAATTCGGGGGCCCCGGGATTGGTGGGAGCATCTCGGGGCCCCATCCATACCATCTTCAACACAAACCAGTCCATCCTCGATCATCACGACCTTTCCACCCACCGTGGTATGACGCGGAATGTCGAACCCCTCACCACTATGTCACACATGCTCGTTTCCACGCTCGCCATCTCCTCCGCTCTTCACAGCAATTGTACAACCGCACACTCCGTCGCAAAAAACGTGCCTATGACGACTCCGAAGGAAACCGTCTTGTGAACCTCCTTCACAGCTCCTCCTCTGGTGCCTTTTGGCGTGAGTTTATCCCTCGTGCCCCTCCCCCTCTTCTAGACGATTTACATATTTGGACCGACTATGCTACCCAGCTTTACACTCTACCCACTGATACGCCCATCTCCATCTCTCCTAGACCTTCAGACTTCACCTTCTTCACCCCTGACTTGGTTCGGACAGCAATCAAAAAGCTGAAAACCCACCGCACCAGAGACATTGAAGATCTTGAGTCTAAGCTACTGATTCACGCCCCCGATACCCTTGCCCCTACATTATCCACTCTCCTTAACCATGCTGTTGTTGAGGGCTTCCCATCCTCTTGGTGCACCAACATCATACATCCCGCCCCATGGTACCTGGTAATTACCGCACTATTATGACTGGACATGTCCTCGCGAAGCTATATGGCGTCATCCTCCAGTCTCTCAGAAGCAAAGTCCAGGAGATTACATGCTTTGGGTCAGGCAGGGTTCCGCGCTCATTATTCCACTACAAATCACATTTTCACACTCCGCACCATCATTGAGGAAGCTAGACACAGGAAAGAAAAGGTTTACTGTTGTTTTGTGGACTTCAGGAAAGCCTTTGATTCTGTTCCACGCTCTTTACTTATCCAGACACTCCGAGACCTAGGTTTCACTACAGATATTATTCTAGCCGTCATGGCTCTCTATGAGAGGGTTTTGGGTTGCTTTTGTCATGGTAGTGGCATTTCTGAGCAGATCTGGAGTACTATTGGGGTTAAGCAGGGATGCTCTCTCTCACCAGTTCTCTTTGGATTATATATTGACGAGCTAGAGCCGGTCATCTCTCAGTGTGGTGGGGACGGTTGTCGGCTGGGAGACATTTTGATTGCCATCCTTCTCTATGCGGATGATGTGGTACTAGTCTCTCGTACCAGAGAGGGATTACAGAGACAGTTGGACTGTTTACACACTTTTTGTACTCAGTGGGGTTTAGGGGTGAACCTCTCGAAGACCAAAGTTATGGTCTTCAATACCTCTCGGGCCTTCATGCAGCGCCAGGAGCTTACCTTCGATGGATAGTCCCTAGAGGTTGTTTCTTCGTACACTTACCTGGGCGTGCTCTTCTCTGGTCCTACCTTCAGTATGAGACAGGCGGCTACTTCTAGACTTAGGAAGGGCCACTCTTCCCTAGTCCAACTGGAGAGATTCTGCTTCCGTAAGTCTATTCGAGATGCTCGGAGTAAGTGCAGACTGTTTGACACCATCGTCACCCCCTCAACCTTGTATGCCGCAGCAATATGGTGTACAAGACTATCATCTTCACACTGGTCCAGCATTTCACGCTTACAAACCACCATGTTGGCTCGCATGATCCGAGCGAAGCCCTCGGTTCCTCATGAGATCATCCTTGTAGAGTTTGCCACCCCCCCCTATTCAGATTGAGGCTGCCTTCCAACTTATCACGTACATCCAGCGAGCTCAGGCACTTCCTGATACCGAGCAGAGATATACGCGGATTGCACTTAGGTCCTCTCATCACCTTCAGACTCAGGGATACCAACTATCATGGTTCTCTCAGGCATCACACTTCCTCATGGAAGCATTTGGTATCACTATCATTGATCTCCCTTTGGGTACACACCAGTACATTAGACGATTTTTATATTGAGCATATCTCGACCGTACCTAGCGTCACCAGCTGGGGGTTAAGCCTGACTACTACTGGACTCGCTTTCTAGAGCACTGATGGGATATGAGGACTCTCGTTGTGTTGCACTTATGCTACGAGAGATGGTCTTGCTGCGCCAGGATATGTACCAGATAGCTCACCAGCCACATCCTAGCTCTCAGGCTCAGATTACGTCTTTCTTCACCAGGAGACGGACTCGGCTCGACGACGATGACGACGACATACCACCTCACCGATGTCAGAGACAGTGTATCACTCATAGTCATGCAGCAGTTCACACTTCTTGCCTTGTTACGAGAGTACACAGTTTTCACCCTCCTAGACGACATCAGCGACGGCCCATACCTCCATATACAGCTCGTATTACGTCTTTTTTCAGCAGCAGCAGTATCTGACACTATCTGATACTACTCTACTCTACTCTACTCTACTCATGGCAGCTATTCTTGTTCCCACTTATGGATAGTTGGCAGTTTGTAGTTTACAGTTAGATTACTCATTTCTCTCTTATGCATAGTTTTTTCTTGGAGACGTTTATATACGCTCCCGTGGTTTTCACATACTTGACATGTACTCCTTTTGGTCTTATATGCCTTTTGGCATGGAAAAGACATTAATAAAGCTTTCTTTCTTTCTTTCTTCTTCTTTTCTCTCTCTCTCTCTCTCTCTCTCTCTCTCTCTCTCTCTCTCTCTCTCTCTCTCTCAATACAATGTTCCACTTTCGAAAAAAGATTGTTCCATGGAATCAAACAATAGACTACATCTATACAACCCACCTTAGCACGCCTTCCATGCTTAAAACTTTTGTTTGTAAGTTTCAAGCTTCGAGATACATGGTCCCGCATAGGCCATTTAACAAAATCTTCATGCACTACCTGAAAGAAGTAATTCCATTCATAAGCTTTCTCATACTATCTACAATTGATCCAACAAGACCTTTGAATGCTATTACCAAATTGCCTCCCAACTTTTTAGAGTTAACAAGTGCTCACAATACACAAAAAAAAATTACAGAATGCAAGTAGTGTCATCCAAAGAAGAAAAAGCCAATTTTGATCAATTTGCTTACCTCAACCTGCTTGTTGTCAGCAAATCTTTCAACAACTAAGGAAACCATGTCAGGGTCCTGCTATCAGAAAGCAAGTTCACAAGCAAATCATGTTTAGCACGCACATTTGCAAGCAAAAAAATACTAGAAAGCAAACTTTATCAAGATTTCATAATCTTCATGTTAGGACCTTAAGAATTACTTTGGCAAATAATAGCTTGCAAATTGCAGTAGATCAAGAATACAAGGAACCTTTAAAGATGGCCTAGATACTCTCCCGCTGAAAAAATGAGCCTAAGCAGACCAAAATAAGTCTATTTACTCTCTCTTTAGAATGAGCCTAAGCATACCATGTTTGTAACACATCTAGAAAAACATAGGAGCAATGATCCATATGACACATTTCAACATCAAATTCTTCTCAACACAAGAACAAAGGAACCAACTAGTTCCACCTCAATATTATGATGACGTTTAGCATAAAAATTAACCATTTCTCTCTTATCATTGCAATTTTCATACCTAATCACTCAATTTTCATACTTGTGGCATGGAGTTCAATTTACCTTTTCTACAGCAATCACTTGAGCACCAGCCCTACAAAGAACAGCAGTCAAAGAACCTGTTCCAGGGCCAATCTCTAGCACCAAATCTCCAGGTTCAACCTCAGCTGCATTGACTAATTCTTCATTCACACGTTCATTCACCATGTAGTGCTGCAAGCAAATAACTCTGGATCATGTCCTGCAAGTGAGAGTTGCTCAATAACATGTAAATGCACATGTGTAGATCAAGGATATCGAACAGCCACAAATCCAACTATTCAATTACTTCCCTAAGTTCCTAAGAACAATAATGTGCCTCTTAAAGTCCCCCATATTCAAGTACAGCTTCACTACGTCAAACCAGCATTGCAATTTAGTTCAACTACAAGATCAATTGAAAACAACAATATCTACAAATCAAATGCCACAAATCTGTTGATTGATAGGTAAGACGAGAAAAGTAGATTCACAGAGAGAGAGAGAGAGAGAGAGAGAGAGAGAGAGAGAGAGAGAGAGAGGGTGAGATGACATAATTTACCGATGTCTAGCAAAAGACCTTTCAGCATCTATGGTCCGATGCTTGAATAGTACATATGAATAAGTTTATACAACTATATCTAGCTGCTCCCTCTACTCGATGCTTTTGAAAAGCATCCCTACTTCACAAAATGCTTATACAAGGGTCTTCATAGGAGATATCTAACAATACATGTCAAGCTTGACATTTTGTGCTAAAAAATTCCTCCTGTAATCTAGCGAATCCTCCAACTTTTGTTTGGTCGGTAGGTTGAAGAAGTTTTGTAGATTTTTGGCACTGAAATTGTGAGAGGCTCATAACTGTTCATATTTGCTGCAAACTAGGATTAGATGGGCTTCCCTGTTCAACTTTCATGTTATCCACTCCATTCGATTATCAAGTCATGTAAGTGGGCCCTCATTCTGCAAACTAAATGTCTCTTGAAGGTGAAAGTGGAAGTGCATGCATATTGTTGCTTGTTGTAGGTTAGCATGTGTTTATCTTTTTTCCATAGAAGTCCATCTTTTCTTTTTGTCCCTTTCAAGGTTGCTTGATATCCCACCCCCCCCCCCCCGGTTTTTGTGTAAGAGATTCCATTCTATACCAGAGTAATGAGATAAAGTTGACCATCAATTAGGACACCATCGTATTGACCATCAACAAGACACCATCAATTGAATTGACAACTTAGTATCCTCATTGGTACTAAATAGCTCGATGATTCACACAAACTCAAGATTCATACACAATTTGTGTGTGCATAGCAACAATTCAATGAATATTCAAGCCAATCTTGGTAAGCTTTCTCCATAAACTCATGAAACTTGCAATCGGGAGGCAACATGAGAACGATAATCATGTTCACTCAATGAATCCATAATCTATTCTTCTCCTCCCTGGATCTTCTACATGTTGAGTTGAGACCTCCTTGGGCACTACAGACTACACAAGATTCCTCTCTCTTTGATGGGCGCTTTGAATTTTTTCTCTACCTTTTTTCCATGCTAGAAGGCAAAAATAGGAAATGTCTCTTCTCCTCCATACCCACTCCGGTCCTTGAGTTTCCAATCTACAAAACTTGTTTCCCTAGCTTGCAGTCAATATCTGGACTTCTAAAGAACTAACTAACCTTTTGCATCCAACAACAAGATGTCCTAAGGATTATTGATTAAATATCAAATTTATCTCAAATTATCAAATTCTCAAGATTAGTTACCCACATCTAGCATGGGGCTTGTTCACACATCTCTGCCTCACACCCAAAATCATTTCAGGGGAATTCCTGAATGATGGAACCTTTTCTAGTCTATGTATGGTCAACATCAAGGTGAGGTGCAATTTGTTGATAGAAGAGTGTCAGCAACTCTCACAGGGTTATCAGCCCAATCCATAGCCCTAAGCTCGTTGGACCCACCAAAAGTACACCAGGTTCCGTACTCATTAATTTCACACTCCCAACAAGATATCGAGTGATGAATGCCATCGCTAGCCTTGTGTTCTAAGCACATTTGTGTTGCCACTAAAATAAAAAAAAAGCATACTCAATAACCCTTTAAATTTCCTCCTTATGCCCCAATACATATCAAATAGATTGTAGCAGATTCACGGACTGGACCTTGATCCTCAAACAAAACTTACTAATTTTCCCCAATCTACCCCTAGATCAAAGACCAATCCTAACAATAGCCAATCAAAGCACCAATCACAACCTAGATTAGACAACTTACTAACCACATGTCAAGTCAATGCTATGACCCTACCCTAACAATCTTTACATTAAGAGGAATAGAGAATGTATTCACACTTTTGGTCTTTCACATCAAAGCTTCTTGTAACACCCACACTGAATGGCTCCAACTCACCGAAAAATACACTTGTAGTTGTTGCAAATGTTAGAAATCAATGATAAACTTCATTGTTACACTTCTTAGTTACTGTTCCCGATGTACTTTATTGTTGACAGTTGTTGCCAGTTGTAACTAGCCGTAGGCTAGTCTATTAGTCTACTCCTAGGTTTTCTCTCTCTATCAGGGTTCAGGGTTTACTTGTACATTTTACATTCAGTACGCAACTGAGTGTGAGATTGTTGTGGTGCGTGTTAATCTTCCGCCTTGTGGTGAATGCTTATGGTGAATGCTTGATGTTGCTTATCTGATTATTGACAGCAAATCCCTTGCACACACTTGCAACCACCATTCAAAATGTTCGCATTTGATCATTTGTAGCAGAATGTTTACATTCAACTAGATCCGACATAGGAAACACTTGCCCGGATGGAGAACAAGTTATTTTTATTTGAAAAAAAAAGAGAAAATTCTTATTTGAAGTCAAGGGAAGATCAATTGGACGAGAACACTACAACAGCTTATCACCTCCACTATAGAACAACTTTAAGGAGTCCATTGTCAATGTCGCCTCCATCCTTTGATTGAGAATAGCAAACTTGAACAAAGACATTAACACCAACTCCAAAGCCAAGGTGTTACAGTTTTTACTCTGTATTCCAGTTCTTTACAGTTTTCATAGATAGAGTTACATTTTGTAATACATAGTTGAAATGGCTGATGGAAAGGGTGCAGAAGTGTGGGATGCCAGGGTTGTGGGTATGCCGCTTACCATTCAAAGCAATACTAAGGAGTTGGATTTCGAGATAACTCATTTGGCTTGTTTCAATGTGGTGCTTGAAATATGTTGGCACCCTACATCGCTTGGAATACTCATGTGCACGAGTTTCAGTACAATGATAGGATCCATTCCCTGCATAGAGAGCCTGATATGCCCCTAGGACGTTTGATCACGACGACACAGTTGCGTAAGGTTCATTGTAAGTGTAATTATATTTGTTTCTTGTTCAATATGTCAATTTCTACTTGTGAGAATGATGTGTGCCAAGAACAAACTAACCTTACCAAGAACCTAGATCGTCAGATTAGAGAAAAGTTTATAGATGTGTTCATTGATGAACGTCCATCTATTTTATCCCCTAAATGCAACATGGAACATAAGATTGAGTTAATTCCTAGATCATTTCCTGTGAATAGATCATCTTGAAAAATGAGTCTAAAAGAAGAGGAAGAGGTGAAAAGCATGATTGAGCTTCTCCCCCTTTACCTCTCCAATCATTCTTGTTAAAGAAGGATGGGTCTTGGAGGATGTGTGTGGATTATCAAGGCTTAAATAAGATAATTGTAAGCCTCGATATCCTATGCCACGTATAAATGATCTGTTAGATGCCCTTCATGGTGCTACAGTGTTTAGCAAGATTGACTTGCAGAGTGGTTACCATCAAGTAAGAGTCCATGAAGAGGATGTGCATAAGACTGCCTTCCAAACTCATTTTGGACACTATGAATTTTTAACTAACACCCCCACAACATTTCTGATGTTGACAAACGATGTGCTCAGATCGTTTATGGGCAAGTTTCTGATTAACTTTCTTGATGACATACTTGTGTACGATTGTAGCAATATCGCACATGTGAGTCACCTTACAACTACGTTGTCAGCTTTGCGTGAAAACATATTATTTGCTAATAATAAAAAAAGTGAAAATTTTCAACAAGAAATAGCATATTTGAGTTTTATAGTGTCAGTAGATGGGATAAAACTAGATGCTAAGGAAGTGGTTGTTCTTCTTGCTTGGCCTGTACCTACAAACTTGAAAGCATTCAGAGCCTTTCTTGGAATAGTTGTTTGACTGATATGTTACAAAAAAATAAATGGAAAGAATGGACAGAAGTTCATCAGCAATGAAGTTCCGATGCTTTGAAACAAGTTGTGGCTGACTTTGTCACATTATTGACCCTCAAAAACCATTTGTCGCTGAAACGGATGCGAGTGATATAGTCGTTAAGGCAATTTTGATGAAAGAGGATAGGCTTGTGGCCTTTGAGAGCTCTTGGTTATTGAGCATGTATTTAGGCTTGATGGATTACCGTCATCCATAGTGTCTGACAGGTATACTCGATTTACTAGGAACATTTAGACTGCAGTTATGGCCAAACTAGAAGTCCAATTGAGAATGAGCAGTACAGAGCATCCTGGAAACGGATGGCCAAACTGAGAGAGTCAACCAGACTTGAGAAGATATGCTTAGGGCAGTTGTTGGGGATAAACAAACTTAATGGGAGAGATACCTACCCCTGTTGGAGTTTGCTTAGAATGACAAAAAGAATGAGAGTACTAAAATGAGCTCGTTCGAGCTTAATTATGGTTTTAGGCCAGCCAGCTCTATTATGGTAGGAATTCCTCAGAAAGTGCCTAGTGCAGTTAATTTTCTAACTCGAATGAGTGAAAGGTCATTGATCCCAATTTCACATGGCTCAGGCACCTTAACTCATGGGACTCCCAAATGTCACCAGAGTCTTACATTGTGACTACGACTTATGTGCCTAGGAGCTTCCATCCGTTCAATGTACTATTATCTATCCAAGAGATTCTAGAGATACTATCCAAAGACTCCAAAATGTTATCTCGCTAATACAAATGGTCAACTAAACCGACTTTCAACTAACTAGTGCTTTAATTGTCCCAACTTCTAAAGGTTTAGCAAAATAAAGGCCCTGCAAAGAGTAGAGTGGTCTTTAAGTACTTAAACTTCATCAAAAAGTAGCTGTGAGGGGTATAATTAAATACGAACTCTTGTTGCTCATGTGTTGCCAATGTCGGTACTTGATGCAAGCTAATTAGATGTTACTCCAAGGAGTTGTGACATGTGGATCTATGCCTTGACTTAAACCATGTCCATATATTTCTTGGAGCAAGGTATAGAGGCTTAAAATGTATTAAAAAATCACACTCACAGAAACATGTTGAATGGAAGCACATAGTAGATCGTTGGCAAGCTAATTTTGCCAGGAAAATTCATGCAACATACATAGACAGAGAACAAAGACAAACAAAGGGAGAGAGAGAGAGAGAGAGAGAGAGAGAGAGAGAGAGAGAGAGGAGCAGGCCTCAGGAGCTACAGAGATACCAGAGCCCAGCGGAGAGAGAGGAACAGAGAGGCAGCCAGGAGAGAAGGGAGGAGAGGCAGCAGCGAGCGAGCAATAGGAGAGCAGGTCCCAGCGGAGAGAGAGGAACGGAAAGGCAGCAGCAGTGAGCGAGGACAGGCAACAACGAGGAGAGGCAGCAGCAGCAGCGAGGGAGGCTGGGGCAGAGGAGAGCCAGGGAGGGCTGAGAGAGAGAGAGAGAGAGAGAGAGAGAGAGAGAGAGAGCACGTGTCATGTGGGCCATATCCAAAAACATTGCATGGCCACGAGTCAGGTTGACTCAAAAAAATTTCGAACACGTGTCGGGCAACATGCGTTTGGACATGTTGATGTGGCATGACACATGTCGTGCACATACTCATCGGTGGTATGTATACCATCTCCGTGTTGAGCGTGTATTGGTCGACTAAATTTTTTTCAAAATAGTGGGAACATATACCGAGTAGTAAAATAAAATGGCATGGCCAATTCATAAATAATAGCACAATAGCAGCCTTACAAGCATAACACACTTAACTTGGGGCTTTCTTTGCAGTGGCTCTTTAAGATATACTTGACCACTCCACAGGATACAAATAAAATTCATAGCTAGGTATTAATGTTTCTCTAAGTACCTGTGGACCAATGAAGCAACTACCGTGAGGAAATCATACATATAATTTTTTTGGCACAAACTACATGGGACATATAATTATTGTTCTTACAAATAAGTCAAAAGTAGCTGATACAAGCTTTTGACATAAATTTTACATATATGTAAATCTATATCAATTTGTCTAGGATGGTACCCGACATAACAAAGGAGAAGTCCGATCTTCAACCTTATGGAGTCCACCCACAAAGTCTCGGACCATCAACATCCCCTACTCACTTCCTCAGCGCCCAAGCGTAGTTGTAGGTCACACAATTGTATGTCCATTTGCTTTCTCACACATTTGTACAAAAATAGAACATTTTTAGGTACCAGGCAAAAGTGAGGCTGTTTTTCACTAATGAGCTACAAGACAATGGACATTATCCCGAATAAGCCTGGGCTGTATACGATTCCACTTTATGCTGCATAGCGTTTCAAAAAGGCCACTCAACAAAATTGTTGCTACTGTTAACCATGTAAGGCTTCAATTTACGAATTACAAATATCATATATATAGCCAGGACAATAGTTGCTGCTGAAACGGCAAACAGGAAGAAAAGATAACAACGGATATCTAGTACAAAATTGGGAGCTATCAGTAAGGAGGACGAAGTGCACAAACACTCAGTAATTTTTCTATGAGAACTAAATATTGGGGGGTTTGCAAATATGTGAGATATGCAGGCACCTGGCCCAGCCATTTCTTAGGATAACGATTCCGGGATTGTAGAGCCTTAACCGTCTCCTGACCACTATCACCACGTTGACGAGATAAAGAGCGGCAAACTCTAAGATTGTTGTGGCACTTGGAATAATCATTGGATGATAATGTCCTGATCCATCCCTTCTCCAGCTTAACCCCTAGCTTCTTTTCATCGGAGGAGTTCACATATTTACTGAAAGCAAGCAAGCTTGTTGCATTACTAGCAAGTTCCATAGCTCTACAAGGGCAGCAAGCTACCATCAAAACTCTCTCTCTCTCTCTCTCTCTCTCTCTCTCTCGCTCTCTCTCTCTAAATAGAGCTTGGCCACTTGCTAGCATTTAGCTCTCCATTAGTGTTGCCTTAAAAGAGAAATTTGTGGGCTCTTTTTCAAAATCTTTACATGCACGTTCCCACATGAGTTTATCATCTCTCCTTCTTTTATCTGGCAAGCCTACAAAAGCAATGAGTTGGCCGTTGACACCAATCCTGCCTCTTCCACCATTCGAGAAGTGGGGGATTGATTTTGTCGGTCCAATTAAACTTGTGACTTGACATACTAAATGTCGTTATATTCTTGTTGCAACGGATTATTCTACAAAGAACGTTGAAGCAGAGGCAACAAAACGAAACGATGCGAAAACTGTTGCAACATTCTTATTCAAAAGTATAATCACAAGATATGGTTTTCCACTTGAACTAGTAAGTGACCGAGGTACACATTTTCTAAATGACACTATACGGTTGTTGACAACATATTTTCTGATCAAACACAGAAAAACTACACCATATAACCAAAAGCAAACGGGTTGACAGAGAGAGCTAATGGAATTTTATGTAAGATCCTGAACAAAATTACTATTGCACATGCAACGGATTGGGATCAAAAACTACCATCAGTTCTCTGGGCTTATCGTAACACAAATAAAATTACGACGAAACAGACACCATATTTTCTTACGTATGGTATGCATCCTATTTTGCCTATTGAATTTGAGGTGAAAACTTTTCATATTCAAGCTCAACGAACAGATGAAGACTGTATTAACGAAAGGTTGACCAATATTGAAGAACTAGCTGAAGCTCGTGCGAATTCACATAAATTAACGGAGGAAATTCAGGAACAAAGGAAGAAGAAGTATGACAGTCGTATCAGAAAATGTGATCTTAAAGCTGATAACTTTGTACTGATATATGACAGTCGACATCAAAAGTTCCCCGGAAAACTCCATATGAGATGGCTTGGACCTTATAAAGTCATAGAGGTGTTTGAGAATGGTTCTGTACAATTTCAATCACTTGAAGGTGAACTGTTACCTACACGTATTAATGGGTCCAGACTCAAGAAATACTACCTTTGACCAAAAAAAAAAAAATTCTTATTTTTTTTTCTAGTATTTGTCTAGAATTGATCGCGAATTTTATTTTATCTTTTTTAGTATTTTTCGCAACTTGGCTTCTATGCATTGTTAGAGCTAGATTTCTACATTGTCAATGGTGCTATTTTAGGTAATCAAAGATCTTAGAGATTGATTGGATCTTAATGATATGATTTTTCTTCACATGGTATCAGAGCTTTGGTGCAGGTTACTTGAAGTATCAGCCAGATTTAGCAGGATTTGGAGGAGCTACCAATTCTAGAGAATTCTAGATTGATTTCTACTCATAAATCAAGCATTTTCAATTGTAGAATTGATTTTTTGTAAATCAAAATTCAATAGAAGGCAAAATAATTGAAGTAGGCCGATTTCACTCCATACTTTGTGGAATGTGGCGACTTTAATTGATATGAATATGTCTTATTGTATCCTTAGATAGTATATCAACTTTGTAGCATTTGCATATAGAATTTGCAAGATTTAATTTTTTGTACTTTTGGCAAAACCCTAAATTTGATTGGATCTCTTATGTTTAAGGTTGCTGGACCTTTTAAGAGTGTGTTTCAAGTTTAGAAAGTAAAAAATTTCATGAGATTGTAGGTTGATCGTTTGTTGATCAAGTATCTTCCATTCTATGTGTTGGATTTGCTAGGTTTGGTGCAAGAAAGAGATTTGAGAGGTTCCATATCTTTGTGATTTCTTCTTGAGTTCATTTGTTGACATTCAAGAGAGTGCTTTGTGCATTGAAACAGGTTGAAAGAAAGGATCAGGTCATTGCAACATGGCTACACCTCTACAAATTATTTTACTTGGAAGGTGAGAATGCAATCTCTCCTTGAGATGAATGATTTGATGGACATTGTTGTAGGTGTGGAGGAAAGACCCATGGCACAACAAGATCAAGGGAGGTATGACAAGAGGGCAAAAAAAGCTCTACATTTGATAAAGATGAATGTTACCAATGAACTTCTCAAGGAAGTTGGTAAGTGTACTTGTAATGCATTTTTTTCTGGTCAAATTTTCAAAATTTCGGCAAATATAATCATTTATGCTGATCTCCTAGAAAAAAATATGCAATATGTATCACATATGCGCAAAATCTACTATTATGCCACTTTTTACTGAGATACGAATGTGGCTATGTTAAAGAGTAGCTATAAAATTATATGGCAAGTTCAAATGTCACAATCAGTCTTCAAATGACAGTTATATAAGAAAAATTTGAGCTATTTTTAATACTTTACTATTTTTAGTAAGTTTGTTTAATAGCAATAAACTATTTTTTAGCAACATTGACTCTGATGGATGAGAATATTAGTAGTTGCTAAGTAGTTTTATCAAAATGGCAATTTTTTGCCATATTGTAATGATTAAATGTACTTTATATCATGATTAATAAACGATGCCCAGGTATCCTTAAGGTTCTACCTTAAAGTTCAAGGGAATGTCTTAAGGTTAAGGATCATGAAGACAAAGACAAGTTCAGTTGCAGTTTCTAATGACAAGTAATTCATGATTCAAAATGTCTTACTAAAGAAAAGGAACGAAATTGCCAGTTTAGAATTGTCAATTTGAAGTACTATGTCGATTCTCAAATTGGAATCAATGTGTTGATGATGAAAGTTTTTACCGAATTTGAAAACCTGGTGCTCAGACAATTTACCTTAGTGGGGATTACGATTAGGGGATAAGTGGTGGGCCTTTTATCTCTCCTTCAATAAAAATCATAAATATCTTATCTAATTTAAATTTAAATAATAAATGCTTTGCCCTCCAAATAAAAAGGGGCTTTCACATGGAATGACTTGGACTTTCAAACCGGGGGGTAATGGCAAATTTTGAAATGCCCCTCGACTCTTCCATGTGAAACCACCCTAAGGCAGGCAGGAGGGAGGAACGGGGGTTCATTCATGTTTTCGTGGAGATGAGGGGAGAGGTCTCCTCCATAGCGATGCTCGTGAGATCAGTGTCAGCGTAGTGGAGAGAGTACGTTTTTTTTCTTTCAAGTTTAGGATGATCCACGATTTCACAGTTCTGAAATCACAAACCGTTCAAGGATGAAGTGTCTATGATGCTTCTTGGAGACTATTTTTTTATATATGGAGAAGCAATGAGGACACTGAACTATATTTGTCAAAGTGAAATTACTCCCTTCATTTGGATTGATCATTTGTTTTCACCGCCTCTACATTGTTGATTTGTGAATGATTTTCTGATCAGAATGATTGGCCAATGTTACAGTTTATAAGTTTGATGAAGTCCGCTCTATTTAGAGTGAACTTTGTGTATGAAATGCTATTTTTCCTGCTGCCGCTCTGAAGGGAGTCGCTGTCGGATAAAATTTGTGTCTCTGAAATCTGTGAGCCTGCGAACCTGCTATTTCTCTTATTTGACGTTTGCTAAGAAAATGTACGTGCGAAGTGCTGCCTAGGTTACTATGTTGTTAGACGTGGCTTGATATATCTGGAAACCAACTGTGGATGCCTAGATCTGTTGCTTGTGTGAAGTGTATTGCGGTGGCCTGTTGATCTTGGAGAAGAGTGTCCAGCACTAATGTTTAAATTGGCTGTCTCGCTGATAAGTGAAAGCCTATTTACTCTTAAGTCTGCTGGTCATTGAGATGACGATTGGTTATCTATTACTTGAGAAATGTTGTGACAATTCATTGTTTGAAAAGTGTTACCCTAACTGCGTGAATGATCTGATCTGATCTGGTTAGTTACTATTTTGTTTTCGAGGAATGACCTCTTTCTCTTTGTGAAAGAGCTTTTCCATAGTAGCGACCTCATGAGTCCTTCTTGAATGATTGAGAGAGACAAACAGGGAAAGATTTGAGTGCCCAGTTTATGAAGAACTTTGACTGTATGCTAAGAAAAAAATTGAAGGGGTAACCAAAGGTGAAGATATTAAAGACCCAGTCAGACTTGCCTACCGAAGACACATCTTTAACCTGTGGACAATCCAAACTTAAGTCAGAGCAAAAAGACCGAGGTAATTTTCATTGTTTATCTCTGTTTTACTCATGTCTTAATTCGCTTCATAATAGATATAGAAAATGAGTAAATGTTATTATTTGTATTATTGAAATGGCTATGAATAGAATAATATATATATAACAATTATTTATCATGAATGTTTAACACAGTAGAAATATGACTATATGCTTTATGGTCTGCAGTAAAAATTACATTTTGACCGTCTGTAATAATTTACAATCTGCAATAAAAAGTATAGTCAATAAAGAAAAATGTTAGATTCTGTTTCAATAACAGAATTTTCTATAGGCTTAAAAAGAGCTAAAATTACTATGTATGTTTAAAGGGCTATAACTTTAAATCCATAATTCGAATCTGAATGATCCAAAAAGGTAAATTGCTTGTCACAACTCAAGGAATCTAGTGAAAAAAGGACATTTAAAGAATGATTATTATAAATTCTTCAATATAAGTAATTTGTAATACCTAATGAATATACTTGAGAATTAAAGCATAATAATTGAACCATCACTAACTTATTGAAAAATACGGGAAGGCTATTGCTCAAAGTGGTTGAAAAACGCCATTAGAGCTATATATATACATCTATATATTCCAAAAACCACATATTATAGAATGACAAGACCATTGAAAATTATGGTCAAGATTTTGTAGATAGATCCTGACAATTGCATCGATGATTGAATTAAATCAAGTGTGAATGTTCATGTTCTATTGTGAATGATGTAAGTCATGAAAATAGATTATGAAAATGTGTGAATGGACATTCTATTCAAAATTCCATATTGAAATAAAAATGAAATGATTTCCGTACACTTCATTGATTGAAATCGAATTGAAATGTTAATGATCAAAACCAACAATTGGAAATAACATAGGAACTCATATCAAAAATTAATACATTATTGATTCATGGACTAATTGTGATCTATCAACTTCTAAGGCAAATATCATAAGTATCATAATTAGATCAGGAGTTGTGTATACAAAGTTTTCTTGACTAGAGAGAATACGAGAATTAGTAAATGGAAAACATTTATATCATTGAAATGAATCTTTTGAAATGGATTACATCCTTTTTTGTGATGTGAATGGGTTCAGAATTACGTTACCTTCTAGTATAATTTATGGCAATATCTTAACTGGAAATCCAATGGCTGGCTTCATAACCAAATAAAACTCCGCTATAGTTTTGTGAACACTATTAAGCAACACACAAAATGTACTATAGTACTTCATCAAGTGAGGCTTGGCAAGCTTTATGAATCCAAGTCTACATCAAGAGTACTTACTCTTAGAAGACAAATCTTTCAATGTTTGCAAAAGAAGGATGAAGGTGCTCATGCTTTTGTTTTGAGGGTTAAAGCTTTCAGTGATGAATTAGCATGTATTGATGAGAGCATTAAGGAGGTAGAACTTGTTCAAGTTATACTTAATGGCTTGTTGGATGATCATGCTAATCTTGTTCAAAGTTTTGCTATTCAAAAGACTTTGCCAATTATTGTGGATTTGCAAGAGATATTGGTGAATGAAAATTATAGGCTACTATCAAGAGGAGGTGCATCTACTACATCTCAATTTGATGGAGAGGAGGCTATGTTCATCAAAGACAAGTTCAAGGGCAAAGGCAAAAGCAAGTGGTCTAAAGGGCAAGATCAAGGTGAGACTTGTTTCTTCAGTATCTTTTTTATGAATAACTCAAAGAGTGAGTAGAACATACTTGAGATTGTATACTTGAAGAGTGGTCGGGTTAGCTTAAATTTTGAAAGAAGCTTGTTTGATTTCGATTGCAAATCTTGTCTCACGTGTTGACTTATTTAAGGAATGGGTGATCATCACAAATTGCCACTCTTTGGTATTTCTATGTAGTGGTGGCATTTCATATAGTTTTATAAGTCATGTGTATCTATAACAAAGGCAAATAATTCATAAGAAGCAACATAAGATGAGCTAAAATTTGACTTTTGATGACTCAAATTTTAAGTAGTAAAAAGGATATTGTGATTGCAAGGGTGTTCTAGTAAAAATTAACAAATAGACCTCATATGTGAAACATTTATAATAATACCAATAAATCTAAGGATGTGTCATCGAGTGTTACAGAAACAAAAATTCATTCTTGAACAATATTGATAATAACATCATTAGAATTTGTAGACCACTAAGCACTAAAAACATCATATCTCTCTAAAGGTATGACATTCTAATTGATTGGCTACTAAAGTCATTAATTTGATAAGTAAGGCTTGAATCATACTCAGGCTTTAGAAAGAGTGAGAACTAGCAAACTATTTGAAACAAAACTATTCTTAACATGAATATGAAAAACAATCTTATAACAGACAAACGAATGCAAGCATTTTGAATCAATCAGAATAACCCAATAGTATAGACATGTAAGCAAATATGCTAACAACAAATTTTTGTGTACGATGTTGTCATACCAAGTGGCATAGGCAAGTCGAGCCAAACACTTGAGATATCAAGAATAAGAATCTATTCAACAATATATATGGTAGATAATTGGAGTTCTCAACCTCATGAACTTGAAAAATAGTAGTAAGTTGTGGATGTGGACAACCCCAATTAAGATGAAAATTGAGAGTTTGACAAAATAAAACTAGATTAGAGGATGTCAATTTCAATCATCACCTATAGATTGTAACATCAAAATAAGATAATAGGAGTTGATGGTTGGAGAACATTGGAGGGGTGAGTGGACCATGGGAGGACTACAAGCATGAAAACTTCGTAACAAGAGAAGGAAATAAGTGGGAAAATAGAGTTCATAGAGAGAGTTGAGACAAAAAAGACATATGTTGGTCAAAATATGGGTCACAAATCGATCATAATCAGTGGATTGAGCAACACAAACATTTAAAAAAATAGAAAATCTGAAGCACATTTTGTTGGGACTTGCGCATGTGATGTAACTTGGGAGCTAAATATTCACCTATTTTAATTCAAATATACACATACGGCCACCTCTTGAAAATGTTTATATTTCTATATTTATCACCCACTTGCACAAGATCTTTAGCCTTCAAACCTAGAGAGCTAGATACTCTTGAATCTAGCTTGACAACTTCTGCCCAAACCTACGTCAAGAAAATCATTTTGGAGAAGGATCAATTTTAAGAATGAGTAAAAGTGAAATCATGGAGCTTGCCCTTTTTAGATTATGGATCTACATTTTTGACATTCTCTTCAATATATGGATCTTGAAGTTACATCGACCTTTTGCTTATATACATGTTTTTCAAAATGCCTTGCTTTAAAAATGGAGATTGATGGCCAATTCACATTTTGCATGGCAGCTGCATAGACAATAAGATGATGGAAGATTATCGATTGCATTTTTGGCTCTCACATGGCCTTGTGCCAATTATTGCTTGTCCCAAAGAAAAAGCAAATTTGTTAAATATCTTGCAAACCTTTCATTTTACAAAACCTTGTTCCCAAACCAGCTTGTCAAGTCTCATAGAACATATAAAAGACCTTCTCTACTGTGTCACATGGCTTGTGTATCTCCGACAAACTTTCAAGAACAAACGACTTATGATAGAACCATCATAACGATGTGTTACAATGACATTATGGCACATGAAAACACTATTCGTGAAAGTTGCATAATAGGCAAACATGCTAGATCATCTTATAAATCAGATCATGTATGTTCCTCATTCTCAACCAACTTAGTATATGCTATACCAACAGTCCGAAAGGAATTCCATGTGCCAGGAATTCCATGTGCCAAGCCAGCATTTGATTATCGACAGCTCCAATAAACTTTCCCACACTTTTACTATAAAATTGTGTTTCTCAACTTTCCCACACTTGTACTATAGAAATTGTGTTTCTCATCGAACCCTTGAATAAGGATCAAAAGCTTTCAAGGATAGTTACCAAGAAGTTAGTGGAACCCTAGTATAAATCAAACAATTATTTTACTAAAATCTCACCTACATTAAATACAAAACATTCACTCGTTCAGAGCCTGAACCATTGCTGCGACATGGCCTACAAATTGTGAGGAATGTTCATGCTTTGTCAAGGTTGGCGAGCAATCATGAGATTAATAAATATGACTTGCTTAAAACAAGGGTTCTTGATTTCCTTGTATAACATATAGATCTACCTTTTGGAAGCACGCTTCCAAATGTCTTATTTTTTAAGAATTCTCCTAAACAAGAGCGCTAGCATTACTTAAAATCTTAGCCTACAGCCTCTCCATTGTCAAGTTGTCTAAACAGTAACATATTTGGGAACTCTTGCATAACAAGTAGCATCTCTACAAGTTTTGTTGGCATACTACCAAAAATAACTGCACCTTTCACATGGGAAGCGCTATCATGTATATAACAATAGCTGATTGTAAACAAAACTAACTTTGAACAAGTCTTTGAATCATACATTAACATGAGCCATCAAAAACCAATAGTGACTAGCAGCTGCCGGTTTTTTTACCAAAAAATACTGAATAAAGAGTAATTGAGCACCACCTCTATTTCAAGTTACAATTTATCTCAAAAGATGTTAACAGGTCTGATATTTAAAAAAAAATTAAAACTGGTGCCGACATTCACAGATTCTGCTCAGAACATCCTTGAGAAGAATAATACAAATGTCAAAAGAGGCTAAGAAAATAGGATCCTGAGTATGGACTTCTTAGCCTACTTTTAAATATGGACTTCAATCAAATTTTGAACAGATTTTGACCGTTCTTTCCAGCAGAACTCTTCTAAACCAACTTTTACAATTTGACTAGAAACAGAAGATTCTGAATGTAGTTCGATTCTGGTGGAGAGCATGTACTTTACTAGCAGACTTTCATGCAGTTCATTAATACTGATTATTACAAGTTTCAGGGCTTTCCACAGTTATGCACTCGACATAATCTTAAACCAGAGCCTCCTGATGCAAAGCAGACACAACAGGGACATTCACACTCATAACAAACTTTCAAACCAGAACTTTTAATACAAAAGCATAGACCATTTGTTCTATTGACTTTCCAGTTTCTCTCACCAAGATACAAGCACCCCTCAACGCATGGATACGTACAACAGCCATGGCAGAGAGAGAGAGAATGTAGGCTGTTGTGGACAAAAGTAGAGAGGTTCATGCGTTGTGAAGAGAGAGAGGAGCAATGGTTATGGCCACTTGTGGCATGAGGATAGCAAGGCCCGTGAGAGACAGAGAGAGAGACGACAAATAGATACAATGAGGTGTTGGAGAGAGAACACACAACGCATCCTGAAAAACAGAATCGTGCAATTTCTGATTTCCTATTTGTTGATCATTTCTGATGGTAACCCATCAGTGAATTCAGAGCAAAGCAAAGTGGCTGCAATAATTTGTTGCCTGATCGATAGATCAAGAGAAAAGATGGCGTTTGTAGTTCTAAGGAGCAGATAGGAGAAGGATGTGTGATCGTTGTGAGGACGAGCGCACATACAACTGTTATTCTTTTGGTTGCTTGTGATTGTACGTGAACAGAGAGGAGAGCGCGGAGAGAGAGAATATAGGCTGTTGTGGGTGAGAGAGAGAGAGAGAGAGAGAGAGAGAGAGAGAGAGAGAGAGGGGTGAGAGTGCGTGAGCAGAGAGAGAGGTGGGAGAGCGCGAGGAGAGGTGTGTGTGTCTGAGAGAGAGAGAGAGAGAGAGAGAGAGAGAGTGTGTCTGTGTGTATGTGTAATACCTTTGCACCTGTGTTCACAAATGTGTATGTGTATTGCATAGACACAGACAGAAAGCAAGAGGATTTACTAGAATATACATTCAATCTTCTGGCTAACCAGATCTGCAAGAATTCGACCATCAGAATGGCAATCAGCTAGAACAAAGTAAGCAAGATAAGCATTTTGAAGTAGCAACAAGTGCAGACTCCGGAAGCAAATCATGTCAGTACATAGTTTAGACTAATCAAATTTGACAGGCTGCAGTTATCGTCTTTACTTGGTACCCAAAAAAGGCATTCCCAAAGGCTGCACAGCATAAATCCACCTAAAATGAACACATGAAAAGTTCATACTTTTATGAAGCTTTCCTTGGGACTTGTAAACGTATCCATCTCTGAAGGATCAAATGGAAATGAGAGAATGTTCCAGAACGTGATCTGAGCAACCAATTATCCCATCGCATACTTCTGAGTCCAGTTTCTTGCAGTTCCCTCATATTTAGCCCTGTCGTTCTTGTACATATGGGCAATCTCTGGGACGAGGGGATCATCAGGATTTGGGTCCGTGAGTAATGAACATATGGAAAGAAGCACCTGCAAAACCAATATCAATGACTGAAATATGTCAAAAGTTACTGAGAATTTTTCTGAAAAAGCACACTTGCAGTGATGAAGGAAATGCTTCAGTGTGACGAGCATTGTTATTCCAATAATTGTAATTGTTCTCCAGGGCCTTGTCAGTATATTTGCATTCTCCCCTCTCACTTTTGTTTCGTATCTGTATTTTGGTTGTAGCTTGGTTCACAGCACTGTACACACAGATTGGTTGGCAACTATTGCTTTTACAATGTTTAGATCCACATTTATTTTGGGTGCTCGAATCAGCTCAAGTTTCTCTGCAGTCATCAAATTTTCAATCTCTAGAATCACTAGAATCCTCTAATCAAATAGGTGAAAGATTATGTCACGATTCGCTTAGGGTAAAAAAACTTGGGGGCCTAGAAATTCCAAATTTTCCAGTTTCTTTACAGTCTGGCACTGATGTATTTTTTTAACTTTTATGAATATCTTCATACGACTGTTTCCTAAAGTCGAGCATTTTTATTGCAGTTAGCACTATTTGGGTTACCAGAGATGCATACACTAAGATGATCAAATTTCTAGTACTCAAGTTTTTGAACTTTTTGCAATTACATCTAAGTATCTGTTGGGATAGTTGTTCGTCCTACAATAGGATGCTTCCACTCGCTTTCAAAACTACTCAATCCAATGTGACGAAGTTTACAATCTAGTCTTCTATTTTCTAAGACTTTTTTTTGTGTTTTTTGTATGTTTTTGTTTCCTTTCAGGGAGATCTTTGCATCACTATCACAAATGCACTTTCAACCTTGACAACCAACATTTAAAGGTTAAGGGGTTCACCTCTTTTAGTTTTTCTTGAATCATGTCCAAACCTTTATTTGAGTACAGAGAGCAGTTGTCAGCTCAATTGCAGGCTAGGCATGTTGCAGCTTGAGCTAGGGCTCACCGGTCACTTTTAAAGAAGGATTTAGACATATTTTTCATCATTTAAGCTCA
Source organism: Diphasiastrum complanatum (assembly GCA_029204225.1). NCBI lineage: Eukaryota > Viridiplantae > Streptophyta > Lycopodiopsida > Lycopodiales > Lycopodiaceae > Diphasiastrum > Diphasiastrum complanatum. Next base: position 13,525,099 of record CM055096.1, read on the forward strand.
TGTATTTGAGGCAGTCTCATTCTTAGCCTTCATCCTTAGCATAGACCAGCCTTGCACCAAAACGTGTTCCAGGGGGGTGGAGGCCCTATTTGAGTAGCCTGGCAGACGTAAGAATCTCTTGTACCTTTTGTCATTTTCATTTCACAACTTTCTGTCACAATTGTTACATCTTGCTCATATGTTTGGATGCCTCTATATGGTGTTTGATACGGTACGTGTGGCTTCATATGGCAAGTGTCAAGCCTATATATCTGATCGAATTTGTTTTGCAGTTACGGTTGCTCCATATTGTCCAACGGATGGACAGACATTCATCACAAATCCGTCGTAAACATCATGGTTTCCTACCCTCTTGGCACGGTCTTTTTACGAGTGGATGCCAGAGTTCATCGTGAGGGTGCAGCTATCACCGCAGAGTTCATCTACGATGTAGTGAACTCATCTATCTAAGAGATTGGGGTCGAGCACATGGTCAATTTCGTTACGAGGGAGATCCGCATGCTGGCCTTTTTCGCAGCTTCTCACCCTTGGATATCAAGAAGCCAACACCCGCTCGGTTTAGCTACTACTTCGTGGTTATCGAGCGGATTGGTGGCACCATTTGCGGAGGATGGTGGCCAAACATGAATTCGACTTATTCAGAGGCCGTAGTGAGGATGCCACTCATTTTCAAACGACTATGTTTGGAGATGAGTTTTGGACACGGGCATCGGAGCTCATTGTGGTGCTCAGGCATGTATTCTAAGTGTTGCGCCTAGTAGACCAAGAGCGGTGCACTCTTGGTCTCATATACGAGTTTATGGACCGCATTGGAGAGGCGCTGACCAGATCCCGCTTGGACGACGAGGCCAGGTCCAATTCCTATCCCTTGCCTATGCTGTGTTTTTATTTCGTTTCTTGAATTTAAATGAGAAACGACGAATGATTGTAAATGCATCTTATCTTGTTGTTTTTGCAAGAGGCAGGAGATACTAGACATTTGGTAGGAGAGGTGGGATTACTTCCACAAACCCATCCACGTGGTGACCCACATGTTGCACCCCCTGTGGCACACTGACAAACAGCGGGATGACTTGGAGCTCCACCGAGGATGGGTGGAGTATACAGACCCTTCTGCTAAATTTAATAAAACAAGTTGCTCCAAATATTCTAGACAAATTTTTATTGGAACTCTATCGTCCTTCAATGATTCATGCCCGTACAATTCATGCTTTTATGCACATTAACACGTGAATGGTTCTTTTTGCCAGCAGCCTCAGCAACCTCGAGACAGACTTGCTAAAGTTTGAGGGGGAATTTTGTAGGAGACCAGTGCACGCAGAGGGAGGAACAACTGCGTCCTGTGACATGGTGAGGTTGTCAGGGCCTCTCCATGCCAGATCTCCGGCGTTTGGCGGAGAGTGCTGCCATAGGACCATTCAGCTTCCACTTGTGAGCAGATTGAAGCACTTGATCCATGCATCACACGAAGAGGAGGAACCGGCTCTTGATCGATCAATGCATGCGGCTGGTGTATGTTTCCAGCAATGCACAGATGCTACAACACTACGCGACATCTGGAGAGTTGTTGTAGGTTAGTGTATGTTTTATTTGGGTTTGATATGTATTGGTTTTGGTCATTGTTAGTATCAATACATATCTTGGCAACTCAGACACCGACGCCACGGTTCCTGGAGGACCTCATACTTGCTAAGGTTGAGAGCTACACAGGCAGATGGATGTCGAGGAGCCCGCTTTGCACAACGCCTCAGGAGAGCAGCCGAGAGGAGACGGGATGGCACAGTCCTATGACAACACTCTCCGCCAAATCTGGAGATCTGGTGGGGATGAGGAGGGGGGGGAGGACGAGGGAGAGGATGAGACGTGGGATGATATAGAGCAGTTGCTAGTGGAGCCCCAATGCAAAGACAACTGGAGCTACTTCCTCTTTCAAATAGGCCTAGGAGACGACCTAGAGGTGTTGCAAGAGGGGGGTTGGGTTCATTGTATATAGAGAGGAGTGAGGCATCACATGCAATTGCACATCAATCATCCTCTCTTTTCAGAGGGTCTTCGCAAGGTCTGGGACCAGAGACATTGGATACACATGCACGTTAGGGGACGGCCTAGAGGTAGCAGCAGGAGGGGGGAAACTGGAGGCGTGGCAGGGAGAGGCAAGAGACAGACTGGGGAGAGAGGTAGAGGCAGAGGTAGAAACAGCGACAGGGGCAGAGGCACAGGTAGAGGCAAGGCATCACCACCACAATTGAAGAGTTTGATCTCATCACCCTTGGTCCTATTGCTACATACATCCTTGATGCAGCTCACAATAATGGCCAATTGAGGCATTAGCAACTTCCACAAGATAGCAAAAACAATTTTTGATTATAAAAAACAAAAATCATGTTCAAAAGTTGTCGATACATGATGAATCTATTATGTTAAGAAGCCACAAAACATTATAGTATTTCTTGAGCATTTCTTTCCTAAAATTCTTAAAAATTCGATAGCATTCTCAAATACATCTGGCCACATTTGCTTGCCAACAAGTTCTCAACAAAAACTACTTGTCAATCATTTCATACCACCTTTCAAAGGAGAATTTTTCATAAGCTATGGCTAATCAAAATCAATATGGTGACAGAATAAACATAGTGGATTGAAGAATTATCTATGAAAGCTTCATGCATGCTTGCTAAACATAAGCAGCTACTAAGAATATTAAATAGCAAAATTTCTAAATAAGATTTCTTGAAACATTATCTGAGTGTCTAAGTAAATTTGTTTGTGCTTCTTTCTATGAATAGAAGTTCTCTTAAAATAGATATTTACGGACAATTGCTTTGTCCCTGAAGAAAAAAGCACATCTTGAGTTTTGGAAAATATTGTCCAAACTAACAAGTACTTCACTATAGTAAACTAAATTTCAAAAGAATTACATGCCTTTCAAAATGATCAACTAGTCTCGAAATCATCATGGAATATTACATAATCACTACCCACAAAACTACAATCGACATAAGTATGACCCACTACCATGTATCATTGATTTATAGGGTTTTCAAAAACCATGATCTTACTCGACACAAAATACAAACTCAAACGTTTTTACTAAAATGAATATGATGTCGTAGACGTCGTAAGAATCTAGAATTCACCTAACAAAAGCCCTTGTATAAATTCCATTATTATTTATAATGGAAAATCTATTTGTCGGTTTCTTGTTGAAGGAACACTATTTGCATTTATTTGTTGATTGCACTTCCTCAAATGACAAATAGTCCTCCAAAAGAGGACTCAATAACTATTTAATAACCTACTAGTAGGCCCTTGGGAGTCGAGACCTTCTCTCATTGTACTATATGTACTATGTAGTTTGTTGAAACTTGAATGTTCAGTGTTTACAACTACAACTTGTAGGTGATAGAAAGTTGAAAGTTGAAGCTGACTATTACAATATACAGTTTAAACTTTACCTACAGATCCACCACTTCATGCCCATTGTGCTTCACATGATCCCATGCGGGATCCCTAACCTTCGGCATGCTAGCCATAATTCCTATCTAACACTACTACCAAATACCTAATTCCTATGACTAATTGCCTAATACCTATTAGCTATAGGCTATTACCTATAATCTATTATCTTCCAAAATTCACTCCCCAACCTACTTACTACTTACTAAGTTCCAACACACTCCCTCCTCTCAAGTTTCAGCTTTAAAATTTCATGGATAATGGCTCAAGCCTCACACTCCTAAATTCTAATGAAGCATGTAAGCTCTCTCCCTCTCCCTCTCCCTCACACTCTCTCCTATACACAAACTCCCCCTCCCTCTCACTACTACCAATGATCATTCAATGATTCACCAAAGTTCCAACTTTCAATGGCAAAATCTAAACCAAATGGCAAAAAGAAATCCACGATTTATCTCCCTCATCAACTATCGATAACCAACTACCTCAAAGGCTCAAGTCTTAAAATCCCTCTCTCCTCTTCTCTCACTCCCTCTCCTTCTCTCCTCTCAAAAAGCAATGTTTTAAAACCCCGAGCCCTAGCAAGAAATTGGCAAACGGTAGTTCGAACCACGATTTGTGGTTCGAACCACGATTCCGCAATTCGACTAAACATTGCCATCAAGAGTCATCAATTTGTCCACTTTCAAGTGGATCATCCACTGATTAGTTCTTGAACTAAACCGTCAATTAATCAAAGTGGTCTATTGCATCAAGCATTCAAAAAGGGCCAAGGAGAACCTTTAGACTATTCAAACCATCTATCTCGTAAACAATCCATTTATCGAAAATAGCAATTGAACACCCATTACATGTTACCTCCATAATTGTAATACAAGTCAGTGTCCATGGTAAGTAAAGGATATTATCCACAACAACAAGACCAACAAGTCAAGTGCCCATACCTTTGAAATTGTCAAAGCAGGACTCCATTGCTCTTTCAATATATCTAAACAAATGCTCCCATTGCTATTTATATTTGGATGAAACACTTTGGTCCTAAAAGCAACCTGCAGTCATGAAGATCATATTACTCCAACATCCAACCATAGGGAAACCTACATTTTACATTGTTTATGAGTACAAAAGAACAAGCCAACTAACAATAGGATTGAAAAAAAACAGCATTAATTAACAACATTGTAGAATAGTTACAATCATATGAAAACAATCTTTTACATTTTCAATCCAGATACAACGTACTTATAGGAAATTTGATGACGACGTCTTGTTCACCTAAATCTAAGGTGATGAGAACTGGCAACTTAGTGTAAAAAGTTATCAGAACTAGCACGTGTAAAAAGCTATCCCCTAGGTATTGTGGACCATGGTTAATTATCAAGGTGGTCATTGAGGTGGCTTATAAGCTACAACTAGACAAGGGATGCAAGGTGCATCCAGTATTCCATGTAAGTCATTTGAAGAAATCCTTGCATGATGATGATAACTTGGTAAATGGCATGGTCGAACTCTAGGAGAGAAACATGATGGACCATGGGCTGGATCATGTCTAACAACAGAGGCAAAGATAATTGCAAAATCGTGTCCTCCAAGAATATCTTGTAGCATGAAAAGGACTACCATTGTCGGAGGTAAACTCGAAGAGTCATTCACGACAACAGCACGTTGATGCTTAGTTTATGTCAAGAATCAATGGCTTTCTCAAGGTGGGATGGATTCAATCGTGGCCCGACCATGATCCCGTCGGGACCCATAAGCTCAGGGTCACGTGACTAGGGGCTTCGTGACCAATCTCACTAAAGGGCACATGCCAGTCGTGCCAGGTGTGTCATAGTATGGCTCTCGCCTATGGTTATACATGTAAATGAAAACTATATAACTAAGGCTCGTCAGAGTCATGGTAGGATGAATCTGTGGACTGCAAATCCCGTGGGTCCGCAGATGAATCGGAACTGGAGGGAGCCATATGTTGTGGTGTGGCCCTGGCTTTGCTGCGTGCTCTGGATCCCTGCTGCGTGCCCTGGCTCTGGACCACCCCCCTCTCCCTGCCTCTACCTCTGCCTCTGCCTCTGCCTCTCTCCCCTCCTCTGGCCCCCATCTGGCTGCCCCCAACCCTGTGTCTACTCCGTCGTGCCTGTGTGTCAGGTGGCCGTAACCCTACGCCCTCGGATGGCCCTACCCACTGTGATGATGCCTGGCCGACGACTGCCTGTGATGCTCCACTCCTGTCTACAAAAAGAGTACTCAGCCCCCCCCTCCTAGAACCTCTAGGTCTCCCCCTAGGCCTACGTGCAGAAATGGCTGGCTCCTTCTCTGTCTCTGCATCAGGGTCCACTAGCAAGTCAGCCAGGTCATCCCCCTGTGCCTCCGCCCACATCTCCTCGTCCTCCTCTGTATCTCCCTCAACCCACTCCTCCTCCACATAGTGTGCCCCGAGCATCTCTCCACCCTCCGAGACCTCGTCATCTCCCTCCTCAGCCCTCTCCCTCTGCCTCTCTGTCCTCCTCTGCCGCCGTAAAGCCCGTGCGTCAGCCTGTGCCTGTCTGTAGAGCTCTCTATGGATCTCATCATCCATCTCCTCCTGTGTGGGTGGTGCCCGAGAAGCAGCAGCTATCAAATCCACCAAGCAAGTGTCGAGGTCCACCTGCAACCAAAAACAATACATTGTTGTTAGGCAGGTATTGTGCAACTCACTGCATATTTTGAAAGCAAATCAATTCACCAAAGCATACCAAGAAAAAAGGGGTGATGATGTGACTCACCTCGAGCATCTGACCCTCTCCTCGTGTGCGCCTCAGCATACGGCCGTTGGTGTTCACAAACACCAACCGCCTACACTGCTCGATGGACAACCTGTTCTTCTTCTGCGTGTGATACAAGGCCCAGGTGCTCCAATTCCGCTCACAAGCTCCTGCAGAACAGTCCTGTGCAAGAACTCTCTCAGCCAATCGCCTCAGGTCACCTGTGCTGCTCCCGTGGATGCACCACCATGTAACGGGCCTCAGCTGATCCTCCCTCCGCCGACTCTGCTCTCCATCGAAAGGAAACTGGAAGCGCTCAAATGCGAGCAGCTGGCTTGCAATGTTGGCCAGCATTGGACCTATTGGCAAAAGGAAAAACATGGCACATGTAAGACCCCTCAAATTCAGACACTACCAATGAGTACAATACTGCAGTAACATTGCTACCAAATGATTTCTCACACGTACCTGGTCCGGGCCATACGCGCTCCGTGTACTCCACCCATCCCCGGTGCAGCTCCGGATCGTCCCTCTCTCGTGTAGAGCGCCACAAGGGGTGTAACATGTGGGCTACGACGTGGATGGGTCGGTGGAAGTAGTCCCATCTGGCCTCCTAGATGCGTGAGATCTCGCACCTCCTGCAGCAGACAAATTACAACAATCACTAAACCATAGCATAAAAGAAACGCATCAGACTCGAGTGAGAAACAACAAACTAGACACTGAAGAGTCATACCTATGCTCGTCCAAGGATGACAACAGAATCCCCTCGCCGATGCCCTCCATGAACTCGTAAATGAGACCGAGGGTGCACCCCTCACGGTCTACCAGACGCAGCACTCTGTAAATGGGTAGTAGAATCCCACTAATCTCCTCAGCAGCTCTCCAGAACTCGTCGCCGTACACAGTGGACTGGAAAAATGCCAAATGGGGGAGGTCTGTAAAGTCCCAGAAGGCCACGCTGGAAACCATCCGCCGCAATGCATCCTTCACCACCACCAATCGCTCTAGCACCAAGAAGTAAAACGCAAAGCGTGTGGGTGCGGGCTTCTTCAGGTTTAGGGTGGAGAAGGTGCGGAACAGGGCCAACACACGCCTCTTCCTGGTGACAAAAGTGACCAGGCGCATGGCCGTAGAAGTGATCTGCAACGCAAACACCCAGTAAAAAAGTTTAGACAGTAGTTGAGACGTGGTTAGCAGCATCGAAGGAAGAAAGCATAGCAAATAGAACAAACTATACCTCTCTGATCCATGGAAGCGCACATAGGTCATGGATGAGCAAGTCTATGCAATGTGCAGCACAGGGTGTCCACACAATGCTGGGGTGCTCCCTCATCATAATCTCGCCCATCTGCTTGCAGTTCGAGGCGTTGTTGGTGACAACCTGAACCACGTGCTCATCTCCGATGTCAGCAATAACATCTCTAATGACCTCCCATATGAAATCGGCTATGATGGCGTCACCACCTCGAGTGGCATCCACGCCACGTAGGAATACTGTGCCAAGCGGGCAAGAAACCAAGACATTGATGACGGATCGCCGACGAATGTCGGTCCATCCATCGCTCAGTATCGTGCATCCATACCTGTCGCAAAACACCCATTAGCTACATGCAAAAATTACGGCACCAGTAAATCCTAAACACATGCAAAGAGATTACAAAGACAAGTTACTTACTACTGCCAAGCTGAGCGAATGGAACTCAATTCCCGCGTGATGGTCTCCTCCTCCTGACAAAGCAACCTGCCTCGTAGTGCCTCTCGCCTGGGAGGTGTCCATGTAGCATCCACGGCCGCCATCTGTGCACAGAACTCCCTGAACACCCAAGTGTCAGCAACAGCAAAGGCAATGCCGCACTCGTAAAAGAACTGGCCACACAGTCGAGTGCAACGGGCCTGCTGCTCTCTCTGCCAGCCGCATCGATCAAGGGTCTGCTGCCTGGGCCTAACCCCTCTCTGCTGTGTATATGGTGCTCGTGGTCTGGCATGCCCAACGGATGGCTGATCTGTGGGTGTGTCACTCTCTCTGGCAACATCTGCCGAAGCATGTGGTGCATCTGCTGCCGAGGAGGAGGGTCGAGAAGCACCCGCTGCTGCTAAACCAACATGCTCATCAGATGGTCCTGCTGCTGCTGCGGATGGAACTGAAGGTGCTCTACTGGGCCTTGCACCTGAACCATGCTCTGCCCGTGCTGTACTGGGCCCTGCAGCTGTACCATGCTCTGCCCGTGATGTACTGGGCCCTGCACCTGTACCATGCCCAACCCATGATGTACTACGCCCTGCAGCTATACCATGCCCTGCCCGTGATGTACTAGGCCCAATATCCATGGTAGGCCCTGCCTGTCTGCCTGTGAGCCCTCCTGCATGCCTACCTGTAGCTGCTCCTGCTGTCTGTCCCTGTCTAGAACCCTGTGATGCAGTATTGGGCCCGTACATGGTAGACAACCTCTGCAGATCCTCATCAGAAATCCTGGGGCAATCAGATATGCCCAATGTTGGCCCATCTGGCCCTCTGACCCACAGCAAGTGAGCCCTAACCCTGGTGAGTGATCCCGTGAAGTGACCACCGCAATGCAAGCATCTCCATCTGCGGGTGCCTGAGCCATGGTGTGTGCCCACATCCCCGTCGGTAAGCTCAACCTCAGCCCAAAGGCCTCGGTCCCGCATTGGCATCGTATCAACACGACCCTAAACCTGCAAACAACAAATAATCAAGCAAACGTTCAATAGAAAAAAAAAATACATTGCATTGAACAACATTACCGAGCTCAAATAGAGCTCAAAATACCAGAGCATACATCAGAACGATTCCAGTTCACACATTATATCAAGTGCCAAAGAAGAACATGAGATTAGGGCGTGGGATAGAATAATTTCTGTATGAGGGATAACAGGCGACTGACGTTAGCGTCAGAGTCCATGCAGGCATAAAGGAGTGCAGTGTGGGCCTAAACCGCGCCCCTAGCAGATGTTTGCACGATGGTCCACGTCTAAACCCTAAAAAGTATGGAATTAGGGCATGAAAATTGAAATTTGTGATACGAACGTAGACGGGCGGAACGGAGGTCATAGGAGTCTGTGCAAGCATGTGGAAATGCATTCTAGGCTCAGACATCACCTCACTCGGTTTCCAACAAGCCATTCTGTGGAAATGGCCAAAATACACAAGCATTTGGAATGTGGTGTTCAAATCTCGCTAGGCGTGTCGTGACGGCTGAAACTGATGCTGTAAAAATCACTGTGGGCGTGAAGAAAGGTGGTCTAGAGCCAAGCCAGACTACGCTCGATTTGGTTGCCTACAACTCAATGTCAACAATTGCAAAAAATCAAGCCTACACTTACCAAATATCGAAATTTGGTCGTTTCGCTCTCCACGAAGCTCAGACCCACCCGGCACCGTGCACACCAACTCCGTATCGTCGAGTAGATGCCTGCCAAGTATTCACTTGCGAAGATTGGACGCCCACGGCTCTCAGAAAAAAAATTTGCCTCCTCCACTACTGGCGCGGTTCTGTGCGCAAGGAGGCCGAAAATCGGGTTTTTGTTTTTTTTTTTTTTTTGCGATTCTGTCCACGATTCGCTGCAGCGAATCGCGATTCGCTGCAACTATGATTTCAGCATAAGACCTGTTGGACAACAGGGTTAATTGCAAGATCTTGGGAAAAATGAATGCAACATCTTCAATGTTCTATCGGCTCATTGATCTACATGCAATTTATAATCTTATGAGGACCTATGGAGCTTTTGCATGGTGATTGAAAGCTTTTGTGCAAGAATAGGAGGTCAAATGCTTTTGATAGGAATAGGGGGATCCTAGAGGGAATATTCTCTAGCTCTTGGAGAGTATTTATCTTGTATGAACTCGCCCATCTCCTCATTGTATTTTCATATTTCAGAAGCCAGGATCCCCTCCTCTCTTGCATTCAATCACCTTGGCTTGGGGGTGAAGTGGTTACGGTTCTAACTAGCCATTTCATGTTGGTTGAGTGGTTTTGCTCCACATGTGTCCTTTTGGTTGCATCTAAGAGGATCTAAGGAGATCTTCAATTGGCGATCGTAATAGTAACCAACTACTCAAGTTATTTGCTAATGATTCAAAAATCTCAAATGTCCAAATGTCCAAAATCCGCATGTTACTCTCATATCTCACTGAGAATCTTGTAACTCAGCTACTAAAGAATTCCATACTCTCTTGAGTAAATGACATATCTAGGACATCTCTAAGAGAATTTCTCTTATCCAAATATTGTGCAATTGATAGATCCTATAATACGATTTACTCATTACTTCACCCCTCCCTTTTAAAGAAATTTCCCAATTTTTTCTAAAAAAAAAGATAGAGAGATGAACACTTAAAGGCTGGAGGGTTATTACATCCCTCGTAATCATTTGTTTTTTCTCTCCTTGTTGATACCCATATTGCTCGTTCTTTTATTTTAAGCATCAATTCTAGACAAATCGTTGTTTTCTTTTACAGCAATTCTAGAATCGTCGGTGCATCTATTATGTATATATATATATATTGAAGTTCCAATAGCCGTGGTACGGCACGGGTGCCATAGGTGCCGTACCATTTCAGTACCACGACACCCATAGCACCTACCTTTTAAAAAAAATTTTATTAAAAACCATAAAATGCCCCTTTACAAGCCCAAAAAATTGCAAAAAAAAAAGGAAAAGAGGGGCATTAATATGGGTGCCTATGGTTAGTTCTTTTTTATTTTTGGGGGGGATGGTGGTTAGAAATTTAACGTTAAAAAAAATGCCTTTTTTAACATCATATAGATGCAGAAAAAAAAGAGGAAACTATGGGGGCATTATTTTGGGTACCTATGGGCAGTTTTTTTTTTTGGGGGGGGGAGGGTATTGATGAAACACAAAGGGTTACTGACAACGTAATAAAATCCATTGACATGCAGTAAGGAAAAACCCGCAAGGACTCGATAAAATGAAATTACAATATGATAAACAATGTCCATATCCATGATGGAATAACTGCAATGGTTGCCACATGTGTGAATATAAAAAAGCACAGTGTCTCTAACGAATAAAATGATGTCCATGACCAAATGTTTACAATGTCTGGCACTAAATATAAAATCATATAATTGTGGCTCATGGTGAATCAAGCATCTGGATAGGGCTGCGTGGCCTCGGGGTCATCGTCTGAATCATGGAAGTCACCCTCCACCTGGCTGTAGTCATGTAGTACATCCCCCTCAATATCTGACCCTGGTAACATACTGCACCTCTGAGTGGAACCCCTACCACGCACTGGAGGTTTGCCTCTAGCTCTAGGCCTACAAGACTGCCCCTGTCTGCCACGGGAAACTCTGTCCGTCTGAGATGAACCTCTGCCAGAACCTGGTAACCTGCCTCGACGCCCAGTAGGATGCAATGAAGCGGGTGTAGTGTTACGAGCTCGTAACCAGTGCCGAACCCTAGAGAACACAGATAGGTCAGATACCATAGTCAAGGTCGTGTCCAGCGTACATGACCAACAGGGCAAGACAGTGTGAGTAGTGTGCCCCAACACGGTCCATAGCCATGGCGGGCCTAACACAGCCTAGGGACCCTGTCAGCAGGATAGGGCCCCCAGTTGGGTCCCGACGTGCAGTCGGCCACGTCAGTGCCACGTGGCCGACACTTGGCAGTAGCATGCTACCAGTCCTCACACTGGGCTAAGAGGGGCTTACTCTATATCAGGGAGTAGGCAAGGTTGGGTGGATCGGTTAGTGTTTGCCCTACTGTGGTGTTAGGATCTATTACACTGGTATCAGAGCCATCTCCATCCTAGGGAGTTCAGGAGCAGCAGTAGAGAAAGCTATCAGAAGATAAGAAGTGTTTCTTAGATTCTCAGAGAGGAATAGAGGAGGAGGATCGTTGTAGATGCAGCCTTCAAACCTTTGAAATCCACTGAGAAATTACAGTAGTAAGGAGTCAAATTCCATGTACAAGTAACTCGCTGGAAGGGCAGCTATCCATCGCTGATTTCAGAGATCTTTTTTAAAAGATTTCTAGCGGAAATAGAGTAGGAAATAGCAAGTAGACCCATCGCTGTACATACAGGGATCTACTTCTGTTTTCAAAGTGCAATTTCAGTAGAGCTGAGCGGATTTCAAGCTGAGATTTCCCAACAGGGTCAGCGCTGCCAATACTTCTGAGTTTTCAGATTTCTGACAAATTTTTGGGCCCTAACTTGGAAGATTTGGAGCAATAGTACTTCGAACAGATCAGCGAGTAGGGGACTTCTGAAATTTCACAATTCAGAAGTGCTTTCGGACTTCAAATTCGCCTTCTTGTGGACAGATTGGGGTGCTGTCAGACTAGCGAGCTACTATCCTCATAGAACCGGGAAATTTGGCACCGTTTTGAAGCTTCAAACTGGCATTTTTCGGGACCCAACTGGGGGCCCTATCCTGCTGACAGGGTCCCTAGGCTGTGTTAGGCCCGCCATGGCTATGGACCGTGCTGGGGCACACTACTCACATTGTCTTGCCCTGTTGGTCATGTACGCTGGACACGACCCTGACTGTGGTATCTGACCTATCTGTGTTCTCTAGGGTTCGGCACTGGTTACGAGCTCGTAACATGTAGAAACTATGGTAGGCGCATCAGGAGGTGGATAAGCTCTGACAAGAGAAATGCGCACACGGAATGAAGGGGGCCTGTATGAGTAAGGCTGCGCAACAGGCATATCAACTATCACAAATGGCCGTGCTAATGGGCGAAATCTCTAGGTAGTGCCAGGGAGATGAGTAGAAGGTCTCACAGTGGCAGCAAGTGGCACGGTAGGATGTGGCTGGATGGGACCAACTGTAGCTGGAGTGGGTCTGGCACTTCCTCTCACAGTGGCAGCAGGTGGCATGGTAGGATGTGGCTAGACAAGACCAACTGTTGATCTTCCAAGATAAGATCCCTAAACCGCCAGGGACGGACACGTCTGGGCTGACCCCCAAGAAGCTGTGAACTAAGATCGTGATCCATATCCTCCTCAGGTGCCTGTGACTCTGTATAAACATCCCCAACAATCTCATAACTGGCTCCTACATCCCCCCTGATAACACCTCTACCTCCATCATCCCCGCCAATACCATCAGTAGCTCCTGCACCCTCGTATGTGGCCCCAATATCAACCCTCTCATCAGCTGCAGGATCTGGTTGTCCCTCCTTTGGGGGATCTGGGCGATCCATATCATCAATCATCTGCTCCTCAGCCTCGTCTCTGCCTGTAGGCCTGAATGCATGTATGCCTGCCTCAACCTCTGCATCAACCTCCCGCTCTAGTCTGCTCTCCACCCCTAGTGCAGGAATGTCAACTGAATCATCGTCCTCATCCTCATCGACATCAACTGAATCATCGTCCTCATCCTCATCAACATCATCATCCTCAGACTCTGAAGCCCTCCCAGCTATAATCTCTCCTCAACAGCTGCTCTGGCAGCAAACTCCAAGGACCTCATCCGGATGAGCTCTCTCTCCCTCTCCGCCCGTAATGCATCCACCGGGTCATCCTGCCTGGGAGCTGGCATGGGCCGGGTGGAGTCAGTGCAATGCCGAGCCTGCACTCCTCGAGCAACACCTCCAATGGATCTACAATTTGGGTCAGCCTCCGGACCAACTTGGCATTGGCGTTGCTATACACTAGTCGCACACACTGAGCAACGGAGAGGCAGTTGCGCCGCCTGGTGTGAATCAATGCCCATGTGCTCTAGTTGCGCTCACATACAAAGGAGGAGCAATCCTGTCAAGGAAACATCCAATCAAATATCACGTTGGCAATTGACAAATAAGAAACAAGATATGATGAATGAAGATGCAAATGAAGATATAAAACAAGATAGATGAAATATAAGTGCCTGGGATAGAACGCGCAACGCAAGTCTCTGCAATGAAGGACAGGTATCCCCGAACATGTTCCACCAAGTCACAGGTCTCTTTCTAGAGCTCTCATGCAATGCCATCTCCTGCCCAAATATGCCTGCACAGGTAGATGTCCACCGTCGACATGATGTATGGAACGACAATAAATTGATACCTTTGGAATGAATCAAACCCTAAAAACGCAAGTATTTTGGAGAGATGTTGGCCACAACCTACTGGGCCTCTCTCTGAAGACGAGGAGCCACTGCCTCCCCCATGGTCCTATGTCGGTGTGTATGTCAACTAGCAGGTGTGCGAGAGGTAAATCGAGAGGCAGGTGGAGGTATGGTGCCAGAAGCGGTCTGATGGCAAGGATGGGTGGGTGGAGCATGGGATGGCGGGGCAGCATGTGGTGTTGGGGCAGGAGGCTCTAGAATGGGAGCAGGTGGAGCTGGGGGGGGGGGAACAAATGCATCACTCTCACTCGGATCAGTGAATGAGAGGTCCTCCCCCAGGTGTGGCTCGTCATCAGGGTGAGGGGGGTAAGTGGACGGTATATCCTGGGTGGGTAGAGGATCCTGCTGGCTGGGAGGGGGTGTGTCGCTACGAAGATAGGTAAAGGTGTGGGTCGAACGAGACACGACCGTGACCGCGGGTGGACAACTCGGGAAAGGGCTCCAAGAAAAAGGTGCAGCAATCCGAGCTCCTCCAATAGGAAGCTCAGGAGGCAACTGGCATAGGAGGATGTGTTGCACCGGAATGGGAAGCTGTAGGAGGACGTGCTCCAGTTGACTAAGAAGCTGCAGGAGCTGCAGGCTGAGGAGGGTGTGCAACATAGGGATCAGAGGTCAATGAGGTCGCAGCAGTATGGACTATAGAGTCTAGTGCCAAGCCATCAGCTATCAAACGTGGCCCGTAGATATCAATCAATCTACATCTCTCCTAGGCCGACATACTAGGGCACAGAGATGCACCCAAACGTTTGTCGTCAGCCCTAACAACGCCAAGTATGTGGCCCTTAAGCCTAGTGAGTGTCCCACGAAAGCACACATGGCAATGGCGACAAGTCCACTCACGGGCCCCGCTCTGGGTATTGTATCCAACATAGTCAGATGTCTGGTCCACCTCACCCCATAGGTCAATCATATCAGAAGCAAACATCATGACGAGATGGGTGGAAGATAAAAGGATAGGCCAATGTGAGTATGCACGTAGAGCAATGAGACACGAAAAACGGAAAAAGAAGGGTGCTTTGGTGGAAATGACTAAAACTGTAAACCCTAACCTACACTCTTTCTCTAACTCGGAAATATCTCTCTCTACAGCTGAACAACCTCTCTCCCCAACTTTCCCTCTAAATCACCAAGAAAGCTCTAAAAAACCAGCAACATAACTCGAAATCTGAAAAGAGCTTGTCAAGACCCCAAAAATATCTCTTTCTCTCTCTACCAACCTCACACTAGGTCGCTTTTTCTCTCTCTACCCTGTTGATCTTCTCTCTCCCCAATCTGCCTCCTCTACCACCTCCAAAATCTCAAACTCTCCTAGCAGCCTCCACGCCCAAAAACACTAAAACTAAAAAATTCAGGTTAAAACATACATTAAACAAGATTAGGAAACTATTTTAAAAGAAATATACAGGTGTTGTACGGACCCCCGGACGCGCGCGTTTGGGGCGTCGGGACCCCCGAACGCATCTGTTTTTTATATTTTTTTCAAAAAAAAAAATATTGAAAAAATAAAATAGACGCGTCCGACCCCGCGTCCGGGGTTTGGACGCGTCCGGGTCCAAACGCCGGACGCGGACGCGGACGCAAGCAAAACAGCTCGGACCCTCATGTGATATATATATATATATATATATCAGACATGAGGGTCCGGGCCACGCGTCCACGACCGACGCCTGTGTGTGAGAAAATTGTGTGTGTGAAAATTGTGTTGATTTGTGTGCATTCAGTTGTGTGGTGATCTGTGTGTGAGAGAGAGAGAGGAAGAGACAGAGAGTGTGAGGAACGTAGAGAGAGGATTTGTGTGTGTGCACAGTGTGTGTGTGTGAGTTTAGGATTTAGGTTCAAGGGTGCTTGGGTTTGGGGTTTAGGGTTTAGGGCCAGAGAGAGCTTGGATTTTCGTGCTTCTGTGTGTGTGCGTGTGTGAGAGAGAGAGAGAGAGGGGGAGAGAGAGATGGTTGCTCGTCCCATTTGGGATGAGGTGGAGGTCATGCCGAAATGGGACGAGCAGCCATCTCTCTGCTCGTCCCTGTGAACTGCTCGTCCCATTTGGGATTAGCGTTCCGAGCTGGACCCTGCCAGGTATAACTTTTTTCCGTCTCACCATCCTTACTTCCATTTCGCACTCTGTTTCGTCTTGCTGCCGCAACACGATGGTATGTAACTGTTGCCTCCGCGTGGTTTGGTCCACAGGTTGGAGCCTATCAGGCGCTTGTGGCAGCGGCGATGGGAGAAGTTTTACCGACCCATTCACAATGTGACCCACATACTGCATCCGCTTTTTCAGAGCGAGAGGCAGTACGACGATGCAGAGCTGCGTGCGGACTGGTTCGCATACATCCGCCTCCTCAACGCGACACTGGATTCCGCAACAGGCTCGAGGTGCAGAGGCTCGGTTACAGGTAAACCCTTGATCTATCGTACGTTGTCGTTCGTTCAATTTCCCTGCGCAGGCTCAAGTGTACTCAAGCATATCGTTGCTCAACTGCAGGCACTCTCTGGGGCTGTTCGGCGAGGACCTTGCACGTGTTTGAGAGAACAGGCTCTTGCCTGGATCACGGTGGGAGAGCTACGGCGCCGGGCAGCCACACCTGAGGATGCTCGCACTCCGAGTCCTTTCACAGGTATGTTGTCTGATCTCATTCATCCAACCAGTTTTCGCATTTTCTCTACAAGGTCGGTAGTCACTCAAGTTGTTGCCAATTAATGCAGGACTGTTTTGCTTGCGTGTGCGAGCGGAACTGGTCAGCGTTCAACCTTGTTCACACGAACAGGCGGAACCGTCTGACGACGGAGCGGTGCAATGACCTGGCGTACTGCAACACCAACACCAGAGTGGTTCGACGCATCACGGAGAGCATGAGGGCAGGAGGCGCACACGCCCTACTGCTGCAAGTATATTTCGTTGCTCTGTCGTTTTGCTTTCGTATTGGTTTGAGACATTCAGTTTAATGCCCTCACGGTTGCTTCGGCTACTCTCACGAATGATTGACTTGTGCAAGTCAATCCAGATGAGTGCCTGGTTGCAGCGGCAGATCATGAGCCAGAGGTTGATCCGGACGATGGTGTTCGGCGTGCTCTGCGGGTTGAGCCCGAGGATGATGCCGATGCCGAGGAGACCACCACCCTCCCTGCTGACGTTCCATTGCCCTCCTCTGATGATGAGCCCACATATGATTCAGACGAGACGATCGACCTAGCAGGGGATTGTCCACGTGCCCCACCCAGTACCCTCGCATCACGCCCCCTTTCAGATGATGGCTGGTCAGAGTTTGCGAGGGAGACAGAGGCTGCTGCCCAGAGACAGATAGCGCAGAGACGACTCAGAGCATCACAAGCAGGCAGTTCCTCCCAGAGATCCCCCTGTGGTAGAGGGAGACCCCCAGGCAGGAGTGTACCACAGAGGATTCCTTCCGGCAAACCCAGAGGCAGGCCAACCAAGAGAGGACGCACCGATGATTTTTCTAGTCGTCTCTTGGCAGGCGTTGGCCCAGACCTAGAGGAGTCCCAGATGCCTCCAAACTCCGAGCCAGACTTTGTGTTTGACACCCCTGTAGATGCATCTGGCATGCAGAGGGATGATTTGTTTAGCGCAGACTTGTAGATACTGATACACATTTTAGCATCATGTACAGTGGCATCAGATGAGATGTATATATTTTTTTACAGTCTATTTGTGTCATGGCTAATTTATCGTGGTTGCTTACAAATCGTTAGCTCTATGAAGTTTGAATGGTTAGTCAAAAATGGTTTGCTCCGTGCAAGATGAGAGAGAGAGAGAGAGAGAGAGACCAGCACATCTGCATCTCATTCAAAACATATGCATCATGTTCAACCATTTAACATAAGACCCTAAACCCGACACCCCAACAAATGGCACAGTTAACACAACACCCCAAACCCTAACAAATCACCCTAAACCCACAACCCCACAGCCATAACCATCAAAACAAGCCACAAGCATAATCATCATCCATAAACATCATCAACCCCACCCACGTCCTCATTGTGTCGTAGGCATTGCACCACAAGTATGTGCAGATTCAACATCAAAGTTGCACTTTCGCAGCATACACTTAAACCTGCGTAGAATGTATCAATGGTCCAGGAATACAGTCGACTGGTTCGTGGAGCGGGTACGTACTCAGGGGACCGAGCCTGGCCCGATTCGGGCATCGTCCGGTCAAAATGGCCGTTCGACGGGTTAGAAACGCAATTAGGTCAATCCAAATGGACTAGTTCTGCAGCTATCCGTCCGACGGTCCCGTTTCTCCAAGCACTACAGGGAGTGAATGGCCACCAGTGGAGTGGATGGTCATCATAACTGTGTCGTTCACTACCGGGAACCAGAAGACCTACTGGCTGGCCCGACAACGAGGGACCCTGTCCCGGACCCGGACGCGTCCAATTTTTTTTTTTCATTTAAAAAAAAAAAAAAAACCAGATGCGTCCAGTCGTCCGCACACGTCCGGGGGTCCGGACACCATTTTTTTTTTTTTAATATTTTTTTTTAAAAAAATATTTAAATTTTTTTTTAGAAAATAAAAACAAAAAATCCGGACGCGTCCAGACGTGGACGCACCCCTGGCACGTCCGCGTCCAGACGCGCGTCCGCATCCACCATCCGCTTCCTTAGATCTATATATACATATATATCATAGTTACTGAGCATTTCTAGAAACGCATTCAGAAAGTTCTGAAACGCGTTTCTGATTTAGGACAACGTTTCTCAAAAATGTTTTTTTTTTGTGGGCAATATGGGTATCAAATTAAAGCATTAATTAAGAGCGGTACATTTATGTAGGTTGCCAAATGTTTTGGGTACAATGTGGTCCAATTTTAGGTGCATCAATCCCTATTGGATTCTATCATTCCCTATTCATTCTTTAATATCTATTCTTTTTTCAACGATTCTGGATCTAGAAACAAGTTCTTGAGAAACACGATATACACAATCAGATAACATGCACTATCTTGAATTATGATTCCAAAGATTAGTGAAAGAAACATCAATGCATAACAAAAGAATAAATGATCTATTATTGCAGTTGCCTTATCATATAGAGAAATTTTTGATATTAGATCAAGAGACCAAGCAAGTCCAAGGGAAACATGTAAAGATATTCAACTACATTAACAATTTACGTGTGGACTAAAATGTCAAATCAAGTTGTTGTGCAAGCGACATGTAGACTTGTTGGTCATGATGCAAAACTTTGATAAGAAGTGGTGTCATAGAAAAAGCAGACATGCACTTTGGAATGTAGAGTTTTAGTTGTTCTACCTTTGGGGGCTTGAAAGGGTAGTCAGGTGGAAAGTGGATGGTCACCAGAAACACACCACCCGAATAAGGACTATCAGGTGGACCCATGATTGTTGCTTGCCAGTGGAACATGTCCTCAGCTACTGGCCCTGTAAATTTTTACACGATATCAAAAAATCAATGAGATATAGTAGGAGTCATAAAGTTTGTGATTTGTACATAAAACAACTCGGTGAATACCATTATCTCACATTACAATTCACCAACCTAAAAAGGTATAGGTCACAATCACAACTTCACCAGCAACAATTGGCACACAGCAGAAAAACTAAAATGAAAACACAATATCAGCTACAAACAGCTGCACAAAGCCAAAGATTATGGTTCGAAGTTGAAAAAGAGATTCCCAATCTCAATACTATTATGTCAAATTACAATTCACCAACCTAAAAAGGTATAGGTCACAATCACAACTGCACCAGCAACAATTGGCACACAGAAGAAAAACTAAAATGAACATACAATATCAGCTACAAACAGATGCACAAAGCTAAAGATTCTCACAAAGCATTCACAGGTCAACTGACAGATATGTGGAAACAGCACAAACAGAAATATTCAAAAAATCTCAATAGCAGGCTATGATTTCATAAGAAATTGCTTTGTCAATTTTGCACAGCAACGCCGAAATACCTTCTGCAGTTAGATGCATTTAAATCTACAGGATTTTTTCGTAAACAGTAATGGCAATGCACTAACAAAGGTACAGCAAAGTGATTTCGTGTGGTTCATTAGAAACAGTACTGCTTTCTGTAGGCGAATGGACAAAACAAGGTTCATAAATCTAAATCAAAATCAAAACGAATGAAACTGTCCAGGCTGATACCTTGCAAGTTGCCTCGCAGGCTACTCCTTCGCATTCAAAGTATTTCCATAAAGGACAATGTCCTCAATAAAACATTATCGAATTTTACACTTATATCTTATGTAAACAGTTCTCAATGTATACAAAGGCATAACACGAGTGAATTATTTGTCTATCTCCGTCCAATTAGAACTTGCTGACAAAACACCAAGGCACAAGAAGCTATTTATCGGCCAGGCAATTTATTCCTTCAAGATCTATTTCAACGTAATCAACGCATTTACAGACCTAAAAGACACATAAGCTCTTAGATATGTCATCTCCTGGCTTCACCGAACATAATCTTAGCATAAGGACTATTGGCGATAACGCTTAAGCCAGCTACATAAGGGAAACGAAACAAAAGGAGATAGTTACCAGCGCTGCACGATGTGGGAGGATCCTTCTGCAGATCTTTCAACTCCTTCAAAATGCGCTTCGAAGCCATGAAACTGGGACACGAATAAAGATGTAAGCTACACACATAACCTGAATATAAAGTTAACAAGAATTTAACTTGAAACACATCCTTCACCTGCTAATACACCAGAAACGAAAAAGAAAAACGAAATGAAGCCCCTAAGATTTCACAAAAAGCCTCCCTCATGCTTACAATCCAAAGGCCTTCGAAAGCTTCTATTCGACACCTTTCCCGATCTGGCGAACACAAAAATAGATAGGACGATTTAGTTAGAATAGACGAAGATTTCAGAGGAAAAATGGAAGCAATCGAAGGAAAATGGAAGCGATCAAAAAGTTCACAAGAAAAACGGATGCAAAACGAAGAGTTCAAAGGAAAACAAAAAGCGTGAGAATCCGACAGAAGGAAATCAGAGATTACATATAAAACAGAAAATGAAGGCAGAGGTTACTGAGATGCAGCAGCGCAGAATGAGCCAATGCAAACGACGAGCGAGAAGAAACGAGCGCCTGATTGGACGGCAATTTGTTACGTACCTGGCGATGGCGGCTGTGCCGTCGTCTCTTTTTTCTCTGCTACTACTGTGAATACAGCTATGGCGTAGTAGGCTCTAGACTCTGCCCTTCGTGCTTGCAGTCTATTAAATTCTTGGTTCACATTTATTGATGGAGCGTAACACGGTGCTGCAGCAAATAGGGCGTTGCCACCTGGGGCTCAATATTTTAGGATGTTTGCAACCTTGTAAATGTAAGGTGTTATTTAAAATTTTGGGATGAGCATACTTTGCAAAACATTGAACTAACAGTTGTGATGAGATGGTCATAACACAATTTTAGAATGAATGGTATCTTTGCCCGCCATTAAATACCATTGTCATGTAGTGGCCGTGCAAAATACGTTCATCCAAACATTGTGTCCATATATGGTCACTGGTGGAGAATAAAAATAATATCTCTCTATGTTGGCGAGTCATGATCACATGCATCAAAAAAGTGAAAAGTTTACTCTTCCAAGCTTTGTAATGTGTACATCTATTTTCAAAGATATGCTTTTTATTCCACCTGTTGTGCTCGTTTCTTTGGCCAAAATCCAACAACCTAACTAGATAGAGTTTATGATTTGCCTAGCTATGATTTAATCCCAAACACATAGCTTCGTGTCAACTTTTGTGAAAAAAATTAGCATTATGCTATAAAATAAATTATTTTGCACCATTTGTAAGGAATTATATTGTTATTTTTGGAGCATCGAAGATCTTGATAAAAGATCCTTCGTGGACATCACTCTTTTTAGGAGTCTTATAAGCTCCTTAATTTGGCTTACTATAATTAGGCTTGATGTAAGTTTTAGTGTTCATAAGTGGAGCCAAGTCATGCAAAATCCTACTATTCATCATTGGAAAATGGCCAAAAGGGTACTTAGGTACATATCTTCAACCTATGATTATGGTTTGTTATACAAAAGTGAAGATCTTTCCATTGTTAGCTATTTTGACTCGGATTTTGCTAGTGAAAAATTGGATAAAAAATCTACAAGTGCATATGTCATATACTTTGGAGGAAATTTAATATCTTGGCTTTCTAAAAAGCAAGATACCATATCACTCTCATCCTGTGAAGCTGAATATAAGGCAGTTACTACTACAACAAAAGAAGTGCTTTGGATCAAGAGGGTTGCTTTTGGAGCTAAAGACTATCAAGGAGGATGATCTACCATTGATCATGTGTGACAGTATTTCAGCACAAGCTCTTGCCAACAATCCAATATTTCATGCAAGGAGCAAACAAATCGAAGTTGCACATCACTTCGTGAGAGAGAAGCTCATTGGAGGAGAAATCTATTTGGAACACATCGACACATCATCATGTATTGCAGATTTGCTCACCAAACCTTTGAGCAAAAATTCCTTCATCAAACATAGAGCCAATCTTGGATTAATTCCAAGATCCATGTTCAAGTCAACATAGGTTAATTTTTAGGAGTGTTGAAAAATGAAAAATGAAAAATCATCTATCTTGACTTTGGGCTTTAGCAAAGTTTTTTCTATGTGTATGTAATGTTTCATATTACAAATGCCAAGTTTGGCCTAGAGGAAATTCGAGCTACATGATTTCATATGTCAAGTTGGTCAATTACAACATGCATATAGAATGTAGACATAGAAATGCCAATTATGGGCTTGTAGAAACTCATGGCATATCACATGCAATGATTGTAAGTGATCCAAGGTGACATACAAGGCATGCACAAAGTGAATTGGACACATGCATAGTGATTTGGACAATTATAGTTTAGAATTTGACACTTGGTAAAAGTAGGTAGATATGCATGCATGTAAAGTGACAAATGTCACTAGTTTGCTAGTTTTCACTTTTAGATGTGGATGAAAGTAGAAGAGAGATGGTTCTACCTCGAGCTACTCCAATCTACAATTTAACATTTTTAAGAGCATGAATGGACATTTTTATGCAAAGTATATAGAAATTCTAGCTCAATAGATCTATATATAGATTTACTTTGATCTTTGGATGACATATATGCTGTCACTTGTCACACATTCAAATTTATAACCTAATTTGCTGTGAAAATGTCTAAAAGCATGAAGTATACCAAGTCCTCTAGTTGATAACTTAATAAATGTTATTTTGTGACACATATTTCATGCACAATTTACCATATATGTGATAAATTGTCAACGAGTTTGAGATTTATCATGTTAAATTTATTTGGCAATTTTGGCCAATATGCATTTTAAACTTAAAGATAAACTTTACAAAGTTAATAAGGCCTAAGAATAGTTGATTTATTATTTTTGGCAACTTTGGCAAGTTGATAAGGTCGAATTTGGACCTACTCTAATTGGTTAGAAGAGGTACAATGAATCTAGTCAAGTTATATAGCTTTTTAGAGAAATTTCTAGAAACTTCCAGAAGTTGATAAGCTTGTGTAGAGCATCCAAATAGGGCAAAGAACTGTTATAAATAGGCATACAAGTGTGGGAGAAATTCATCTCTCTCCTCCTCCTCTCATTCATTCTTATGGAATATATCTCTTTGGGTTTCTACGTCCATTTTTTGCATCTTGGTGGTGATATATTGAAATCTTGTGTGTAAAATGCTATTTTCTCTTATGTTATGGATCCACACGTGTGAAACATATTGTAGTGCAACCATTTTACGGACAACAACAGTTAAATATCATTCATAAGCGATTTCGTCAAGTTCTTATTGAGTTTACATCTTCTACGTGTAGTTGATGCTATAATTTTAAATTTTTAGTGGTACTAGATGTGCTTTCCATTGTAGCCAAAGATCAAAGGACATAATTAGCTCTTTGTAAGCTGATTTTCTTCACATGGTATCGGAGCTTTGTTGCAGGTTGTATTTGGAGGAGGAACCAATTCTAGTGAGTGATTTGGAGGTGTCACCAATTCTAGAGTGTGCTAGAGTGATTCCTTGTAAAAATCAAGCATTTTCATGTGTAGACTGGGGATTTTGTCTGATTTATGTCTTGTGTGTGAGGGACAGACGACTAATCTACTTAGTTAGTGGTGTGCACCTATTCTGTGCGGAAGTGCGCTCCACTATTCATTGCATCGTAGGACCTAGATACGCGACTACCAATCATAGATAATGCTACAATCAATCAGGCAATAACAGATGCAACGCAACAATCACAATTGGAAGATCAGAATGTAATATGTATTTTGATTTGTTTCAAAGTAAGTCGGCAGTGTCTCGCTTGTTGGTGGCCTGACATTCCTCTAACAATGTGTGTTCTGCTTCTTGCAGATACAACCTTTTTCGAACGCTTACTTGCATATTGTTCTACTAAAATGATCTATACTTATGTCCCATCAGGTGGGATTACAAGATAGATTAACTACTCATTATAAGAGAGGTTTAACCTAAACTCTAAGTTAACTAAATCTCTGGTAACGATACTTTGTGGTTGAGCGTGACAGCTTGGAAGTTTCACGCCCGACGACCTAGAGTCCCGATAGTTTGACTTGCCCGACTATTCGTTCTATCTTCAACTTTTGGTTGGGGTCCGACAACCGATATGTCGGCCCCTTTGAGGGAATGGATGAGTTCACCATCTCCAACACTCCCTCTTGAATGATGCAACCTTTCTTTTGTTATCCGATTCTCATCGGTCTTCTACGTTTTGTGAACAATGGTTTGTCCAGCGGCTTGGTCAGCAGATCTGCAATTATGTCTTCTGATTTTTTGTATTCAACACTAAGCTCTCCTTTTGAGATCAGATCTTGAATGTTATGGTATTTCAGAGGTATGTGTTTAATATTTGAGTGAAACACTAGATTCTAGGCCAAGTGAATGGCACTCTGAGAATCCATCTTCATGATGGAAAGGTCTTCGTGTTGTATGCCAATTGTCTTCAACATCATCTTTAACCGTATTACCTCATTTGTCACCTTCGATGCTGCCACATATTTGGCTTCGCAAGAGGATTGAGCCACCAATGTCTGCTTCTTGCAGGTTCAACTTATCGCTGTTTCAAGTTATCGAACATCCACCTGTTACTTACTTGTTTGCAGCTCGCCCAACTTGCATCACTATAGTGTTGCAGCATAAATTTATCTTTTGCTTTGTAGGTCAATCCTAAATTGAGTGTGTCTTTCAGATATTGCAGTATTCTTTTCGCCATTAGCCAATGTGGCATGCCAAGATTAGAAAATAATTGACTGGAGTGAGTAGACATAGAATGATAGATCGGGCCTTGTGCAAACCATTAGGTACATTAGACTTTCGATCAGATTTTGATATGGTATCTACTCCATCTTCTGCCTCTCCTGATCTGTACTTGGGCTATCATGGTGTCATTTTTTCTTAGCAGTCAATTATTTTGTACTGCTTCAATACTTTTTATGCATATTTTGATTGGTTCAAATGACACCTCTTGTTCGGTCTCTTTTGATTTTTTGATATAATTGCTTAAGGACCTGTCTTTGATTTAAGGACATGAACTCCTAAAACGAAACGACATTTGGAATATGAAGCAACTGGATTTGAATCATCACAATGAACCGTTAAACTGTACAAATTACATGTATTTGTAACTTATATGATACTTAGAATTTGTAAATAGAGCGACACACCATGAATTCCTATCGGTGTGTTTATTTGCTCTATAGGTTATAAAAGTAGTTATGCTTCATTCTCACATTACACACACACACACACACACACACACACACACACACACACACACACACACACACACACACACACAGAGAGAGAGAGAGAGAGAGAGAGAGAGAGAGAGAGAGAGAGAGAGAGAGAGAGAGAGAGAGAGAGAGAGAGAGAGAGAGAGAGAGAGTTCTATCTGTGTATAACATAGATGAATGCTTATTGTGATTTGAATGCACTCTATTGTTGTTTGATCGCGCTTGTTTACTCATTCTGATTAGAACACGGACATCTACGACTCCTCATTTATTTATCAGACGATGGCTGTCTTTGACACCTTAGAAACTCGCAATATCATATTGCTCTTTCCATCTATTTGAGAACTAAACTTTACATTGAATTTATTTTTCAGTAGCACACCATCTCTAATCTCTTCGGTGGACTGTACTCGTGTTTTGTGAGTATGAATTAATTTTTAAGATCTTGTTGGACAATTAAGAACACTTAAAAGTTGTGATTTGCCTAAGCTTTCTATTAGATTGTTTTTGCACTTAGCAGCTAATTATAATAGGAGAGCTGTTCCGCGATATTTCTGCTCTCTTCTCCATTCGTATTCTTCCATCTCCCTTGCCCCATTAGATTGGTATCAGAGCATAGCTCATATAAACTAAGAGATTAAGTGTGTTCTATTTGTATTACTGTTAGTATGTCTCATATATCATCCAACGAGGCTAGAATCAATGACAAGTTCAATGGTTCTAACTTCTACATCTAGAAGTTAAAAACTCCAGTAGAAGTTAGAACCTCCAGATGATGTTGATAGATAGAGATCTTTGGGATGTAGTAGAAGGTGTTGACCTGAAACCAGAAGATGGTGATCAAGCAAAGGCATGGAAGATCAAAGATTAGAACACCTTAGCATGTATCACACTCAATCTGGCCGAATCCCAAATATCCCATGTTACCACATGCAAAGCTTTTAAGGATGCATTAGATTTGTTATCAAATCTCTATGAGACTCATGCTGTAACCACTAGATTACATCTTAGAAGGAAGTTCTTTACTCTTAGCATGTTTGATTCTACTGCCATCACTTCTCACATCAATAGCTTTATTCAAGATGATGATGTCGTTATGACATTGCTTTCTTCTCTTCCAAAGTCATATGAGCACTTTGTGGTGATGATCTCAATTGCACCATTATGAGAGAAAAATCATGAAATTGCTTGATTGATTTTGGTGAGATGTCATCACCTATATATACATGATCCATCACGGTTTTGGGCAAGTATGAGTAGCCCTAAACCTAGCCCTAATGCTAATTTTGTTGGATCTTTCATCCCTACCAAGTTAGGGTTGAAATCTTGGAGATCTCTCAACAATGCAAAAAATACAAAAAATAGCTCCTATTTTTTCTCTCTTGTATCTAAGCATAATTTGGACTCATTCCAAAGGTTCTAACACTTAGTTCTACTTGAGAACATCCTTATGAATGGAATCCTATGCTATTTGGCACGTGTCACAAGCCGCAAAGAAGGAACAACAAGCATCAACCTCCCAAGACTTTCGATCCATATCTACTAGTCGCGCATTCTGCCGACAAAAAGCAAGGAGGATG
Organism: Diphasiastrum complanatum; assembly: GCA_029204225.1. Lineage (NCBI taxonomy): Eukaryota > Viridiplantae > Streptophyta > Lycopodiopsida > Lycopodiales > Lycopodiaceae > Diphasiastrum > Diphasiastrum complanatum. The sequence goes on from CM055096.1 coordinate 13,552,745, forward strand.
AAATTAACGAGTTCCTAGTCCAATTCCCACATAAATCCTCATGGGACAACTGGTAGATATCCTTCTTTGCCAAATATATCAAAGGCAATGAGATCACATGCCTTCCGACATTGGCTCTGCAACTTGCATGGCCACAATGCACTTTTAAAAAAGATACGTCGACCATCAAAGCTTATGTGACCAGTTCGAGGCAATCCACATTTTGTCCCCATTTCACGACAATACAAATGGGCGAAATGTGGAACCCCTTTGGACCGTATAACCACAAACACATTCAATTGGCCAAAGATCTACTCAGAGCACTGATGGGACAAGGGAGCTAGAAGAATGCGAACGGAGAAGAAAGCAAGAATATTGCAGAACAGCTCTCCCATTACAATCAACTGCTAAGTGCAAAAACAATCTAATAGAAAGCTTATGCAAAATACAATCATAGCTTTTAAGTGTTCTTAATTGTCCAACAGGATCTTAAAAATTAATTCATACTCACAAAACACGAGTACAGTCCACTGAAGAGATTAGAGATGGTGTGTGTGTGTGGTATTACTGAAAAATGGATTCAATGTGAAGTTTAGTTCTCAAATAGATGGAAAGAGCAGTATGATATCGCGAGTTTCTCATGCATCAAAGACAACCATCGTCTGATAAAAAATTGAGGAGTCATAGACGTTCGTGTTTTGATCAGAGTGAGTAAACAAGCACGATCAAACAATGATAAAGTACATTCAAATCACAATAAGCATTCATCTATGTTATACACAGATAGAAAAGCATATTGCTGTTATATTACACTAAAGCACAACAATGACACTTAAAGTATTTTTGCAGACTATCGCAAAAGTAGAGTATTTCTGCAAACTTGTTCTAAATGCAAGTTTGTGGAAGTCCTTGAAGATGGTCAAGTCTTCAATGACTTCAAGTTATAAACCTAACATTCGAACTTGAAATTATGACAGGATTAGTTACCCTTTGCTGGAGATTAGCCGAAAGCCCGTTTGTAGATGTTCTTCAAATAGTTGGGTTGTCTAAGTTACAATTCCTGCAGGTACCAGATGAGCAGACGTAGAACCAAAGTTGGTTTCACCTGAGCCTAGATCAATGATAAAAAATGTGCAAGAAGACTCTTGAAATAGAAATTAGTCATTCACCAAAGAGACAATTGTGGGCTTAATTTCCAACAGTCCCCCTTAAGGTCACAGTTGGTGCCTTAGTATCTTCGTCAAGTTCAACATGCTGAAGAACTTTTGATGTTTGATTCTAGGAAGCACTTTGGTGAAGATGTCTATGACCATTTCTGTTGTGGAGCAGTATTGAGGGATTACTTGCCCTGAGAAAACTTTCTATGATACTGGATTTCTATGTGCTTGAATTTGCCATGAAATCTGGGATTTAGTGACAATGAAATACAGCTCAAGTTGTCACACAGAATGGTGGTAGTATTGAACTGAGTGTGTAAGTCTTGAAGTATCAGCTTGATCCATACAACTTCTTTTGAAGCTTGACATGCTGCGATGTACTCTGCCTCGGTCGAAGAAAGCGCAACTGATTTATGCTTCTTTGAGTTCCACGAAATGGGTCCCCCTGTTAGATAGAAATAGAACCCAGAGGTAGATATTTTGGTAGAGACTGTTCCTCCCCAATCTGAGTCGAACTAGCCTCGCAGGATGAGTGGGTCGATAACATTTTCATCATTATATAAAGTGTGATTTAAACTTCCTTGAATATATCTCAACTCTCTTTAACGCTTTTCAATGAGAGATCCTAGGATTAGACATGAATTGACTTAATGTGCTAACAATGTATGCTAAATCTAGTCTAGTACACAACATTGCATACATCAAAGATCCTATTAGTGAATGATAAGGGTACTTTACTATGTCGAGTACTTCACTATCAGAATCAGCACAAGTAGGTTTAGTCAATACCTATACTTGGATCCATCGGAGTATCAATTGGTTTGTAATCAGACATATGAAACTTTTCTCAAATGCCTTTTAGATATGTCTGCTGGCTAAGATAGATCTTCTTCTGAAGCCTATTTCTAGTAATGTGAATTCCTAGCAAAGAATGGACAACTCCTAAATCAGTCATGTCAAATTTAATCCAGTCCTTGGACTTGAGTGAATCCTTTAGCCACCAACCATGCTTTCCATTTAGCAATGGAACCATCAGAGTTGATCTTCTTCTCGAAGATCCACTTGTTGTCTATAACTCTCTTGTGAGTGGGAAAGTCGACCATTGTCCAGGTCTGATTTGTCAAAAGTGAGTTATACTCGCTTTCCATATCTTCTTGTCACTTCACAGAATCCTTGGAGTTAATTGCTTTGGCTAGGCTCTATGGTTCTTCTGATGAAGTCCATAATGATTGAGCTGTATACCTGTCAAGAACTATCCGAGTCCATAAGGATCTGTAGACATTTGGTTGACCAAGATGTGATGATGCTTCTTCTTCAATTTCTCCAGATCTGTTCAAGCTAGCTTGGTATGGTCTGAAAATAGGTACTATCGGCTGCCCGACTTCTATAGCTATAGCTGTAGGTTCTGTAGAAGGAACATCAATGTTGGAAGAATCCATACTACGTTAAAATAGGATGAAATAACATAACATCGTTTATCGATGGTTGTTTGAAATCATAGTATGTATGTTCATATCCCTAGAGACAAATACTACATTGGTGGATGGATCATAAACTTTATAAGCTTTACGTTCATCAGGATAGCCAAAGAAAATACATTTATTTGTCCTATGATCCAACTTCTTCCTAAGCTGTTTAGGAATGTGAACAAATCATATACAACCAAAGATTTTTAAATGGCTGACACTAGGCTTGTTCCCATGCCAAACTTCATGAGGAGTGTTGTTGTTGACAGCTTTGGTGCTGGATCTATTCTGCATGTAACAGGCTATGGCTGTAGCTTCTACCCAAAACTTCACAGGTAGGTGTTGATGTAGCATTGATCTGGCTGAGTTGAGAAGAGTTCGAATCTTTCTTTCTACAATCTCGTTCTGTTGAGGTGAATAGGAAGTGGGATCTATCTTCTAATACCATGTTCAACCATGTAGTCGAACATCTTGTTAAAGAGCTATTTGCCACCACCATCAATTCAAAGTGCTTTCACTTTTGTAGACATTTGTGTCTCAGCCATGGCCTTGAATCTCTTGAAGCATTCTAAGGCTTCAGATTTGTGCTTAATGAACATGACTGTAGACCATCTAGAATAATCATCTATGAAAGTGAGAAAATACATTGCATCTCCTAAGGACATAGTTGGCATTGGACCACAAAGATTGCTATGTACAAGATCCAATACATGCCTTGTTTTGATGGAATGTGGTTTGGGGAACTTGCTTCTAGAGTGTTTCCCATAGAGGCATGATTCACAAAAGAAATATTTCCTATCTAATGAAGAAGAGAAATACAATCCATCAACTAAGTTATTACAACGCATATAGGAAAGTGATCTTGTATTCACGTGTCCAAATCGACTATGCCACAAAATAGCATTATCTTTTACATTTTCATTAGAGATGCTAGCTAATGCAACTGAATTAGAGAGTACATAAAGATTTCTGACTCTAGTGCATGTAGTCAGAGTAGTATCTTCCTCAAATATTGTACACTGCTCAGATGAGAAGTAACAGTGTAGCCCTCACTAGTTATCTTAGAGACTGATAACAGGTTCTTTGATAGCTGAGGAACATGAAGGACATTGGGAACACAAATAGATAGATCATTGTTGAATGTGATCTTGATTGTTCCTTTGCCTTCCATGTGTATGGTGCTTGAATCTTTGATGTAGATGAATTGATCTTTGCTATAAGTTGCATACTCGGTAAACCGTTCCTTGCGAGAGGTCATGTGTTGGGTAGCGTCGTTGTCTAGGTACCAACTATCACAATCTTCGTTGCTATTGCTATAAGCCATTAACAAATGTGTATCTTGCTCCTTGATTTCTGCCGCGTTGGAGGAGTTTGGCTGCTGCTGTTGGTGCTTCTTTGCCTTGTTGTAGATCCAGATACGGAACTCCTTGATGTCGTGATTGGCTCCTGCCATTGACACAACAATCTGAGCTTCTGGCTCAAGAATGTCTATCGTCGACCCACTTCGAGACATCGAATCAGACGAAGATGTTGTTGCTACCCAGTTGCAATCAACAGTGCTTGGTTTAAATCCTTATTCAATGAGAAATGTGTTGATCCTCTGAAACCAAGCTCTGGCAGACTATTTCAAGCTATATAGTGCCTTATGGAGTTTACAGACATGATTCTTCATGTCTTTCAGAATGTATCCTTCGGGCTGGATCATGTAGATATCTTCTTGTATAACTCCATTCAGATAGGCTGTTTGTACATCGAGTTGATGTACTTCGAGGTCGACAGCTGCAGCATAAAATAGGAGCATTCGGATCAACGAATGTTTGACGACTGGACTAAAAGTCTCAATGTAGTCGACATTCAGGATCTGGGTGAATCCTTGTGCTACCAGTCTAGCCTTCCTTAGATCAATCGCTCCGTTGACGTTATATTTGATCTTAAAGACCCATTTGCAATCAATAATATTGTAGTTAGTAGGAGCTTCGACTAATGACCATGTCTGATTCTTGATCAGAGAGGAATACTCTCTGTCCATAGCTTCTCTCCAGAGATCAGAGTCTGGCTGGCTAAGTGCCTCTTCGATTATTGTCAGTTCCTACATTAAAAGACAAACAGACTCAGGATATACCTTGTGGGTTGTGTGCGCACTCGGCTTGATCTTCTGGGAGGATTTGATTGATGAACCGCGTTTATTGATGATATGTTGCTCTTTAGCAACAATGCCAATATGGTTAAGGATTCAAATAGATGTTGTTCTCATAATTTGACATGACTGATCTGGACGAAGCTCACTTCTGTCTTGAAACTCAAATCCACAGAGACAGAGCAAATCGACTGATTTACATCACTCAACAAAGGTATCTTCATAATGTTCTTAACAAATACAATTTGATGAATTGTAAATTAGCTCACTCACCAATTGATCCAGGCCTGCATTTGTCAAAGGACCAATGTCTCCAGACAAAGCAGGAAGAGGAGCAGATGAGAGAATACACGGATCGATCGATACTCGGATCTCTCATGTACGCAATGGTCTATACAAGGCCAGATATCTCTTTTGCTGTTAGCTCACTCAGCCAATACATGGCTAATTCTGGAATTACCCATTGGAAGGCTCTTATTCGAGTCATGAGATATATTCGAACTACCATGGACCAGTGCATCTACTATGGAGATGTCAACAATGACAATCTTCATCAGCTTAGTGGATATTCTGATGCAAGCTAGGGAGGAGATGCAAACCATCATAAGTCCACATCTGAATTTACATTATTCTTCAATGGCGGTCCTATTTCGTGGAACAGTCGTAAGCAGACCTCTATCACACTTTCTTCTATTGAAGCAGAATATATTGCTGCTTCTCAATCTATTAAGGAAGCATTTTGGTTGAGAAATTTGTTGTCAAACATCAATCTATATCAGTACAGCCCTACAATTTTGCTTTATGATAACCAAAGTGCTATTGCCTTATCGGCCAACCCTAGATTTCATTCTACGAGTAAGCACATTGAGATAAGATATCACTGCATCAGAGGCAAGGTTCTCGACAAAGAGGTGAGCTTAACGTACTGCAGAACGCAGGACATGGGTGTAGACATTTTTACGAAAGCACTCAATGTTAATGCACACAACAGATTTTGTGCATTGCTAAGTCTGAAGATCAAGGCATTCACGGATCCAAACTAAGAGGGGTTGGTGGATTTACTCCTTCTACTCTCCTAAATTCCAATTTTAATCTATCTCCATTCATGCTGCATATTTTTTTTTCTAACGTTGTCACACAGTGTGCATTTTTACAGGCAAATTCACACAGACGAAGAAAAGACGAATGAATCGCGAAACTGTGTTCTTGCACAAGTCATGGTGACAGGCAAAAAAGGAACACTACCTTACTGAATGCCAAAGGTGCCCTAATAGATAAGGCACCATGTAAATCTCATTCGTAAGAGTGACGCACTTTTGCGTCATCACCAATGTTCACTTCAGTACTGGCTAACATCGCACTCTTTTCACCTTCATACCATGCAGTTGTGCTAACAGATTGGACAACGATTGTAGCCACCCACGATCTCTTACAGATAGCACATCCACTCTATACTTTCACATCTGCACACCTGTAATATTATGTATATATATTGGATACCATCTACGTATTTGAAGATGATGATGAATTTTGATGAAGCAAGATAAGTTAAAACAAGTTAAGGAGATTTCATTTCTCATTACAAACAGAAATAAGCTTTGTAGGGCACGCGGGTTTTTCCGCTACAGTCTTGTGCTCTACTACATTATTAACTTGTATACATGATATACTGAATCTGATACAGTTCATTTGTTCTGCATTCAGATCTGTGTTAATATTGCTATGCTTATTCTTCATTTTGTCTGATCTTTCTAGTTGCTCTTTCTGGTAATAGACAATCAGCCTTTAGTCTTGTCTTTCGCGAAGAATTCGCGACTAATTATCAGTCAAGCACAATCTAGCTCTTCGCGAATCATTTGCGACAGATAATTTGTCTTGCAATTCGTGACAAATTATTCATCTACTACTTCATCCATTTAAATGTTTGGCTACGTAATCTAGAATGACTGTGATTTCTATCACTAAAGTTCTGTTCATTCTGATAGACGTAGTCATGCTTAGGGAGAGAGTCATTTAACTCATTTCGCTGCACACGAACATTTTCTGTTTGAGTTTGCTTCTCGTTCGTTTCTTGTTTGAGTGTTTCTCGTTCATGTTCATCATTTATTCTTCCTTCCTCTCTCCCAACATATATCTCTCAGACCAATTCACATATTTTGTGAATTTATCGAGTGCTTCAAATTTATTCTGAATAAAATACACTCTGACAAATTTGCTATAATCATCAATGAAGGTTATATAATACTTTGAGCTTCCTATTGAGATCACGTTGAATGGTCCGCAGATGTTAGAGTGCACTAGCTCCAGAATCTTTGTCATTCTGTAGGAGTCTTTAATGAATGGTGTGCATGACATCTTCCTTTCAAACATGCATCACAGGTGGTCGAACTTGTTGCATTCAAGATGCTGACCCATGTTATCGCTCCATGATGGCTTTCCTGGTAAAGTGCCATCGAGTTCACATGACAGAGTCTTCTGTGCCACAAAGTGTCTAGCGAGTCGTCATGAGTCTGATGCACTTGACCTTCAAGTAGGCGTACCTTCAGATGATATAGATTACCTTTCCTTCTATCTTGAGCGATGAGATTAATGGTACTGGCATCAATCACGTTGCATACTTCGTTAGAAAACGTCACACGCATCCCTGCATCTGCTATTCTTGCCACAGAGAGCAAGTCTTGTTGCAGAGTAGGCACGAACAGAACGTCTTCGAGTCATTTGTCTCTGCCATTGGTGTTGAGACATAGTGAACCAATACAGTTCACTTGATACTTAGATCCATCTCTAAGAACTATGAATCTTGAAGGATTTGCACTTCTAAAATCAGACATGATTCATCTTGATGTCACGAAGTGTGAGGTGGCTCTTGAATATAGGATCATCTCATGTGTGTCATATGTTGATGCTGCACACATATCTGTGAAAGATTCAACTAGTTTCATCACATTTTGCAATATTTTCATATTTGGCATATTGAGGCCAAAACTTGTTTTAGACTTAGAGGTTGACTTTTCGAAGTTCATTATTCTAAATCTCATTTGAATAAACACTTTTTGAAAGTGTGGGAAAGATAGAATGCGAGTTTGAGTAGATTCAATTTGAATAAGTTGGGTACATTGAATCTAGACCCAAAATTGGTAGGGTTAGCATATTGGTGGGAAAGCCAAGTGGCAAAATAGGGTTTGGACCTGCTAAGGATGTAACTCGTGGAGAGAGTCATCTTCTCTCTTCTCTATCTCATTTCTTATACATGGTTCTCTTGGGTTCTACTATCCATTGATGCACTATCTTGGTGATTGCTTGCAATTCTATGTGTAGAATGATCTATATTTGCTATTTTTGGATCCACACGTGTGAAATACAGTAGCTTGATGGTTTTGTATGGACAACAATAGTACATAATCATTTCATTCAACTTTAATCAAGTTCTATTAGTGTTTGCATCTCAAATTGTGTGTAGATGCTGATTTTTCTACATTGGTGAAATTGGTAGTGTATTTCTCTTTCTAACCAAAGATCGTTCAAGTAGATTGGATCTGAAGGATCTGAAATCTTTCACATGGTATCAGAGCTTGTGTTTCAGGTTATGAAGGAGGAAATCAGATCTATCAATGATTTGGTGAAGATATCAAGTCTAGAGCATGCTAGAGAGGATTCTACACCAAAATCAGATTTTTTGCTTTTGTAGATTGGATCTTTTGTAGATCAAAACACTAAATAGGTCACTATACTTGTTCAATTCTGTTTTTTGAATTCACATGCTGGATTTGGTCGATTTTTGGATCATTGGTTCAGTCTAAGTGGTGGCTTATAGATTGCATATCAAATTTTCAGCATTTGCATGTAGATTTGGAATAGTCAATTTTTTGTGATTGTGTCAAAATCCTAATTTTGATTGGATCTCTAGATAGTGAGGTTGCTGGACTTCATTTGAGTGTGTTTCAATCTTAGGAAGTGGAAAAAGTCATTAGATTGAGGATAGATCATAGGTTGATCAAGATTCTATGATTTTATGTGTTGATTTGCTTGGATAAGTGCTAGAAGAGAATTTGTGAGATGGTTCAAATCTTGGTGATTTCTTTTGAAAGCAATTGTTGTTGTTCAAAGGAGTGTTTTGTGCATTGAAACAGGTTGAAAGAGAAGATCAGGTCATTGCTACATGGCAACCTCAATTGGAGTCATGTTGGAAGCCAATGATAGGCTTACCTCAAGTAACTATTCATTATGGAAAGTGAGGATGGAGTCACTTCTTGAGATGAATGATGTTTTGGATATTGTTGTAGGTTTGGAGGAGATACTAGCAACACAACAAGATCAATTGAGGTATGACAAGAGAGCCAAGAAGGCTCTACACATGATAAAGATGAATGTTACCAATGAACTTCTCAAGGAAGTTGGTAAGTGCACATCATCTTTGGAAGCTTGGAATTCATTGAAGAAGCTTTATGAATCCAAGTCTACTTCTAGAGTGTTGACTCTAAGAAGACAAATCTTTTCTTGTTTGCAAAAGAATGAAAAAAGTCCAAGTACTTTTGTTTTGAGAATGAAAGCATTGAATGATGAGTTAGCTTGCATAGATGAAAGCATTAAGGAAGGAGAGCTTATTCAAGTGATTCTGAATGGCTTGTTGGATGCTCATGCTAACATTGTTCAAAGTATTGCTATTCAAAAGACTTTGCCAAGTTTGATGGATCTTCAAGAGATCTTGATCAATGAGGAATATAGGCTTCAAGCAAGAGGTGGATCTACATCGACACTTCAAGAGGATGCTATGTTCACAAAGGGCAAATTCAAGGGCAAAACCAAAAGCAAGTGGTCTAAAGGGCAAGATCAAGTGGATGCTTCTTCAAGCGGCAAAAAGAAGGATAGATCAAAGCTTAAGTGCTTCTATTGTGACATCAAAGGACACTTTGCAAATGAGTGCTACAAGAAGAAGAGAGATCAAGGAGACAAGCAAGGTAATTTTACTCTTGATGAGGATGGTTTGGATGTGCAAGATGCAAATCATGATGCTTTTGTGATGTCTTCATGTATGCTTGTTAATGATGGAGATCTAGATCCTTGGTGGATTGATAGTGGAGCAAGTTCACACATGACCTTTCACAAAGAGTACTTCACTTCTTTGTTGGCATATGGAGATGACAAGAGGGTGATCTACATGGCCAATGATGGTGAGTGTGCAATCAAAGGGATTGCCACAATTCCTATTTCTCTCTCTACAAATAGGAATGTTCATTTGGATGATGTCTTGTTTATTCCATCTATTACCAAGAATTTGCTTAGTGTGAGTCAAATGCTAAGTAAGGGCCTCAAGGTGGAGTTTGATGGAGATGCTTGTTTGAACAAAAGGAAGGATGTCTTGATTGGAAAAGGTAAAAGCCAAGGGAAGTTGTTCAAACTTGATGCTTGTGTTATTGCTAACCAAGTTGGTTGTGTTGCAAGGGAGCAAATTTCTATTCAAGAGGTTTGGCACAAAAGGATGGGACACCTCAACTTCAAGTCATTGGAGGTAATGGCAAGGAAGAAGGTTGTGATTGGTCTTCCAAGTTCCTTAAGTAATGACAAGCATGTTTGTGAGTCTTGTGCTTTGTCTAAGTCACATAGACTACCTTATACTAGATCTATTTCTAGATCTACAAAGCCTTTTCAACTTGTACATTCGTATATTCATAGATTTACTACAATTAGCAATAGTGGAGCTAAGATGTATGTAACATTCATTGATGATTTTAGTAGATTTTGTTGGATCTATCTACTAAAGAGCAAGGATGAAGTGTATGATGTCTTTGTCAAGTTCAAGAATGCAAGGGAGAACCAATTTTCCACAAAGATCAAGTGCTTGAGAGGTGACAATGGTGGTGAGTACATATCTAACAAGTTCAAGGCCTTTTGTGATGAGCATGGGATCAAGAGGGAGTATACAACATCAAGGACCCCACAACAAAATGGAGTGGTTGAAAGGAAGAGTAGAACTTTATGTGAAAGTGCTAAAGCTATGAGGTTAAGTGCTAATCTTGACAAATCATTTTGGGATCAAGCTTTGTTGTGTGCCAATTTCTTGTGCAATAGGTGGCCGAGTGCTATTTTGGATGGAAGGACACCTTTTGAGATGCTATTCAAGAGGAGGCCGAGTGTCAACTTTCTAAGAACCTTTGGATGCACATGCTATGTCAACATTACTCTTGATGATAGGACCAAGGAGGATCCATCTTCAAGAAGAGGTATTTTTGTTGGATATAGTGAGGTGAGTAAAGCCTACAAGGTCTACATTCCTTCTACTAACAAAGTAATTGCTGGTAGAGATGTCATTTTTTATGAGGGAAACATTCCAAAGGTGTCTTCAAGCATGATTGATGGTAAAGTAGATGGATCTAACATTCTTGATGTTGATGAGAAGGATCCTACTTTGGATGGTGGTGATGATGGACCTTCATCAAGTCAAAAGCCAAGGAGAACATCAAGAGAAAGACAAGTACCTTCAAGGCTCACATATGACCAAAAGGGTAAGCAAGTAGTTTTTGAAAATTATGTTGCTTTCCTAACCTTTTTGGATGAGCCTACAAGTGTAGATCAAGCAAGGAAAGAAGAGGAGTGGATCCAACCAATGGATCTTGAGTATTGATCTCTTATGAAGAGTGGAACATCTTTTGAAGGATCTTCTTGTGTACATGGAGCTATGCAAGTGGATGGATGTTATCTTGCTGTAAAATCAAGTAATGGATCTGAAAAATAGATTTTGTTCAATGACTTTGATGGTCAAGTTGAAGATCAAGAGGTTGATCTCAAAGCGTTTCAACTAGTCAAAAGGGAAGTTGGCAATTTGGAGCTAGTCAAGAGCATCAAAGGAGAGGTAATTGGCAAAGGTGTTATGGATCTATTTTTGCAGCATATTGAAGACTCGAGTAAGGTCAAACGAGTATCAAGGAAGTGTTATTCAAGTTTGCTTTACTTGTTCTATCTCATGTTTGAGCAATTTCATGTGGATGTGTGCAAATTGTCAAGATATGGTAAAACTAGCTACATTGGTGAGCATTGTTTTGATGTTGGATTTGTACTAGCATTCTTGGCTGATTTTGATGATGGAAATGAAGCTATTGGAGGTTCATTATGTCACTCATTCATGGCTAAGTTCTCAAGTATTGAGCTACTTGGTGCCAATACTTGGAGATTGTCAATTTTTGGTGAATTCATGGTCATTTTCTTGTGTCAAGTAGATCTTGAAGATGGACTAGTGCAAACTACTTGGTTTATGGAGTCATGTGGTGCTGGATTTGCATCATTTATGTACTCACCTACTCATGGATTTCCAAGGTTTGATGGTTTATTGTGGCAAGATGAAGATGGAGGCTCATTCATGGAGCATCATGGTGGATACAAGGCAACAAAAGACAAAGAAGGAGGAGACATGCAAGCAAAAGTTGATCACTCACATTTATTGTTTGTTTTCTGTATTTTTCCAAAGAGTTCAGAGTTGGAAGCATGGTGGAATCATTTCATTTACATTCTATTTGATTCTTCATGTTCTAGTCACATTTTTACATGTAAAATTGATGTAAGAAATAGTGAAGCATCCCAAGTGGACACTATTCTCTATATCAATTATGGTTGTTTCTATTTTGAGCATTACATGATCATTGAAAGGAGATCTATTCTTAGGAAGAAGATCATTCTTATGATGTATCAAAGTTCTATTGGCAAAAACTATGCTAGGAGATTGGAAGCTAGGAAAGCGAGTTTTGAGGTACATCATTGGAACTCGAGATTTTGGCATATTGTATGAGGGATCATCACCTAATCTTTTTGGATTTTCAGATTCAGACTATGCTGAAGATATAATGGATAGGAAATTCATTAGTTCTTACTGTATTTTCATAGGTGATGGAGCTATATCATGGATGTCAAATAAACAAGCCACTATCTCATTGTCATCTAGTGAGGCCGAGTACAAAGCTCTTACACATTGCACAAAGGAGATGGTATGGATCAAGAGGATGATCAAGGATCTTCACTTGCTGGATTTTTCAGAGAGCCCAATCATCTTTTGTGACAATCAATCAGCCCAAAGAATGGCATCCAATCCTATCTTTCATGCTAGGAGCAAGCATATTGAGATACAATATCATTTTGTGAGGGAGCGAGTCATTGCAAAGGAGGTGGAGCTTCAACATGTGTCTTCAAGGGAATGTGTGGCTGATATCTTCACCAAAGCATTGGGAAAAGACTTGTTCATGAAGCATAGGACTTCACTTGGAGTATTATCAAAGTCTTTGCTAAAACTAGTTGAAGAGGGAGTGTGAAAGATTCAACTAGTTTCATCACATTTTGCAATATTTTCATATTTGACATATTGAGGCCAAAACTTGTTTTAGACTTAGAGGTTGACTTTTCAAAGTTCATTAGTCTAAATTTCATTTGAATAAATACTTTTTGAAAGTGTGGGAAAGATAGAATGCGAGTTTGAGTAGATTCAATTTGAATAAGTTGGGTACATTGAATCTAGACCCAAAATTGGTAGGGTTAGCATATTGGTGGGAAAGCCAAGTGGCAAAATAGGGTTTGGACCTGTTATAAAAGGATGTAACTCATGGAGAGAGTCATCTTCTCTCTTCTCTATCTCATTTCATGCTTATACATGGTTCTCTTGGGTTCTACTATCCATTGGTGCACTATCTTGGTGATTGCTTGCAATTCTATGTGTAGAATGATCTATATTTGTTATTTTTGGATCCACACGTGTGAGATACAGTAGCTTGCTGGTTTTGTATGACAACAATAGTACATAATCATTTCATTCAAGTTTGATCAAGTTCTATTAGTGTTTGCATCTCAAATTGTGTGTAGATGCTGATTTTTCTACATTGGTGAAATTGGTAGTGTATTTCTCTTTCTAACCAAAGATCATTCAAGTAGATTAGATCTGAAGGATTTGAGATCTTTCACAATATCTTCACAGATGTAGGTGGTCGAACAATTTCTGCTCGTTCTTTCTTTGCCCATCTTCGAGCTCTCGGGCTCCTCGGCATAGGACGAACTATTGGTATTCTCCTATCTGTTCTGTGCTGATTTGTTCCTTGGATTTTGGTGGCAATCCATGGTTGTATGACCCTTCTTGTGGCAATGGTTACACTCAATCTTGGGATTGAGCCAGCAGGTATCTACTGTATGCCTGTCTCTTCTACATCTCACGCAAGTCTTCTTGTCTGCACCTTGTTGTTTCGACCTCTCTTTGGTCTTCCAGTTGCTCTTGCTGGTACCCTCTGCTTCCTGGTCACAATCTTGCCTCTGATTGGACTCCCTCTTAGGCTTGAACTATTTCTTGGATTTTTCTTTGTTGTCGTAGAGGGCCTGGTCAGAACCATCCTTGTGATCAAGGTGTTCTCTAGCCTCGACTTCATCTCGAATCTCGACAATCGCCTTTTCGAGGTTCATGGTAGGATCTTTCATGAGTAGGGTCCTCATTGTCTAGAATGATCTGGGTAAGGCTCTCAACAGGTATGTGAGCTACTTCTCAGTTGACACTGCATTCTCTGCTCCAGAGTTATGTAGTGATAGAAACAGATTCTTCATCTTTCTTACAAAAGATGTGAGGTCCCTTCCATCCCACTGTAGATTCGTCAGCTGATCTTCCAGCATCATGATCTGACTTCTCGATTTCATCTAAAATCTGGTGAGTAATGCATCCCACATCTCCTTAGCTTTGGAGAGTGTAGCCAGGTCAAGTGTGAGACTATCTTGAATGGAAGATGATAGCAAGGCTACTGCCTTGTCGTTCTTATCTTCCATTCGCATAGCTCCTTGCCTGTTGTCATAGGCATTTCTTCTGTGCCATCCACCCAGGGGAAGAGTCCTTTGCCCTTGAGTATCAGTGATGTCTTAACTTTCTAGGCTAGAAAGTTAGATCTTGAAGAATCAAGTATTGTGCAGATCTTGCTCTGCATGCTGCTGATTGAGGCCATTGCTTCTTGGAGTTTTCTCACTTGTTGATGGTTGATTATCTGAATGCTTGGCCTCCTAGATCTAATAGCTTTCTGGTTATGTCAGAGTATGACAAGATGATCGGCTCTGATACCACTAATGAGAATTACTCAAGTCACTTTTGCGAATTCCTCTCAAAAGATTTGGATGGAGTTCAGATGCGTTCGCTGGACACTACCAGCTGAATCACTCTTACAGTCCTCCAGAATGTAGTCAAGCACTGCTGATCTACATCTATAAAATTAATGCAGCATTCAACATAGTTTCAACCAAGGTGTAGAATTCAAATGACAAAAAGATTTAACAGCAAAAGTATTTGCAATCGAGATCAGACATAACAAGAAAATCAACCCAATGATGGTGTAGTAGGGACAAGTTTGGCCTCCTTATATGGACCCTAGACCCCTTGTGCATGTGGTAATGAAAGGTCCTAACTCCCCTATACATAGATTTATTATGCATGGAGTTCCTATACATGGATTCTCTATACATAGACTGCTATTGATACTATACACATGCATATACGGTCCCAAACTTTTACTAACTCCAATTAGTGTGTTTGGGCCTCACAAGGTTATTAATTACTTGCGGGTCACATCCAGTATGACGTGGCATAACTAATAAGTTGATTCACTTGAGTATTGGTTATCCAAGTCTAGGACTATACTAGATCTTATGTTCAGGTCGTGGACATGACACAATCAATGACATCCTCGAAGTTGGATTTAGACGACTCAGCTTTTTCATATTTGATGTCAAATGGTTCAAAGTTATTTGCAATTGTCCCAGTGCAACTGTCATGAAAGATGAGAGTGGTTATTTTTCCATTGACTCCAACAAGCTTTGGATGGATCAAAGCGATACATTTGTTTTTCCTCAACAATGTGAGCAGATACGTATGTCTTCAAGTAGTCAATGCGATTTTGATTTCAATCAATTGATTTTTGGTATACTACAAAAAATTTATATTGTGTGTATACCCAAGCAATTGTCTCTTGACTTTCGTGTTCGCGAACATCTTCGTTAAGCTGATGGCTGAAAGCTAGCAAGGCTTTGTAGACAGAGACATTTTGTTTCTTCAATGGAGAAGGTATAGTATCATTTAATAAAGATTTGACGTGATGCAAATAAAAACTCACAATAACTGCATCTCGCAGGTGTCGTGGAACCGCCACCAGTTTTTGTGGGAGATACTGTTGGAGGGTTTGTGGATCCCGAGGCAACTCTAACCCTAGTTAATAAGTGAGAGGGATTTGGCACCCTGCATGTATAAGTCCAACTCGATAATCACACAGTTATTTGATTAATTAGAAAGTCAATAAAAGGACTTTAGGTCTTTTTGCGAGACTTTTAATGTCGTAGGACCTAAATGTCAAGTTAGTGAGTAAAGTTGGGTTTCCCTCCAATTTTGGATGGTTCCCACTCTTTTTTAAGTTTGAATAATTAGGGAGACATAAATGGACCAATAGGATTCAGAGGCCAGAGTCTTCCTCTCTACTATAAAAAGGGACCAACTCGAATTTCCTACACATGTATATATCTTCATTTCAATAAAGCAGATTGGTTCTCTTGTAAAATGGATTTATGAATGTCCTGGCTCTCTACACTTTTCCTCCATCTCTCGTGCTTTTATTGTGTTTGCTAATTGTTAGATCTGATTGTTATTGGGATTGCATATTTTTATATTTTTTATGAGAGAGAAATGGAGAGAGAGAGAAAGAGTAAGCTATCTTCATCTGGATCTTAGTGTTAATGATCGTAGTATTAATGCTTAGGATTAATGGATGTTAGAGCTAGATGCGGATCTTCCATATTGTTAAAATCTGAAATAACGGTTATCACTCTCATGGGAACGAACCTACGCGTAACTAACTCCATCTCCTTGATGCTAGATTGATATTTAAGAGCAAGAGGCAGATCAGATGGTGTTAGATCTTAAGAATGATAAATTACTAGAAAACCAACAAGATGATTTCTATGAAGATTCTAAATCAAGTCATAATGTCGCAATCTGTTGGACAACATATTTATCAACGCTCTCAACCATTGGTGGAGAACAAGAAGAAAAGTCAACAAAAAAAATGACGATGTGGTGAATAGATTGGCAAGACATCAGGGATTTCCACCAAGTGGAGAACTCTTCATGCCTCCAAAGGAACATCTACAAGAGCTTTTGATTTCGTGTCTGTCAACAACCACATTGAGTTGTCAAAGCCAAACATTCTCCACTGGATGTTGCAGAAGGAGTACACATGGAAGGATGAGCAATTAACGGCTAAGGAGGATGGAGCCAACAATAGACAAAGTGTAGAGGAACAAGTGCCAAAAAGGCCAGATCAGAATGAAGCTGAATCAAGTGGCAATGGTTCTCCGAGGTTGTTGCAAGCAAATGCAAGTTTTTTAAGAGAGAATGAGCTTCAACTACAAAACCAACCAAGCAGTGTAGATCTAAAGCAATCTGCTCATGTTATTCAAAATCGAACTACCATGTCCAATGGAGCAATTGCTACTCAAGCACACCAACCTATGCATCAACATCCAGAGGCACATGCACCTACAATGTGAGAAATGTACTTATACGCTGCTTCTCAAACAACAAGACCTCAACCAGTGGATCACGCGAAGTTGTTCATGCGCCATGCAGTCAAAGGGTCTATTCAAATGGAAATGCTTATCAATCTTTATATTATCCTACATAAACAAATGAATATTTCTCTCATTCGACACTTCATGATGAATATCAAAACAAAACCAAGATCACAATGATTCATCAATCTCTCCAATCCATCTCGACTACATTTATGCATACAACTCTTACAATGAATATGTAGAGAATAACCATTCTATACCAAGGAGTCAAGCGCCACCTACATATTTCAAGTGGTTGTCTCAAACACACAATCAAGACATGCCATACAATTACGATTGATGGTATACAACATGGCTTCAACCAAACTGCCACGCTCAAGGACTATTCATATGAAACACCCTCTTACAGACTTGCAATACTTCCAAACAGAAGCGG
This sequence comes from Diphasiastrum complanatum, assembly GCA_029204225.1. NCBI lineage: Eukaryota > Viridiplantae > Streptophyta > Lycopodiopsida > Lycopodiales > Lycopodiaceae > Diphasiastrum > Diphasiastrum complanatum. Next base: position 13,570,484 of record CM055096.1, read on the forward strand.
ACTACAATTCCAGCAAGGATTTATTTTCTCTTTTTCTATCTTTTTCCAAAAAAAAAACAAACCATATAAATTCTTATCTCACGAATTTTGTTAAAATTGAAAAACAATCCATATTGATTTCTTGGCTTGCTACAAATATTGTACCATGCAAGTATGTAGTTCAAAAATGCAAAATGTCAAGTTTGGCCTAGATAGAACTCGAGCTACATGAATATGTAATATCTAGATTGATGAGTACAACTTGCATATAGTTTGTAGACATAGAATTAGCAAAGTCATGCTTGTAGAAACTTGTGACAATTCACATGCATTAATTGTAAGTGATCCATAGTGACATGCAAGGCATGCACAAAGTGTAATGGACACATGCATGATGATTTGGACATTTCTAGTTAGAACTAGCACACCTGTAAAAAGTTGGTAGAAATTCATGCATGGGAAGTGAGAAATGTCACATAGACTCTAGATGTCACTTTAGATGTCATTTTGTAATGAATGGATGTGGTTCTACCTCGAGCTACCTCAAATAGTGTACTTGTCATGTACCATAATCATATAGGTTGTACATATGATTTAATTCAAGTTCCAGTGGCTAAAAAGGACAAAAACTAGTTTTCTAGACATATGACACATGGCATCAGTCTATTGCTTGCATGAGCCACATCCTTTGGTTAGGTGTCACATCCCATGTGTAGAGGAAAACTCACTTGTGTGGAATAAGCTGAAGAAGACGAATTTTGACTTCTAGAAGATTTTCAAATAGATCTCCATATAGAAGGAAAATGGACCAAAAGTGCTCAAAATAGAAGGTTTTGTCCAAGTGTCAGTTCTGCATGATGAATCATCATATGACAAAGCACTTCACACATGTGGGACCAAAGGGATGATCAGTACTACGTGCTCTCACTTATTGTATATATAGAGCCACATTTGGCCATAATCAGAGTGAGACACCAATCTTGGTTTTGGAAGCAATTTTGAGTGATTCTCTCCATTTGTCTACATTTGTTTTGATTGTTTTGAGGTTCTATCAATGTGTACTTGATTTTCAGGTCGGAGTCTGTACTCAGACAGTTTTTCACACGTGTGAAACCATAAAGTACACTTACCTTCAATTAATGATTGTTCTTGTTAGGATTTTGTGTCTAAAATTGATCTAGATTGATCTTAATCTGAAGTAGATTGATAGATCAAGTAATCTGACAACCAATCCCTCTTGAGGATTAGATTAGGATCCACTCTTGGTCCTTTTTGTACTTTTTTTTTGCACATGGTATCAGAGCCTAGTACAAGAGGTTTTGTTGAAATTGATAGGGTTGATCCAAATCAAAGCCAAAATTAGCAGTTTTTGGAAACCAGTCAAATTTTGTGTAGCGAGTTGGATTTGATAGCTATCCTCAAAATTTTTAGTCCAGATCTTGTTGTGGGCTGTAGGAACCCTTTTCACATGTGTGAGGTCGTACAGATCCGGTTTTGACTGAGAAATTTCAAAATTTTGTAGAATTTGACTCACATACTCAATTTGAGTGATTTTTGGTGCAAAATCAAGTATTTTCTATAGAGAATCTAATCCGTTAATTAGTTCTTGGATTAGATCAGCCAAGAAATTAAATTTAAAGCTTGAATTAGGTGCATTAATTGATTATCTCTGATTTTTTGAGTGCATGTTGAAGTTGAGAGAGATTTTGCTAAAAATCATAGATTAAGGAGTGATATGCAAGGTGAGAGGTTGAAATTCATTGGACCATCACTCTAGATTTGTTCAAGAGTGATAGGGTCAAGTTTAGAAGCATCAATTTGCTAGAAAACATCTTTGGATCTGTCCTCCAAGTGAAACCTTTGAGAGTTTCTAGTGCATATAGAGCATCTATGCAAATCTTTTGTAGAATTTGACATAGATTGGCTTAAATTGAGAGTTCTAGAAAAGAGATTGAGATCCAAGTCACATTGTTCAACCCTACTCAATTTGTTTGAGTGATTGTAAGGTTTGAAAAGAGTCATTAAGGTGTCTATGGCAAATGTGTAGAGAGAGATCCAATTTTCTAAAGAGTTCCTTCCTTTGTAGAGGGCAAGACCTAGAAGCTCATTATGTGTTGTTATAGGTGAAAAATTTGTCTTCTCCTAGGTGAGCAAATCTTTCTAAGTAGTATTAGCTCTTTGAAGCACAATATCTTAGTGAGAAAAATCACAACTTTTGATTTTGAGTTTCATTCCAAGTCTTAAAAAGTAGAGTAATTGGTGGAATCCAATAGGAGTGATTGAAATCAATTTGTTGAGCAAAAATTGACATAGAATGTATGAAACTCAAATTAGTTATATTCAACTTTATTTGTGAGAGTGTGAGGGTCAATTTGTGATCCCATTGGATGTCTATAATGAGGAGGAGTCCATATTTGAGTATTCATGCATGGTTGAGATCTTTGTGAATCTCTAGTTGTCTAATTTTTTAAGCTTTGTGAAAAATTGGTGGTATAGTTTGTTGTCAAATCAAATCAAATTCATTCTAAATATCAAGTGCGAGATTATTTGGGTCAAGAGTGAGTCCAAAAGAAGTGATTAAGTTTGATTTTCATGTGTTTGAAACAAAATCCATCTTTTGTTCAAGAATCTCAAGTGTTGAGAGAACTAGTCAAGTGTCGTGGTATACCAATTGTATTTGGTATAGTTTTGTAGTATTTAATGTCGAATCCCCAAGAGGATAGCTTCTTTATGGTATAATGTTGATATTGTTATGACTTATTCGTATGATATAAAATGGAGAATTAGTCTGGTTGTCAAACAGACATTTGGGTTAAGTAACCAGTATTACTTAATGGATAAATGAATGTTTAAAATTGGAATATCAGTCTTCTCTTTCGAATCGAAGAATTGGCGTTCTACAAGAGAATTGTTATCAGAGTAGTACGAATGTACTCCACTCTATCTGATTAAGGTGTCGGCAAGAATTCGGATTGATTTCGATGTATTCGTTCATCAGTGATCAAAGTTAATCTTATTCTTGGATTAACAAAAGTTAAACAGTAGTCCCCAACAACTAGTGTTCTCCTCAGAGTTAAATCTCTTGTATAATCTTCGAATATGTTAGAAACATATGTTCGGAGATATTCAGAATACATATATCTTATCTCAATTCTTCAGACAGGGACTATCAATTCAGTTGTATACATACTTTTCTATCGATGACTGAGATAGACTTCTGATGATAAACGTTATTCGGGTATCAAACAAGTATTCGAGTGTCGAACAAATATTCGAATGAACGAATAAGTTAGTTTTAAGACAGTTCGTTAGAACACTTTTACGGATACACAGCATAGACTGTAATGTGCTTATGCAACTGTCTGACCAGAGATAGATTTATATAAGAAAGATTGTTAGAGTACTTCAGAAGATCTCTCACAAGTACATAAACTTTTATCTCTCAGCGAATACATAAACTATATCTCCTGGTGAGTAAGACTGAATCGTGTCTTCTCTTTATCATCTTCAGAGCGAACAATCACGTCTTTATAAATTAGAGGCGTGTCGCTTTACTGAATAAGGTTAACCAATATATACCTGACACGTATGTAGATTATACCGCAAAGATGTATCTAACCCTGAGTTTAGATTACTATAGTTAGAATTGTCGATTCGGATCGAGTCGTTTCATGTAAGTGTCTTTATTTAAGGGTTGTTGTAGATGTTGCTTCATTGCTGAGGACTTGTCCTTTATATGTGATATTTAGTATGTCGCAAAAAATATAGGCAGGTCCCTTCATTATAAATGTATCCAGCTCTTGTCTTCTTATGTGAATATATATTGCTTCATTCGGATGTATATTCGTTGTTTAATAAATACACATCTTCACATATCCCCCTCCTCAAATGTGAAACGTCCTCGTGAACAAACAATATTCTTTTTGAGATTTGGTCGTTGATTAGAAAAGAATATATTCGGTTCGTTGATCAATTCGTCTTTAAAAGATATTTCTTCAGTAGTTACTTTATTCGAATTGATGGTTATTGCCTTCAAGTATTTGAAAACATCAGATACAGCATCACATAGGTAAAGGATTTGGAAAACAACTCTTTAGTCTTGATACATCTCGTCATATAATTGCTGAGCGAGGTCTAAATCCCTTTGACATTCGAGTAACAATAGTTTTTCTCGAGAACGAGAGTATCTGCCAATAGCAAGATTTCCGAATTCTTCTAAATGTATCGGAAGAAGAGTGCCATCAAATAATTCTTGTACTAATTTGACATCTTCCTCCGAATCGTTCCTTAATCTGATCTCTCGAAAGAATTGTGCTGAATGCTGTAAATAATTACACTTAATATACAAATTTTGTACAAAAAACAAGGTCTTTGCTGCAAATGTGCCGAACTGTCGATAAGAATATGTACAAAATAATTTATAAGCACGGGACTTCGTTCGATCCTGCAGACTGTGTTTGATTTCTGCAAAATATTCAGCAAAATTGCGCTCCCAGTCAATGTAGATCTCATATAGTTCAGGATACGCCATATTTATATTGATCAGCAAACCCGCATTGTCGAATGCTGCTATGTCCGCACGCTCCGTTGGTTTGTACAGTTCGAATTGACAGTGTCGTCTCCAAAATTTTCGTTTTCGATCGTCGACCTCCAAAAATTGTAGTTCTTTGATTCGAATATATTCTAAAGCATACATATAGGTTGATCCTATATACAATTCGACTGACCCGAATGGACAGACTTTAAACTTGCCCTGTAGGATTGCCCAGCATAAGCATCCTTTCTGTTCTATGTCTAACTGGTCCCATAACCAGAGAAATTCGTCCTTTTCCCACTCAATTTTCCAATCGTCGAAGGCAATGCCTACTGTGCCTGGTAGCATCAAATAATCGACATGCCATTGCAATTCGACGTTAAGGTGATGAGGCGTCCATTTCCAAAATTTCTTTGAAAAAACTTTGAAACGTTCAGCACATACCTTCGACTGATTTCTTTTGTGCGCTTTGCCTTTGGTGGTACTTCTGTCGAAAGATACACCACTTCCTTCTTTAATAATTGAGTAAGTGCTGCAGATATTGAGGCATGATTCTGGATAAACCTTCGATAATAACCGACATGTCCCAAAAAGGCTCGAAGTTCGCAAAGATTTGTTGGTATAAGCAAATTCCGTATTACTTCGATTTTATCTTTGTCGACCTCGATCCCTCGATTGGATATTCTGTGTCCTAGAAGAATGCCTTCTCTCATTCCGAAGAAACATTTTTCGGGATGGAGTGACAGACAAGTGTCTCGACACTTGTGTAAGGTTAGCTTCAGTTTCTGGATATGAGATTTGCTATCGCTGTATACACAGAAGTCGTCAATAAATATTTCGAGAAAAAAATCGTAAAAACGCGGCAAAAATCAGCATCATAATTCGTTGAAAAGTCGCCGGCGCATTACAGAGACCAAAGGGCATTCTATTGTAGGCATAAGTGCCCCAATCGGTGGTAAATGTGGTTTTCGCTTTATCCTCCTTCCGCATTCTAACTTGATTATAGCCTGAAAAACCATCACAGAAACTATATCGTTCTTGTCCAGCTACCTGATCCAGAATAGAATCAGTGAATGGTAACGGATGATGATCTTTCTGTGTAGCTGCATTGAGCTTTCGAAAGTCCTGGCATATACGAATCTTGCCAGTCTTCTTCTTTGGTACTACCACAATAGGTGACACCCATTCGCTACTTAAGACAGGATAAATAATTCCTGCTTTTAGATATTTGTTGAGTTCGTCTTTTACCATTAAAGAGTACCTGGGATTAAGTCGATACTGTCTCTGACGAACAGGAATAGCGTTCTCCTTTACATCAATTCGATGTTCACCATATTCGGCAGGAATTCCTTTTAAGTCATCAAGCGACCATGCAAAGACGTCCTGATACTCTTTAAGCAATTCAGTGTATTTAGATAACTCAGTTTCTCCCAAGGACTTTGCAACATGGACACATCTGCCCGGTGCAAGTTCAATTTGCTCTGTTGAATCAGGTAAAATCATACCTTCTGTCATACTAGACTTTGAATATCCATGAATTTCGCGCATTGTTGTCTCCATAGATATGTTCGTGTCGACAGACTGATTCTTATTTTCAATTTCTTCGTCTGATTCGTGCGAGTCGTCTGATTCGTACGAATCTGTTGATTCGTCTTCAGTAATAACTAGTTCATCTAGTTCTGTGTTGCAAACATCGATGAATTCTTCTGCATTATCTGATTCGTTATCATTCTCATAGCATTCAAAAAATTTAACTTCGACATCTGAAACATTAGAGAAGATATTTAGTGCATAAGAAGAATTTTCCGAAGTATAGCTAGTGTCGGTCATAGGAGTTTCGCCTTCGTATCTATCTTTCTTCCAGGTAATGATCTCCTCTGCTGGTTTTCCATGATTATTGGTCTCGCCAGTTTGAAATCTTAATTCCCTAGACTTCCAATGAACACTAGCATTTGACTGATACAGCCACGGCCTTCCGATTAGCACAGAGTAAGAAAGCAAACCCATTGGTTTGATAACAATAAAATTCATGGTAAAAGGCTTGGCTTGTATATACACAGTAACGTTCTCCAGCTCTCCGACAGGCTTTCGTCGTGTTGAGTCTGCCAACTTGATATTTCGGTTGGTTGGTCGAATATCTGTCAAACCCAGAGCGTGAGCAGTTTCTTCAGTAATAATATTGATGCTCGAACCTGAATCAATCGGCACATGTTTGATTAAGCATCCCTCAATAGTAATGTCGATTTCCGGTGCGCCAAGATCTCCCAAATCAATAGATAATACTCCTAATTCTGGCAAGGGATTTCTTTTCTTCTTCTTTGGAGTAGAAAGTCCTTTTAACTGCCTGCGATAGTAAGTATTGTCTGCCAACAATTGTTCGAATGTGATATTTGGACGAAGAGAACCAATATCAGTTACGATATCGTAATCTTTCGTCTTCGATATCGGCTTGTCAATCATGGCTTCCGACAGTTTGGTTTTATGAATTGATTCGTTCCCTTCTTCGAATGTGACTTTCCTTTCTGTAGCTGCTCTTTGTAGTTCTTCTTCAATTATTTCTTTCGCTTCTGCAGATATATCTTTTGAAAACAAATTTTTAGCATTTCGATCATAGTCGGGATCATCTTTAATATCTTCTTTTGTTAGGGATTTATTCGTTCCCTTCTTCTTAGATGATTTTCTACGTTTCTTCGAGGAACCTTTCGAGTTGGTTTTCGAGTCATCTTTCGAAGAACTCCTCGTATTTACTTTGAATATTGTTTCCATATCACTTGGCAAAGATTGGTCAGTTGTCCTCGTTGATTGGTTTTCCACAAGATCAATTTTTTGTATAACCGCATCTGCCGAAACTTTTCCTTTCGAGTCTACCATTGCAGCAGGTGTCGCTACATACTGGTATTTAGGTCTTGGCCTCTGTGGTTGGGGACAATCAGGATATTTGTGGCCTGGTTCTTTACAATTCGAACAGAGAGGTACATATCCAATTGGCTTCCGTGGTTGCGGACAGTCTGGTGAAAAATGTCCTGGTTCTCCACAATTGTAACAATTGCCCGAAACTGGTCTTGGAAAATTCGAAGTCTTTGTTGTTGATGTTACAAATTCGGGTGGATTATATCTTTTCGGTCCGAATTTGGGGGTGGATTGCTGGAACGGTGTAGTCGTGCCTTGAACAAAATTTATTGTTGTATCATTATTCTGAAAAATAAACAGCACCTCCTGTGTTGGATCTTCAACGTAAGATATATTCACTGTTCTGCAATCTTCCTTCGAATGTCCTGATGCACCGCACCTCGTACACCATAGTCCTGAATTGGAAGAAGATGATTTTGGTCTCTTGTCAGCAACCTCTGAAATCTGCATTTTAGATCGTTAAATTTTTTGTTAATATCTGCAAGATCTCTCCTCCAAATCTTTTCGACCTTTGATGTTGTTGGCTTCATCTCCGAATTTTTATCGTCCTTTCGTTTGGGTTTTCGTTTACTACTTCGTTCTCTCTCATCAGTCTCAGAGTCGGATGAGTCGTGTAATTCGGATTCTGAACTGGAGGAACTGGAACTGGATTCAGACTTCGAATCCTCTTCACTGCCACTGGAAACATGCTTAGACTTTCGACTTCGTCTAGTTGATTTTCTCATCTGAGCAAGCTTAGAAGTCTCATAGTTTTCAGCACTTGCAATGACTGCTGCTAAGGTAGTCGTATCACCTTGTCTGCAGTATCGATTTATACTCGGTGGTAAACCTGACAGAAACCATTCAATCTGCATCGCAACGGGGTATACTCCAGTTAGTTTTCCAATAAGAATTTTGACCTTACGAGTATACCTTCTCAGAGATTCTCGACTCTTCTTCTCTATGTTGTTGAGTCTGCCGAGTACTCTGGATGAATAACCAATTTCTCTGAATTGGTGTAGAAACGCATCTTTCAGCAGCAACCAGGTAGCCACTCGTCCTGGTTCGACTTGGCTGTACCATATGCGTGCTTGTTTTCTGAGAAGACCAGGAAAAATCCTCAGTTTGTCCGCCTCCGAACCTTCATTATTCGCGTTCGCAATTGATTCGAACTGCGAAACATAACTGTCCGCATCATCTGAGGTTGTTCCTTTGAAATAATCATATTTGATCTTCGAAATTGAAGAAAGTCGGGGTGCAGGGCCTTCCATATTCGGTTTTAGTTTGGCAACTGGTTTTAACAAATCCGAATAAGTTTCAGCTCTATCATAACTTCCAGATAAATTTCTGAAAAAATCTTCTCGAATCTTTCGATATCTTTCGAGTCGGGAAGCTCTGTCTGACATATACTTATTAATGACGATGATTTTGTCAGTTTTATATCAACATGTTTGTTTTTGGCTATCCCCGGCAATGGCGCCAAAATTTGGTTTATGTCGTGGTATACCAATTGTATTTGGTATAGTTTTGTAGTATTTAATGTCGAATCCCCAAGAGGATAGCTTCTTTATGGTATAATGTTGATATTGTTCTGACTTATTCGTATGATATAAAATGGAGAATTAGTCTGGTTGTCAAACAGACATTTGGGTTAAGTAACCAGTATTACTTAATGGATAAATGAATGTTTAAAATTGGAATATCAGTCTTCTCTTTCGAATCGAAGAATTGGCGTTCTACAAGAGAATTGTTATCAGAGTAGTACGAATGTACTCCACTCTATCTGATTAAGGTGTCGGCAAGAATTCGGATTGATTTCGATGTATTCGTTCATCAGTGATCAAAGTTAATCTTATTCTTGGATTAACAAAAGTTAAACAGTAGTCCTCAACAACTAGTGTTCTCCTCAGAGTTAAATCTCTTGTATAATCTTCGAATATGTTAGAAACATATGTTCGGAGATATTCAGAATACATATATCTTATCTCAATTCTTCAGACAGGGACTATCAATTCAGTTGTATACATACTTTTTTATCGATGACTGAGATAGACTTCTGATGATAAACGTTATTCGAGTATCAAACAAGTATTCGAGTGTCGAACAAATATTCGAATGAACGAATAAGTTAGTTTTAAGACAGTTCGTTAGAACACTTTTACGGATACACAGCATAGACTGTAATGTGCTTATGCAACTGTCTGACCAGAGATAGATTTATATAAGAAAGATTGTTAGAGTACTTCAGAAGATCTCTCACAAGTACATAAACTTTTATCTCTCAGCGAATACATAAACTATATCTCCTGGTGAGTAAGACTGAATCGTGTCTTCTCTTTATCATCTTCAGAGCGAACAATCACGTCTTTATAAATTAGAGACGTGTCGCTTTACTGAATAAGGTTAACCAATATATATCTGACACGTATGTAGATTATACCGCAAAGATGTATCTAACCCTGAGTTTAGATTACTATAGTTAGAATTGTCGATTCGGATCGAGTCGTTTCATGTAAGTGTCTTTATTTAAGGGTTGTTGTAGATGTCGCTTCATTGCTGAGGACTTGTCCTTTATATGTGATATTTAGTATGTCGCAAAAAATATAGGCAGGTCCCTTCATTATAAATGTATCCAGCTCTTGTCTTCTTATGTGAATATATATTGCTTCATTCGGATGTATATTCGTTGTTTAATAAATACACATCTTCACATCAAGTGAAAAGGAAAATCTAGGTGTCAAATCTTTTCATATCCATTTCAACTTTCAAAATTGGTAATTGATGAGTCCAATAAGAGAGTGGATCTGATTTCTTTTGTGATTTGATTCAAAGATTGTATGCTTTTGTCTTAGTGATCAAAGCCAAGTTTCCAAGTGACTATCATTAGTGTGAAGATTGATTCTTAGGTTTGTGAGTTAGATCTTTTGTAGATCCTTCTAGATTGTTGAAGATGTTCAAATCTAGTCTCTTGAGAGTCACAAATTACATTTGTAGAATCATATCACAGGTTTTTGTTCACATAGCATCAATAGGTGGCATCCTATTGAAGGAAAGAAAGGATCCTAAGTGCAACCTTTGTGACAAGGGAGGATATATTTTCTCAAGATGCTACAAAAAGAAGAACAATCCATCCAAGGAGAACCAAAGCAAGGGGACCGAGGTGAAGGATGGAGTTTCAAGTTCGAAATGCAAATACAAGAAGGACAAATCCAAGAAAAGGTGTTTCCTTTGTGGAAAGGTGAATGAGGCTTGGAGTCTCACAAGGACTTGCAAGATTTGTCTTCAAGAGTCCATCACAACACATGTTGAATCTTTTGAGATTTTTCATTTGGAAGTGCATTTTTGGGTTCAAGATGCAAAGATAGATGTCACTTTCATGAAAGTAACTTGGAATTATTTTATGTCCTTGGAAAGAATTTTGCTTGTAACTTTGGACAAGTTCAAACTTATTGTTATTATCCAAGAGAAATCAATCAAGAATAAGGAGCAATCACAAAATGAAAATAGTTTCATTTATGCTCTCATGTCAACTTATGAAGAACCATTTTGCTTTGAAGAGATTTTTGAATCTCAAAGGTGGATTAAGGAAATACCAGTTGAGTGTGATGCCTTAAAAGATAGCAAAATATGTTTTCCTTGTAAGGTTACATTAGTTATGAAGTCAAGGAAATGGAAATATCTTCATAATGTAGGATCGTTTGGTTTCAATAAGATCATGAATGATGTGTTCATTCATAAAGACGAAAATTGTAAGTTTTCAATCTTAAAGGCAAGTTGTAAACTTGTTATGAGAATAAGTGAAGCATCCAAAGTGGACACTTATATCCATAAGCAAGTAGTTAGACTTATTGAGATGGAAATGCCTTTTGATTTCAATATTAGAAAAATCATGCCAAGCTGTGGTGATTTTTGGACTTATGTTTCTAGCATAAGTAATTTTAATAATCATAGGAAGTGCATACTGTGTGGTCATAGTTGTTGTCTCGGATTTCCATCAAGAAGGAGCATCATGAAGAGGATCTTAAGGAGGCATCTCAAGGTTCAAGTGTGCCAAGGATTGAGGAGGAGAGACCTTCTCAAATTATGATTCCAAAAAGAAACTCAAGAAACATGGTTGAACCCATGTGGCTCACATTTTAAGGGAAAGAGGAGCATATCTCATGTGGTATACATCTCATACTTACTTCTCTTATGTCATTTGATAAATCAATTTGCTTTAGTGAGATCATTGCATCTCCAAATTGGAGTAAAGCCATACTAGTTGAGTATGAAGTCTCTCTTGAGAACATAGATGATGTTCTTAAAAGGTTGAAATTGATTTTAAATCAATTAGAAAGCAAATGGGTATTTCATCAAATGTATGCTCTTGAGTCATGTAAGAGCGAAAGTGATTTGTTCACTCATAGTTTGAAAATTTGTATTGAGGCAAATTGTAAACTCTTTATGAGAGTAAGTGAATCATCTTCTAAAGACACTTATCTCCATAATGAAGTATTTAGCCTCATTGAATCTGAGATTAGCATGGTAAACAAGCATGAAGATATGATGCAAACACTTTGTTATTATAGCATGCATAGTCTTGCCAATTTGGATAAGTCTAATTCTCTAGATCATGGTAACATGATGTTAGATCTTTGTGATCCTAATAAGTCAAGAAGAAATCTTTATTTTCTCATGAAGGAGCATGCACATGGAGAAGGAGCAAGCCTCAAAGTCAAGCATCTACATGAAATTTGGAAGGAATCAATTTCGAAGATGCTAGGATGGTGCAAAGCTCTCAAGTTCATCAAAGATGTCAACCTCAAAGAAGCACTATCATGGATATGGTGATTTCAGATCAACATCAAGCTCATTGGCTGATCTTCACACCTTTTGAACCAGCAAAGACCAATTCAGCCCATGGAGTCAAGTTCAAGATCATCATGTTTTCCATCAAGCTAGATCTACCAAGCTAGATGTTTTAGGAGGAGTGTGAAAAATGCAAAAATAAGCTTGGTAGAGGCCAAAAATCTTGTATATAGATAAACACACATGTGTGGAGCCTGTTCCCATGTGTGAAAATAGTGTACTTGTCATGTACCATAATCATATAGGTTGTACATATGATTCAATTCAAGTTCTAGTGGCTAAAAAGGCCAAAAACTAGTTTTCTAGACATATGACACATGGCATCAGTCTATTGCTTGCAAGAGCCACATCCTTTGGTTAGGTGTCACATCCCATGTGTAGAGGACAGCTCACATGTGTGGAATAAGCTGAAGAAGACGAATTTTGACTTCTATAAGATTTTCAAGTAGATCTCCATATAGAAGGAAAATGGACCAAAAGTGCTCAAAATAGAAGGATAATGGAAAAGGCATAGCTATTCCGGGAGGATCTCCCAGAAGGTCGACAAGACCACAAAGAGCACCAGCAAGATTTGTGCCAGGCAGCTCAGCTTCCACATCAGAAAAATTTTGCGGCTTCAGTGGCGAACCACAGACATTTGAGGAGGAGAAAAGGACAAATGGATCCAAGCCATGAACAAAGAGATGGAGTCCATGAGGAAGAGCCAGGTATGGATGTTGGAGCCATTACCTCATAAGTGCAAGACTGTCAAATGCAAATGGGTTTTCAAACTCAAATATGGACCAGACGAGAGTGTGACAAAATACAAGGCAAGACTGGTAGCGAATGATTTCTCTCAGAGATACGGTATTGACTACTCTGAAGACTTCTCTCCTGTCGTCAAACATTCATCCCTACGTCTGTTGTTTACATATGCAGTAGCTTATGACCTCAGGATCCACATTGTGGATGAGAAGACAGCCTTCTTGCATGACGAATTAGATGAAGAGGTCTACATGTATCAACCCCCAGGATTTGTCTCGAATTCACTTCCTGACTATATATGCAGAATGCATAGAAACATCTGCGGTCTGAAGCAATCAGCCCGACAATGGTACAAGAAGAAGGATCAGGCCCTGAAATCATTGGGATTCAAGCCTCTATTGGCTGACTCTAATGTGTATGTCAGAGTTACAGATAGGTAGATCATCATAGTGGCTGTTTATGTGGACAACACTATGATACTTTGTAGGAGTGAGCAGCTAATTGTTGAAGTAAAGACAAACATCTCGAAGCATTTTGAGATAGTGGATCTGGGAGAAGCCAGGTGTTACCTAGGCTTACAAATTGAAAGGGACTATGAGGGAGACAGATTATACCTTCACCAGTCCAGATACACCCAGAAGATCCTAGAGGACTTTGGGATGTTGAACTGCAAAGGAGCGAACACTCCAATGCTTGCAAGGATGGTGCTAACAAATGACGACTGTCCAAAGACTGAGGAAGAAAGAGAACAGATGCAGCTCACACCCTACAGGAGGCTGATAGATTCACTGATGTACTTTGCAGATAGCACACATCTTGATATTGCTTATGCAGTATTCAGGATGAGCCAATTCTATACGAATTCAGGCTCGACACATTGGAAGATTGCAAAACAAATTTTGCAATATCCTCAATTAATGAGGGATTATGGCTTGTGTTATTGTCGTGGTGCAGGTCTCATGATACTTTCCTACATCGATGCTAGCTGGGCATCTCTTAGGGATGACTGTAAAAGCGTCTCAGGAGGATGCACCATCGCATCAGGAGCAGCAGTTCTTTGGGTCAGCAAGAAGCAGACCACTGTAGCCTAGTCGTCCTGCAAAGCAGAGTACGTAGCAGCAGCGAAGATGGCCAAGAAATAATTTGGCTAAGGCAGTTCCTGAACAAATTGGGCAAAACAAGGAACAAGTCATTGGTCTTGCAGATGGACAACACCTCTGCGATACACCCGACGAAAGATCCTATGTTCCACTCAAGAACAAAACACATTGCGATCAAGTATCACTTAATTAGGGATCTGATTGAAAGGATGATGATGCAGACCACCTTCATAGGAACAAAAGATATGGTTGCTGACGTCTTCACTAAAGCTCTAGACAAAGGGCTCTTTGAGAGGCAAAGGAGCAGTCTCGGGATCATAAAGCTACCATGGTTTGAGAGGGACTTGAAGAAACAAAGTGTTTCTAATTACAAAGCCTTGCTAGCTTTCAGCCCTTCACCTGACCAAGATGTTTGTGAAATCGAACATCTGGAGACATGAAACACGAAGAGTTTTGCGAACACGAAAGTCAACGGAGACGAAGACGAACGGTTCGCAAACACAAATGATCCACAAACGAGATTCCTTTGCGATCCAGCAGACGAGGTAAACAAAACCAACGGTGAAAACGAAACTCGTTCTGTCCTCATGCTCCAAGGAGTACCACCAAAGATCACACAAGTACCCAGAAGTACAGAGATCTGACCTGATGGCATGAGTCAGCAGATACTTCCTAGGTCGTGGCTAATCTGCCACTCTTGTAATTTCCTGATTAGTTGTAGATGTAAAATCACTCTCATCTTAGATTTAAATAGAGAGACCATACTTATTGGATAGTACTTGACATATATCAGAACAAGATACACCGAATGTAACCAAAAAGAGAAGAGACACTGAAGAAGTCTGATGCTAGTAAGCAATCAAGACAAATTAATTTTATGAACATAGAGCAGTAGTAACTGACTACTCTCTAAAGGATTGTAGGAGTGTTTCAGCTGGCAGTGCCCAGCGAACGCATCTGAACTCCATCCGAATCTTGAAAGAGAGTCGTGACTATTTCGTGAATTTTCTCCCCTAGATTGATCAGTAGTATCAGAGCATCTCACGATTCTCATCAGTGGTATCAGAGCATCTCACGATTCTCATCACAAAATTGCATTGGAGAAAGTTAGGAGATGCGAAAAACTTGCAATGAGATATCGTGAAACTCTTAATTGGCATAAATTGAGAGAGGAAAACCAACCACGGGAGAAAGCCAAGCATGGTACCGCATTATGCCAATGGACATGGTGAAATAGTTCATGTATAGTAGTTAGACTTTTTGGAAGTTCGAACTAATCGAGCTCAAGGGACACTTGGAGGGGACCTCTCAAGGTGAAAATCGATAAGGGCATTGTCAAATTCGGTGGTTGCGATTGCTTCACATGCTTTTGCAAGGGAGAAATGTCTTGGTTGAGGAGACGTTTACACTAGCTTAATGGTGGCAATGCAATGGTGGCAGTCACAAGGTGAAGGATGCCAATGATAAGGTCAGCTGGATGAGCCAAAGAGAAAAGTAAGGAAGTGAATCTAGTAGCTTGACTACAGTTCATGAAGGGTCAAAGATGCAAAGAGGGTAGTCTCTATGATCTACTGGAGGCAAATTGTTGTCGTGGCATGGACTTCATGGTGTGCATGAGATGTGTGCATAGTCGGCAATGTAGCACGGGTCAATACTTGGATTGGCTAACTCCAGATTGCCAACTTCCCTTTTGACTTGTTGAAGTTCTTTGACATCAAATTCTTGATCATCAACTTGATCATCAAAGTCATTGAACAAACTTTGTTTTCCGGATTCATTACTTGATTTTACAGCATGAAAACATCCATCTACTTGCATAGCAACATCTACACAAGAAGATTTACCAAAATATGTGAGAAATGCAAAATGAGTCACTTCCACTTGCCTACTTTTCTCATCATATGTGAGCCTTGAAGGCATTTGTCTTTCCCTTGATGTTCTCCTTGGCTTTTGACTTGATGGAGATCCATCATCATCACTATCTAAAGTAGGAGCCTTTACATCAACATCAAGAATGTTAGATCCATCCACATTACCATCAATAATGCTTGAAAACACTTTTGAAATGTTCCCTCAAATAAATGACATCTCTACCAACAATCACTTTGTTAGTAGAAGGAATGTAAACCTTGTAGGCTTTACCCACCTCACTAAGATGGATGCTCCTAGGTCCTATCATCAAGAGTGATGTTGACATATCATGTGCATCCAAAATTTCTTAGAAAGTTAACACTTGGCCTCCTCTTGAATAACATCTTAATAGGTGTGCTTCCATCCAAAATAGCACTCGGCCACCTATTGCACAAGAAATTGGCACACAACAAAGCTTGATCCCAAAATGGTTTTTCAAGACTAGCACTTAACCTTGTGGCTTTAGCACTTTCACATAAAGCCCTATTCATCTTTTAAGCCACTCCATTTTGTTGTGGGGTACTTGGTGTTGTATACTTCATCACAAAAGGCCTTGACCTTGGTAGATATGTACTCACCACCATTGTCATTCCTTAAGCACTCTATCCTTGTGAAAAATTGGTTTTCCCTTGCATTATTGAACTTAACAAAGACATCATACACTTCATATTTGCTCTTTAGTAGATAGATCCAACAAAATTTACTAAAATCATCGATGAAAGTTACATACGTCTTAGCTCTACTATTGTTAATTGTAGCAATTCCGTGAATATTTGAATGTACAAGTTGAAAAGGCTTTGTAGATCTAGATGTAGACCTAGCATAAGGTAGTCTATGTGACTTAGACAAAGCATGAGACTCACAGACATGATTGATGCCACTTAGTGAGCTTGGAAGAACTACCACAACCTTCTTTCTAGCCATTACCTCCAATGACTTGAAGTTGAGGTGTCACATCCTTTTATGCCAAACCTCTTGAATAGGTATTTGCTCTCTTGCAACACAACTAACTTGGTTAACAATAACACAAGCATCTAGTTTGAACAACTTCCCTTCCCTTTTACCTTTTCCAATCAAGAGATCCTTCCTTTTGATTATACAAGCATCTCCATTAAGCTCAACTTTGAGGCCTTTACTTAGCAATTGACTCACACTAAGCAAATTCTTGGTAATAGATGGAATAAACGAGACATCCTCCATTCCTATTTGTTGAGAGAAAAATAGGAATCGTGCCAATCCCTTTGATTGCACACTTACCATTTTTGTTTGTGTAGATCATCCTCTTGTCATCTCCATATGCCAACAAAGAAGTGATTTACTCTTTGTGAAAAGTCATGTGTGAACTTGCTCCACTATCAATCCACCACGGATCTAGATCTCCATCATTAGTAGGCATACATGAAGACATCACAAAAGTATCATCATTTGCATCTTGAACATCCAAACCATCCTCATCAAGAGTAAGATTACCTTGCTTGTCTCTTTGATCTCTTCTCTTCTTGTAGTCTTCACTTGCCAAGTGTCTTTTGATGCTTTGATCTATCCGTCTTTTTGCCATTCGAAGAAGGATCCACTTGATCTTGAACATAGTCTCCTCTTGAAGTGTTGATGTAGATCCACCTCTTGCTTGAAGCCTATATTCTTCATTGATCAAGATCTCTTGAAGATCCATCAAACTTGGAGATTAGCTAAACTTTGAAAAATGTTAGCATGAGCATCCAACAAACCATTAAGAATAACTTGAACAAGCTCTCCTTCCTTAATTCTCTCATCAATGCAAGCCAACTCATCATTCAATGCTTTCATCCTCAAAATAAAAGTATTTGAATTTTTTTCACTCTTTTGAAAACAGGAAAAGATTTGTCTTCTTAGAGTCAACACTCTAGAAGTAGACTTGGATTCATAAAGCTTCTTCAATGAATCCCAAGCATCCTTAGACGAAGTACTCTTACTAACCTCCTTGAGAAGCTTATTGGTAACATTCATCTTGATCATGTGTAGAGCCCTTTTGGCCCCCTTATCACACCTCATTTGATCTTGTTGTGTTGTTGGTCTCTCCTCCAAACCTACAACAATGTCCAAAACATCATTCATCTCAAGAAGTGATTCCATCCTCACTTTCCACAATGAATAGTTACTTGAGGTAAGCCTATCATTGGCTTCCAACATGATTCCACTTGATGTTGCCATGTAGCAATGACCCGATCTTTTATTTCAACCTGTTTTGATGCACAAACTACAAATATTCTCAAAAAGAAATCACAAAGATTTGAAACTTCTCAAAAGTCTCTTCTAGCATTTATGCCAAGCAAATCAACACATAGAATCGGGAAATCTTGATTAACCTATGATCTATCCTCAATTTAATGACCCTTGCCACTTCGTAAGATTGAAACACACTCAAATGAAGTCTAGCAACCTCACTATCTAGAGATCCAATCAAAATTAAAACTTTGACAAAATCACAAAAATTGAATATCTCAAGATCTACATGCAAATGCTAGAAATTTGATATGCAATCTCTTAGCCACCACTTAGGATGATCTAATGATCCAAAAATTGGCCAAATCCAACATGTGAATTCAAAAATTGGAATTGATTAAGTTTATAAACCTATATAGGGTTTTGATCTACAAAAGATCCAATCTACAAATGCAAGAAACTCGATTTTGGTGTAGAATCCAATCTAGCATTGATATCTTCTCCAGATCATTGATGGATGTGATTGCCTCCTTCATAACTTGAAACACAAGCTCTGATACCATGTGAAATATTTGGGATCAATTCAGATCTAAATCTACTGAAGATCTTTGGTTACAAAACAAACTACTCCACTAATCTTGCCAATGTAGAAAAATCAGCATCTACACATAAAATAGAATGCAAACTCTAATAGAACTTGATCAAACATGAATCAAAATATAAAGTACTATTGTTGTCCATACAAAACCAACAAGCTATTGTCTTTCATACGTGTGAAAAGCTTGCAAAACCTCTAGCCACGGAATTCTAGTAGAGATAGCGGGAGTCAATTTGTAATCACCTTTGTGGTCATGAAAATTTCAAAGTCTCCTTCTGCCTATCGAGTTTTACTAGGAAGACCTTAGTTGAGAGTCGCACAAGTGGTTCACAACTGGAGAACGGTTAAAATCCATTGTTTTTCTCTTTTTTGAGTCTTTGCTCATTTACCATCCCCATACATATCCAAACCATACCCATTTATTACCCTACATCTCCCAAGCTATAATCCAACCCCCCATCAACATGACATCATCCACCAACCCAGGTAATCAACCATCTAGTCCCTCTAACAAAACCGACACCACCTAGATCGTTCGGCATGAAATTTTCCAATCTACCGACATATACGACCTGCCCACAGACTCTCGGATCGCCCCATGGATCAAGACCGCCCAGCCTCTCCTAGAAGCAATGGGCATTTACCCAATGCTTTTTATCTATGCCCTTTACATAGAATTTGTCGCCATGGCCTACAAGACAAGGGATGAGAGTAAACTGAGATTCTATGTTCAATACCACGGTACCACGCACCACGTGTGTGTGAACCCCACATCCCTGGCTACCATTGGAGTCATTTTCAATGATAGAGCAAAACCTTCACATCGACGTGCCCCTAAAGCCATCACCCCCTTCCTAGACTCCTCAATGCCCCTTCCTCATACAAACTATGGTTATCTGATAGAAGCCATTAACGACCCAGTCATCTAAGTCGTCGCTCATCTCCTTGGCAACTTTGTAGTTGTCGGAAGTTTGCACAAGGTACGCATCCAATCTCTCATTCTCCAAAAACTCATTAAATCCCACACGGAGTTTCTTAACAATATAGTTGTGCCTATGATTCGCACACTTTCATTATTTTTGAGCTGAAGAGGTCCATAAAGCCCAACATACATGAAAAATTTGTTGCAGGTCTCCTTCTCTCCGTCCTTGTCATTACCCTCATTGAATAAAAGGTTTGGGAATTCCATCATTTCCAAGTCCTCACAACCACCACCCCCTCCACCAATCGTAGACCTCCTACCCCTCCAACTGACTCCTCAGCCAGCCAACCTATGCGTGATGCCACTTCATCCTCCATTGATCCTCCTTCCAGCAGCACCAACCGTCGTACTACATCCACCTCTTTCACATCTATTCCTCCAGCCACTATTTCTATCGTCCCAATTCCTCCATCTTCCATAGTCGTCCTTGCTTCATCTCCACCTTCCATCACCATTGCCAAGTCCATCTCTCCTAGGTCCCTTGACTCTTCAGTTTCCACTCCCTCCCCATCACCATTGTTCCCAAGATTCCTTGATTCCCCTCTGCACCCTCTCTTACCTAAACATTTTAAACCCATCACCCCCCACATCTCCTTTCATCTTCGACACCACTCTCCAGTTTCCCATGCTCCTAGACATCGCTTCTTTTGAACAACCCATCCCACACCCTCTATACACCTCCATGTGAAGATTATTAAGATATTATCTTCCTATCTCGAGTTTGGGGCCATGTCCATGGTGATTTCCAGTAAATTTTAGGTTGTACATAAAAGGAGTGTGAATTGAGCACATTTCCTTCTAGTGTAGCTCGGATTTGAGTTAGATAGGTTCAAATTTGATGACATGCAGTAGTTAAGATAACATGCAAAGTCATATTGTATGCATGCAAGCCACATGCAATTAGTGCATGCAACATGCAAAGTAGTTTCTATGATCTACACATGTCTAGGCAGTTTTATGAGTTGACATGCAGTACATGCAACATCCATGCATGCAGTTACACATGTGGATCTCTGGTAGGTGAATTAGTTTAGTTAAGTGTACTTTCCATGCAACTCCACTATAGGAATGCGAGTCTCTCTCATGTAGGGAAAGCTGGGCATGTTTTTTGAAACTATGATCCATTTGTCCTTCTCTGGACGTTCAACTGCCTCCTCAAATGTTTGTGGTTCGCCACTGAATCCACAGGACCCTTATGATGTAGAAGCTGAGCTGCCTGGCACATATCTTGCTAGCGTTTTTTCTTGTCTTGTCGACCTTCTAGGAGATCCTCCTAGAACTGCTATGCCTTTGTCTTTTTCTGCTCTACTAGGTCCGGAACCATTTCGGTTTACAGGTACTATAGCAGTTGGTTGCCTCTCGAAACTTTCTTCGTCTGACCATCTAACTATTTACAAGTCATATGACCAAAACTAGTCAAGCTAGAATTGTGAATTTTTAACAAGATCAACACATTCTACTCTCCAATATCTATCCAACAAGCTATAAAACATCAAATTTGGATCATTTTTTGAGAAGTAGCACTCATTTATGAGGGCTGATTTCACACGTGTGAGCTCTCTGTCCGTACAGAGCTCCGCTGGACCAGATTTGCCTTGATTTGACCAACAGATTGCTTGTTTCTCAGTGAGTTTGATTCCTTCTCCAAAATCCGAGTTCCTGCAAGTAAAAACACTGATGATCTGATGTATACACCCTCACCTCTTCAAAGCATGAACCTCTGATACAATGTAAAGTTTTTAGCACATGTGAACTTTACCACACACCCAACAGGATCTTTTTGAGGTGTTGTGATTGCACAAGATTGATCAAAGAATAGTATGCTTGAAAAATTTAAGGCAAGAGCACAATGGCATACATCTAGTGAAAAAATCTAACTCTTCACTATGAGAAATGAATGTCAGAAATAATTCTAAGTGTTCAATATGGGAGAAAGAGGCTGCTCTCAAGTAGAGAGAGAAAATCATACATAGAAAACTCGAGTAGAGAGAGAATGAGTCCAAAACACCAAAATCTCAATATTCACAATATGGCAAAACATGCCCAGCTTTCAGTACAGGAGAGAGACTCGAATTCCTACAGCGGAGTTGCATGGAAAGTCCACTTTAATAAATCATAAAAAAAACCAGCATGCATCATTAATTTCATCATTAATGATCTCTGAAATGAAAGTACACTTGCTGGAAAATTTAGATCTACATAAGCTTTGAGCTACACAAGAAAAAGCTCCAAAAAAAAATCACAAATTGGCTTTCTAGGAGAAATCTCCATAAAACCAACAAAGCTCTCCATGATATGGCAGCCTCTTTAAGATTGTAAAAAGATTAGAACTTCCCACTAGAAGTGCGGTTCATCCTATATTCCACATGAGTCATTTAAAGGAGCAACTTGGTGGATAGGACAACCTTGTTCCATTTGGTGATCTAGTGTTATTGGAGAGGACTTGACCCGATGCGTCCTAACACACAAAGTGTCCCAAGTAGTGAGTATCTCCCAAGAAGGAATAGGCAGAAGGCATTTCGCTACCAAAGCTACCAACAAGCAAGTAATACACCATGGGCTATGATGGCCCACAATGTTCAAGAATATTCACTATCAGATAAGAGGTGTGAGATCTGTCAAAGGTTTAATAGAACCCATGAAAAGAATAGAATGTCATTATGATCTATCTTGGCCAAGATACCATTTGAGAAATGGGGCATTGACTATGTCCACCCTATATGCCCGGCTGTGTGAGGTTGCCAAGGTTGATATATCATCATAGCCATATATTACCTAACGAAATGGGTCAAAGCCAAGGCAGTGAGAAAAGCATATGCTAAGTTACTCTACTACCAAATTCATGTACGACAATATCCTGATTCCTTTTGGTTGTCCACTCAAACTTGTGACTGATCATGATGACACACACTTTTTAAATGAGACCGTCACTCACTTGTTATCTTCGTATTTGGTTGTCCAAAGGAAAGTACCCCCTATCACTCATGCTACAAGCAGAATCGTCAAACAAAATCCTCTATAGTATTATCACAAAAATGGTGGAGGCCACTTGCTCAGATCGGAAACATAAACTTCATGTGACACTATTGGCTTTCGGGACCACCTTCAAGGCCAACACTAGACAAATGCGCTTCAGATGAAGCTGTAATGCCTGTTGAGTTTATTGTTCCTATTTTGCGAGTAGCCATTCTTGAACACCTGAGAATAGAGATTCCACTTAGAATTCACCATGAAAAGTCAAACAAAAAATCAAGATTCCAAGTGGAAGTTTGGAACCCGTTCGCTTTGTTAAACTGACATTGTGCAATAAGGGAGGGTGCCAATGTTGACTTCTTTTTTTACAAGGGCCAAATCGAATCTCCAAACTACCAAGGATGAAGCCATAGCATGAATGAAGTTAATAGAGTATAGCACTCCCATGCATAGACTAATGTTTGAGCTTGGATCAAATGTACCACATGACAAAACACTCTTATCCAACACCATGACTATAGGGGCCAATGCTGACTTTTATGACATGTAGTGAAAACTCAATGAAGGGAGGAGTGTATTCTGCGTTGTCACTAAGGGCGCATCATGATGAAGGCACGACCTAGCCCACAAGGTAATAGTTTGCAAGGTGTAGGGGGGAAAGATGTAAGAATTTAAGACATGCTCTTTAATCTTGACCTTTTTTTTCCTTCTCAAAGGCACAAGGATGATAACCAAATAGAGTATACTCACAATATTTTTACAATGGCCGAATTGCATCTTCCAAATTACAAAGGCCAAAACCGTTACAAGGATGCTAACCAACATGAATATACTCACAATTTTTTACAATGGCCAAGTTGCATCTTCAAAATTACCAATGCCAAACTTGTTACAAGGATGAAGTTTATATAGAGCATAGACCAAGATTCAAGCATGGTTCATACACGATAGAACACCCCTACCTAACACCACAATTGTGGGAGCCATTTCTAACGTTTATGACAGATACTTAAATCTTGTGACAAAATTCAATGAAGGGATGTGCATTTTGCATTTCCACTAATGGTGCATGATAGTGAAGGCATGGCCCAACACTCATAAATATTCTCTCTCTCTCTCTCTCTCTCTCTCTCTCTCTCTCTCTCTCTCTCTCTCTCTCTCTCTCTCTCTCTCTCTCTCTCTCTCTCTCTTGCTCGTGTAGGTCATAAAGCTCTCTTGTGTGTAGGTAACAAAGATCACAAGAAGCAAAAAGAATCAAGAAGCAATGGCATCATGTGGTACTAAAATCTTTGGTATGGGTCTCTTCATCATAGTCGTAGTAACCCATGTCCAACAATGTCACAGTAGTGACAATCTTCAGGCAGGAACACATCGAGCGTTGCAGTCATCATCACGCAAATTAGGTTACATAAGTTGTATGTAATTTTCTTACTCTTCACATTCCTATCACACATCCTCATGCTTCTAAGAAATAGCATAATCTATTGACTTTGTAGTTTTCATTTCCCAAGCACGACCTTATCATGCATCGAGTGAGTAATGAAACAATGAAATCTTGTGTTTCAGGTCCCGTGCCGAATGAAATTATTTTTCTAGTCTGCGATACGACTGGATTTTGCTGTTTTGAAGGCCAGTGCTTGCCTATTAGTAGTTATTTCTGCCAACATCAATATTAGAAATAGGCACTTGTTGTCCTTTTGAGAATATTTACTACCTTTGTGTGAAAAAATAGAGTAAATGCCCACTTGACTATTTGAGGCCTGACATGGAAGGCCGAGTTCTAGTTGCTCATTGTTATATTTTCCACTATTAAACACATGTTCAAATGTCAAATGTGTAGTCACTTAGTTCATAGAACTAAGTAAATGAATGTTCTTCTTTTTCTTTCACACTTTGCACATAGTAAATAAGAAACATGCAAGTTTTCAAGTAATGCAAGTTGGACATCCTCCACTAAGTACAAGTAGACTGAAGTATGGATGGGTGATTAATAGTGCAAAGGAGAAGGCATTTTTGTGGACTCATAGTCTCTCTACCTTTTTGTGGAGGGAAAGGCCCGATACGAGGGCCTTGCATGTGCCATGTAGCTACTTGTCATTGGTTGTCCATCAAAATTTTTATGTGCTCTTGAGAATTGTAGCAAGAAGACTCATAAGGTAGTTTGCTTCTAAATTTACATGCAAATTTTGCTGCTAAATTTTTTTGGCAATTCTGGTGAGAAGACTCACAAAAAATTTTGCTCCTAAATTTACGTGCAAATTGTGCTTTTTGGAGGTGCTTCTAGAATAAAAAACAAAAGGGGACACCTTGCATGATGAAATTGCAACTATCAAATATCATGTGTAATGGTTTTGGTGACTTTTAACAAATCACTCTATTTCAATAGACCAATAAGGGTCAATTTTTTTTGGCACTTTAAGGGTCAATATCGAGTTGTTGTGGAGATGCATGATTAAATTGTTGTAAGTATGCTAGTTTTAGGTTCTAGAAACAACAAGGTAATGAATTTGAATCAATTCAGCATAGAAGGACAACTATGACAACAATTTTTGATAGTGTACAACTACAATTGCCGAAATATATAATTTGCTTTGGATTGCCATTTTCACATATTGAATGTTTGTATTGCTCAATTATCTAGAGGAGATGAAGACTTGATTTTTTTTTACTTTTTTTAAACTCTTTTTGCCATACTTTTTTTTTTTACATGCATCTGGTGCAAGTGAAAAAAGATAAATTTTGTTACATGCACCTTCCAACACCTAGAAGGTGCATGTAAGAAAGAAAGAAAGAAAGAAAGCTTTATTAATGTCTTTTCCATGCCAAAAGCTATATAAGAAAAGCAACATACATTTCAAGTGTGTGGTATTTGTGGGAGCATATGAAAACATCTCCAGAATCATAGCAAAGAATTGAAATGAGTGAGATATTCGTATGAATACAATGCTACTAGATATACAAAGTGAGGTGTAGCAACATCAATATGACTATCATCATGATTTGCTACTATTGAGAAAGAAGTATGTGATGCGAGCTACAATGTGAGGTGGCTTTGGTGGATATTGACATCATCAAGGAGGATGAGAAGTATGTCCCATCATGATGGGACACATAGCTCAAACTACGACATGACTATGACTATGAATAGTATGTTGTCTCTGATGTTTGTGGATATCATCACCTATTTCATCATCAAAATCTAGGTCCTAGCATGGTCTTCTCCTAAAGAAGAAAGAGATAATGTGAGATTGAGAGTTGTGACGACTCTGTTAAGTTGTCTGGCATATATCTCATGTCATGTGCCAATCTTAGCATTCAAACATGCAGTCCATTTGTGATCACCAAATTACAATGGAAAATGCAAGAAGTCAAGAAAACTAATCAAAAATGAAATAGATGGATAAATGTAGCAAAACTTCACCAGATTAGGATTCATTATTCATAATTATTGATCATTCATAAGATAGGGCCTAAGTTTAGAGCATGATCATAGCTCTCATGTGATTTTAGACACATGAACCACCATCACCATAAGAAAGCTCTCAAAGAAAAGCTTCAAGAACACTTAGATTCAAATTAGACAAATGAACAATAGGCTCCAAATTTAGCATGACCTCAACTATTTATAGTGGTCGTTTGTGTCGCTACTATAAATTTGGAGCTTTAGTTAAACTGGGCCTTACAACCATTATTACAATTTTGCTATCCACAAATATGTGTTTGAACCACTTTATTAACAATCCTATTGAGTACTTCTATTCAAATCAATAAGAGTTTACTTTGGCATTATAGACTTGGTCATTTGAATCATGCTTCTGTATTACAAATGTCTAAGCAATCTATTGTTCTTGATCTCGACTATCCAGATAGGGAAGTCAAACTACCTATCTGTCAAGATTGTCTAGTCGGTAAACAGGCTAGGAAACCATTTAGATCAAGCCATCAACATATTGCTAGAGGATTATTAGTTGTTATACATATAGACATTTTTGGCCCAATGTAGAATCATTCACTGAAGGATACAAAGTATTTCATTACTTTTATTGATGATTTTTTCAGAAGAACTATGGTGTACTTTATCCAGAAGAAATTGGAAGCGTTCAATTGCTTCACAATCTTCAAGGAGTGTGTAGAGAAAGAAATTGGTAAGACAATCAACGCCCTATGGTCGAACAATGGTGGAGAGTACATCTCTACTGAATTCAAGGAGTATTGCTCGAACCAAGGCATCAAACAACAGTTTATCACTCCTTATTCACCTCAATCTAATGGCTTAGCCGAGAGAAAGAATCATACCCTTGTCGAACCAACCAAATGCGTGTGGATGATGACGCATTCAGTGCATAGAGTTTGTCGCCTCCCCCCAGCATGTTGACCCCACCGCACATGAAGGGATGATGATGCAGAAATTTCAATTGAAGATGACAATGACGATACTACAGTACCACGGGCAACACCTCAACAAGCCCCAACAAGCACCACCACAACGGCCGTGCCACAAGACATCACAACGGCCTATCAGCACTTGGGCACCTTACTCCAAGGCTTGGTAGTGGCCAAATCTGCCTTGGATGGCCGGGTGGTCAAGTTGGCAACCAGTAGCGCACGGTTGCGGGCGGAGCTCTCTCAGCTCCGACAAGACCGACAAATCACATAGTAGCATGAGTAGGCAGAGAAGGACCAGGTCCTGAAGCTGAAGTTGAATGAGACCAACCTACATGATTATATCAAGGCCCTCTTCCAATTAGTGACGCAGCCAACAAGGTCCAGGAAGCTCAACAACAAGTACAACAGCAGCAAGCCCCAACTATTAGTGGCTGAAACGAAAAACCAATGCATGGAAGCAGAGGTCCAAACATTGCAACAAGAGAAAACCGTTTGGTTAGCCCCACCAATCAATTGCTCACCCAGCATGAGGCAGATTTTCTAGACTCAATGAGTGGAGCTTTTCAGACAAAAAAAGATTGGCTACATTGCATTGCTCAGCAGCTACAATTGGCCCGGTGGTCATTTCCACACCACCTACACTAGAAGCTGCCTCGGCTAGTATGAGGTAAGATCAAGGATCCGACACAGTGGGACAAGACAATAAGGACCAAGGCTTAGACACAAGCCAAGGCACATGACAGAGTCCAGGCAGAGCAGAGGAGGAACAACAAGCATCAACCTCGCAAGACTCTCGATCCATATCTGCTAGTCACGCATTCTACCGACCAAAAAGCGTGGAGGATGAAAGTAACGAGTTCCTAGTCCACTTCCCACATAAATCCTCACGTGACGACTAGTAGATATCCTTCTTTGCCAAATATGTCAAAGGCAATGAGATCACATGCCTTCCAACATTGGCTCTGCAACTTGCATGGCCACAACACACTTTTGAAAAAGATACGTCGACCATCAGAGCTTATGTGACCAGTTTGAGGCAATCCACATTTTGTCCCCATTTCACGATGATACAAGTGGGCAAAATGTGGAACCCCGTTGGACCATATAACCACAAACACATTCAATTGGCCAAAAATCTACTCAGAGCACTGATGGGACAAGGGAGCTGGAAGAACGCGAATGGAGAAGAGAGCAGGAATATTGCGGAAGACCTCTCTCGTTACAATCAGTTGCTAAGTGCAAAAACAATCTAATAGAAAGCTTATGCAAAATACAATCACAGCTTTTAAGTGTTCTCAATTTTCCAACAAGATCTTAAAAATTAATTCATACTCACAAGACACGAGTACAGTCCACCGAAGAGATTAGAGATGGTGTGTGTGTGTGCTATTACTAAAAAATGGATTCAATGTGAAGTTTATTTTTCAAATAGATGGAAAGAGCAGTATGATATCGCGAATTTCTCAGGCATCAAAGACAGCCATCGTCTGATCAAAAACTAAGGAGTCGTAGATGTTCGTGTTCTGATCAGAGTGAGTAAACAAGCGCGATAAAAAATGATACTGGATTTCTATGTGCTTGGATTTTCCATGAAATTTGGGATTCAGTGACAGTGAAATACAGCCCAAGTTGTCACACAGAATGGTGGTAGTAATGAGCTGAGTGTGACGTAACAACCTGATCCATACAGTTTCTTTTGAAGCTTGACATGCTGGTCGAAGAAAGTGCAACTGATTTCTGCTTCTTTGAGTTCCACGAAATCGGTCCCCCTGTCAAATAGAAACAAAACTCGAAGGTAGATTTTTTGGTAGACACTGTTCCTCCCCAATCCGAGTCAAAGTAGCCTTGTAGGATGAGTGGGTCGATAGTATTTTCATCATAACATAAAATGTGATCTAAATTTTCCTGAATATATCTCATCACTCTCTTTAATGCTTTTCAATGAGAGATCCTAGGATTAGACATGAATTGACTTAACATGCTAACAGTGTATGTTAAATCTAGTCTAGTACACAACATTGCATACATCAAAGATTCTATTAGTGAATGATAAGGGTACTTTGCTATGTCGAGTACTTCCTAGTGAATGCTAAGGGTACTTCATTGAGTAGCAACAGCTTCATCATCTGACTCATTATTGGGTAGTTGAATGCTTGAGCCAGAGGCTCGGATTGTCATGTCGAAGAGCAAGTGACATGGAACTTTATCCTTGCCTTTGAAGTCGATATACTGATCCTCGATAAAGATTGTATCCCTACTGATCAAAGCCTATTGGATATCGTGGTCGTATAGCTTGTAGGTGCTGTCAGATGAAGTGTATCCGATAAGGATGGTCTTGAGACCTTGAAAGTTGAATTTTTTTCTTTTCTCCTTCTATACCTGTCCATAGGTGAGGTTCTTCAATGAAGTCTTAGATCCTGTCCAAAACTCACGTGGTCTTTTGTTTGAGAGGGCCTTTGTCGAACATCTGTTCAAAATGTAAGCTACAGTGGAGACAACTTTAGCCCTGAAGCTCTTCGACAAAGATGCATGTGTCATGAAAGTAAGAAAAACATCATAGACCATGGCTTTTGAAGACAACATATAGATCCAAGAATATCTTGTATAATCATCTACAAAAGAGACAAAGCAATTTGCTCCTCCTTTGCCCTTAGTTGATGAGAAATGAACATCAGAGTGTACAAATTCGAATGGTTGCTTCGTCTTGATACTTGATCTAGGAAAAGGCCTTCTGTTTGATTTTGCTAGCACACAAGCTTCACAAGGTAGAAGCTCCTTTGATAGTGTCTTTGTGAAAAATGCAAAAATAAGCTTGGTAGATGCCAAAAATCTTGTATATAGATAAACACACATGTGTGGAGCTTGTTCCCACATGTGAAAATAGTGTACTTGTCATGTACCATAATCATATAGGTTGTACATATGATTTAATTCAAGTTCTAGTGGCTAAAAAGGCCAAAAACTAGTTTTCTAGATATATGACACATGACATCAATCTATTGATTGCATGAGCCAAATATTTTGGTTAGGTGTCATATCCCATGTGTAGAGGACAGCTCACACGTGTGGAATAAGCTGAAGTAGGCAAATTTTGAATTCTAGAAGATTGCCAAGTAGATCTCCATATAGAAGGAAAATGGACCAAAAGTGCTCAAAATAGAAGGTTTTGTCCAAGTGTCAGTTTTGCATGATGAATCATCATATGACAAAGCACCTTCACACATGTGGGATCATAGGGATGATCAATACCACGAGCTCCCACTTATTGTATATATAGAGCCACATTTGACCATAATCAGAGTGAGACACCAATCTTGGTTTTGGAAGCAAGTTTGAGTGATTCTCTCCATTTGTCTACATTTGTTTTGATTGTTTTGAGGTTCTATCAATGTGTACTTGATTTTCAGGTTGGAGTCCTTACTCAGACAATGTTTCACACATGTGAAACCATAAAGTTCACTTACCTTCAATTAATGATTGTTCTTGTTAGGATTTTGTGTCTAGAATTGATCTAGATTGATCTTAATCTGAAGTAGATTGATAGATCAAGTAATCTGACAACCAATCCCTCTTGAGGATCAGATTAGGATCCACTCTTGGTCCTTTTTGTACTTTTTTTTGCACATGGTATCAGAGCCTAGTACAAGAGGTTTTGTTGAAATTGATAGGGTTAATCCAAATCAAAGCCAAAATTAGGAGTTTTTTGGAAACTAGTCAAATTTTGGGTAGTGAGTTGGATTTGATAGATATTCTCAAAATTATTGGACCAACACTTGTTGTGGGCTGTAGGAACCCTTTTCACACGTGTGATGCCGTGGGCTGAGAAAATTCAAAAATTTGTACAATTTGACTCACACACCCAATTTGAGAGATTTTTGGTGCAAAATCAAGCATTTTCTCTAGAAAATCTAATCCCTTGATTAGTTCTTGGATTAGATCAGCCAAGAAATTAAATTTGAAGCATGAAATAGGTGCATTAATTGATCATCTCTGATTTTTTGAGTGCATGTTGAAGTTGAGAGGGATTTTGCTAAAAATCATATATTAAGGAGTGATATGCAAGGTGAGAGGTTGAAATCCATTGTACCATCACTCTAGATTTGTTCAAGAGTGATAGGTTCAAGTTTAGAAGCATCAATTTGCTAGAAAACATCTTTGGATCTGTCCTCCAAGTGATACCTTTGAGAGTTTCTAGTGCATATAGAGCATCTATGCAAATCTTTTGTAGAATTTGACATAGATTGGCTTAAATTGAGAGTTCTAGAAAAGAGATTGAGATCCAAGTCACATTGTTCAACCCTACTCAATTTGTTTGAGTGATTGTAAGGTTTGAAAAGAGTCATTAAGGTGTCTATGGCAAATGTGTAGAGAGAGATCCAATTTTCTAAAGAGTTCCTTCCTTTGTAGAGGGCAAGACCTAGAAGCTCATTATGTGTTGTTATAGGTGAAAAATTTGTCTTCTCCTAGGTGAGCAAATCTTTCTAAGTAGTATTAGCTCTTTGAAGCACAATATTCTAGTGAGAAAAATCACAACTTTTGATTTTGAATTTCATTCCAAGTCTTAAAAAGTAGAGTAATTGGTGGAATCCAATAGGAGTGATTGAATTCAATTTGTTGAGCAAAAATTGACATAGAATGTATGAAACTCAAATTAGTTATTTTCAACTTTATTTGTGAGAGTGTGAGGGTCAATTTGTGATCCCATTGGATGTCTAGAATGAGGAGGAGTCCATATTTGAGTATTCATGCATGGTTGAGATCTTTGTGAATCTCTAGTTGTCTAATTTTTTAAGCTTTGTGAAAAATTGGTGGTATAGTTTGTTGTCAAATCAAATCAAATTCATTCTAAATCTCAAGTGCGAGATTATTTGGGTCAAGAGTGAGTCCAAAAGAAGTGATTAAGTTTTATTTTCATGTGTTTGAAACAAAATCCGTCTTTTGTTCAAGAATCTCAAGTGTTGAGAGAACTAGTCAAGTGAAAAAGAAAATCTAGGTGTCAAATCTTTTTCATATCCATTTCAACTTTCAAAAGAAAGAGTCATTGATGAGTCAATAGGAGATTGGATCTGATTTCTTTTGTGATTTGATTCAACGATTGTGTGCTTTTGTCTTAGTGATCAGATCAAAGTTTCCAAGTGACTAGTCATTACTGTGAAAAATTGATTCTTAGGTTTGTGAGCTAGATCTTTTGTAGATCCTTCTAGATTGTTGAAGATGTTCAAATCTAGTCTCTTGAAAGTCACAAATTACATTTGTAGAATCATATCACAGGTTTTTATTCACATGGCATCAATACGTGGCATCCTATTGAAGGAAAGAAAGGATCCCGAGTGTAACCTTTGTGGCAAGGGAGGATATTTTTTCTCAAGATCCTGCAAAAAGAAGACCAGTCCATCCAAGGGGAACCAAAGCAAGGGGTCCGAGGTGAAGGATGGAGCTTCAAGTTCAAAATGCAAATACAAGAAGGACAAGTCCAAGGAAAGGTGTTTCCTTTGTGGAAAGGTGAATGAGGCTTGGAGTCTCACAAGGACTTGCAAGATTTATCTTCAAGAGTCCATCACAGCACATGTTGAATATTTTGAAATTTTTCATTTGGAAGTGCATTGTTTGGTTCAAGATGCAAAGATAGATGTCACTTTCATGAAAGTAACTTGGATTTATTTTATGTCCTTGGAAAGTATTTTGCTTGGAACTTTAGGTAAGTTCAAACTTGTTGTTATGATCCAAGAGAAATTAATCAAGAATAAGGAGCATCAATCACAAAATGAAAATAGTTTCATTTATGCTCTCATGTCAACTTATGAAGATCTATTTTGCTTTGAAGGGATTTTTGTATCTCAAAGGTGGCTTAAGGCAATACTAGTTGAGTGTGATGCCTTAAAGAATAGCAAAGCATGTTTTCCTTGTAAGCTTACATTAGTTATGAAGACAACGAAATGGAAATATCTTCATAATGTAGGATCTTTTGGTTTCAATAAGATCATGAATGATGTGTTCATTCATAAAGATGAAAATTGTAAGTTTTCAATCTTAAAGGCAAGTTGTAAACTTCTTATGAGAATAAGTGAAGCATCCAAAGTGGACACTTATATCCATAAGCAAGTAGTTAGACTTATTGAGATGGAAATACCTTTTGATCTCAATATTGGAAAAATCATGCCAAGTTGTGGTGATTTTTGGACTTATGTTTATAGCATAAGTAGTCTTGATAATCATAGGAAGTGCATATTGAATGGTCATACTTGTTGTGATCATTATGAGACATGGAGGTCTCGGTATTCCATCAAGAAGGAGTGCCATGAAGAGGATCTTAAAGAATCATCTCAAGGTTCAAGTGTGCCAAGGATTGATGAGGAGAGATCTTCTCAAGTTGTGATTCCAAAAAGAAACTCAAGAAATATGGTTGATTCCATGTGGCTCACATTTCAAGGGAAAGAGGAGCATATCTTATGTGGTATACATCTTATACTTACTTCTCTTATGTCATTTGATAAATCAATTTGCTTTAGTGAGATCATTGCATCTCCAAATTGGAGTAAAGCCATACTAGTTGAGTATGAAGTCTCTCTTGAGAACATAGATGATGTTCTTAAAATGTTGAAATTGATTTTAAATCAATTAGAAAGCAAATGGTTATTTCATCAAATGTATGCTCTTGAGTCATGTAAGAGCAAAAGTGATTTTGTATTGAGGCAAATTGTAAACAAAAGAAGTTCAAAAGAAGTGAGTCCAAAAGAAGTGATTAAGTTTTATTTTCATGTGTTTGAAACAAAATCCGTCTTTTGTTCAAGAATCTCAAGTGTTGAGAGAACTAGTCAAGTGAAAAGGAAAATCTAGGTGTCAAATCTTTTCATATCCATTTCAACTTTCAAAATTGGTAATTGATGAGTCCAATAAGAGAGTGGATCTGATTTCTTTTGTGATTTGATTCAAAGATTGTATGCTTTTGTCTTAGTGATCAAAGCGGGGTTTCCAAGTGACTATCATTAGTGTGAAGATTGATTCTTAGGTTTGTAAATTAGATCTTTTGTAGATCCTTCTAGATTGTTGAAGATGTTCAAATCTAGTCTCTTGAGAGTCACAAATTACATTTGTAGAATCATATCACAGGTTTTTGTTCACATAGCATCAATAGGTGGCATCCTATTGAAGGAAAGAAAGGATCCTAAGTGCAACCTTTGTGACAAGGGAGGATATATTTTCTCAAGATGCTACAAAAAGAAGACCAATCCATCCAAGGAGAACCAAAGCAAGGGGACCGAGGTGAAGGATGGAGTTTCAAGTTCGAAATGCAAATACAAGAAGGACAAATCCAAGAAAAGGTGTTTCCTTTGTGGAAAGGTGAATGAGGCTTGGAGTCTCACAAGGACTTGCAAGATTTGTCTTCAAGAGTCCATCACAACACATGTTGAATCTTTTGAGATTTTTCATTTGGAAGTGCATTTTTGGGTTCAAGATGCAAAGATAGATGTCACTTTCATGAAAGTAACTTGGAATTATTTTATGTCCTTGGAAAGAATTTTGCTTGTAACTTTGGACAAGTTCAAACTTATTGTTATTATCCAAGAGAAATCAATCAAGAATAAGGAGCAATCACAAAATGAAAATAGTTTCATTTATGCTCTCATGTCAACTTATGAAGAACCATTTTGCTTTGAAGAGATTTTTGAATCTCAAAGGTGGATTAAGGCAATACTAGTTGAGTGTGATGCCTTAAAAGATAGCAAAATATGTTTTCCTTGTAAGGTTACATTAGTTATGAAGTCAAGGAAATGGAAATATCTTCATAATGTAGGATCGTTTGGTTTCAATAAGATCATGAATGATGTGTTCATTCATAAAGACGAAAATTGTAAGTTTTCAATCTTAAAGGCAAGTTGTAAACTTGTTATGAGAATAAGTGAAGCATCCAAATTGGACACTTATATCCATAAGCAAGTAGTTAGACTTATTGAGATGGAAATGCCTTTTGATTTCAATATTAGAAAAATCATGCCAAGCTATGGTGATTTTTGGACTTATGTTTCTAGCATAAGTAATTTTAATAATCATAGGAAGTGCATACTGTGTGGTCATAGTTGTTGTGATCATTATGAGACATGGAGGTCTCGGATTTCCATCAAGAAGGAGCATCATGAAGAGGATCTTAAGGAGTCATCTCAAGGTTCAAGTGTGCCAAGGATTGAGGAGGAGAGACCTTCTCAAATTATGATTCCAAAAAGAAACTCAAGAAACATGGTTGAACCCATGTGGCTCACATTTCAAGGGAAAGAGGAGCATATCTCATGTGGTATACATCTCATACTTACTTCTCTTATGTCATTTGATAAATCAATTTGCTTTAGTGAGATCATTGCATCTCCAAATTGGAGTAAAGCCATACTAGTTGAGTATGAAGTCTCTCTTGAAAACATAGATGATGTTCTTAAAAGGTTGAAATTGATTTTAAATCAATTAGAAAGCAAATGGGTATTTCATCAAATGTATGCTCTTGAGTCATGTAAGAGCGAAAGTGATTTGTTCACTCATAGTTTGAAAATTTGTATTGAGGCATATTGTAAACTCTTTATGAGAGTAAGTGAATCATCTTCTAAAGACACTTATCTCCATAATGAAGTATTTAGCCTCATTGAATCTGAGATTAGCATGGTAAACAAGCATGAAGATATGATGCAAACACTTTGTTATTATAGCATGCATAGTCTTGCCAATTTGGATAAGTCTAATTCTCTAGATCATGGTAACATGATGTTAGATCTTTGTGATCCTAATAAGTCAAGAAGAAATCTTTATTTTCTCATGGAGGAGCATGCACATGAAGAAGGAGCAAGCCTCAAAGTCAAGCATCTACATGAAATTTGGAAGGAATCAATTTCGAAGATGCTAGGATGGTGCAAAGCTCTCAAGTTCATCAAAGATGTCAACATCAAAGAAGCACTATTATGGATATGGTGATTTCAGATCAACATCAAGCTCATTGGCTGATCTTCACACCTTTTGAACCAGCAAAGACCAATTCAGCCCATGGAGTCAAGTTCAAGATCATCATGTTTTCCATCAAGCTAGATCTACCAAGCTAAATTTTTTAGGAGGAGTGTGAAAAATGCAAAAATAAGCTTGGTAGAGGCCAAAAATCTTGTATATAGATAAACACACATGTGTGGAGCCTGTTCCCATGTGTGAAAATAGTGTACTTGTCATGTACCATAATCATATAGGTTGTACATATGATTCAATTCAAGTTCTAGTGGCTAAAAAGGCCAAAAACTAGTTTTCTAGACATATGACACATGGCATCAGTCTATTGCTTGCAAGAGCCACATCCTTTGGTTAGGTGTCACATCCCCTGTGTAGAGGACATCTCACATGTGTGGAATAAGCTGAAGAAGACGAATTTTGACTTCTAGAAGATTTTCAAGTAGATCTCCATATAGAAGGAAAATGGACCAAAAGTGCTCAAAATAGAAGGTTTTGTCCAAGTGTCAGTTTTGCATGATAAATTATCATATGACAAAGCACCTTCACACATGTGGGATCAAAGGGATGATTAGTACCACAAGCTCCCACTCATTGTATATATAGAGCCACATTTGGCCATAATCAGAGTGAGACACCAATCTTGGTTTTGGAAGCAATTTTGGGTGATTCTCTCCATTTGTCTACATTTGTTTTGATTGTTTTGAGGTTCTATCAATGTGTACTTGACTTTCAGGTTGGAGTCCATACTCAGACAATGTTTCACACGTGTGAAACCATAAAGTACACTTACCTTCAATTAATGATTGTTCTTGTTAGGATTTTGTGTCTAGAATTGATCTAGATTGATCTTAATCTGAAGTAGATTGATAGATCAAGTAATCTGACAACCAATCCCTCTTGAGGATTAGATTAGGATCCACTCTTGGTCCTTTTTGTACTTTTGCCACAGGAACCTCCAGTTGGCATTGAACGGGAACCGCAAGCAGGCTCACCACTACGCACTGATCAAAATGATCGGTCGCACCAACATACCATGATCCTCAAAAAGGCGATTGTCGAGATTCGAGAGGAAGTCGAGGCCAGAGAGCATCTTGATTACAAAGATGGTTCTGACCAGGCACTCTACGACAACAGAGAAAAATCAAAGAAACAGTTCAAGCCTAAGAGGGAGTCAAATCAGAGGTAGGATCGTGACCAGCAAGCAGAGGGGACTAGCAAAAGCAACTGGAAGACCGAAGGGAGGTCGAAACGACAAGATGCAGACAAGAAAACCTGCACGAGATGCAGAAGAGATGGAAATACAATAGATATTTGCTAGCTCAATCCCAATATTGAGTGTATCCATTGCCATAAGAAGGGTCATGCAGCCATAGATTGCCACCAGAACCCAAGAAACAGATCAACACAGAACAGATAGGAGAACAATAATAGTTCTTCCTATGTCGAGGAGCCCGAGAGCTCGAAGATGGGCGAAGAAAGAACGAACAAAAATTGTTCGACCGCCTACATCTGTGAAGATGTGTGTCCAGCATCAACGTCTGACACACACGAGGTGATCTTGGATTCAGGAGCCACCTTGCACTTTGTGACATCAAGAAGAATCATGTCTGATTTTAGAAGTGTAGATTCCTCAAGATTCATAGATCTTGGAGATGGATCCAAACATCAAGTGAACGGTATTGGTTCACTCTGGCTCAACACCAACAGTAGAGACAGACGACTCGAAGACGGTCTGTTCATGCCAACTCTGCAGCAAGACTTGCTCTTTGTAGAAAGAATAACAGATGCAAGGATGCGTGTGACGTTTTCTAACGAAGCATGCAACGTGATTGATGCCAGCACCAATACTCTCATTGCTCAAGGTAGAAGGAAGAGCAACCTATATCATCTAAAGGTGCGCCTACCTGAAGATCAAATGCATCAGACCCATGACGACTCGCCAGACACTCTGTGGCATAAAAGACTCTATCACATGAACTCAATGGCACTCTACCAAGCAAGTCATCATGGAGCAATAACAGGGGTCAGCATCTCGAATGCAACCAGTTTGACCACCTGTGATGCATGTTTGAAAGGCAAGATGTCACGCACACCATTCGTCAAAGACTCCTACAAAACGACAAAGATTTTGGAGCTGGTGCACTCTGTGACATATGTGGTCCATTCAACGTGATCTCAGTAGGAGGTTCAAAATATTATATAGCCTTCATTGATGATAATAGCAAGTTTGTCAGAGTGTATTTTATTCAGAATAAATATGAAGCACTCAATAAATTCACAGAATATGTGAATTGGACTGAGAGATGCACAGGCAGCAAGGTGAAGCAGATCAAAATAGACTGAGATGGCGAATATATCTCAAATCGCTTCACTGACTTCTGCAATGATCGTGGCATCATTCACAGAAGAACTGCAGCCTACACACCGCAGCACAATGGCTTTATGCTCATTGACTTGTCATTGTCTACTAGTTGTCTATCTGGCAAGGGTACAATCTTATATTGGCAGTAAGATTTGTTGTTGAACAAAAGAATAGGACCCTGATGGAAGTAGCCAGATGCATGATGGCATACTCGAAGGCTCCAAAAGCACTTTGGGCTAAAGCAGTAGCTACAGCCGCATACATCTAGAATAGGACAGGTAAATTTGGTGTTCCTCACAAGACACCACATGAGCTATGGTGGGGTAGAAAACCCAACCTATCTCACGTCAGAATATTTGGCTGTGCAGCATATGCACATATTCTTGATAAGCTTTGCAAGAAGCTTGATGAGAAAGCCAAACAAGGGTTTCTGGTAGGTTATGACAATAATTCATCATACTACAGAATCTACATGCCAGACACGAACACTGTGAAAACAGTGAGGGATGTCAAATTCGACGAGAGCAGGACAATGGCCAACAAAGACCCTTTTAGCTATGAAGTTCTGGAAAGACAGTACTATGACCTGCCGCCAACATCAAAGGGAGCAGAATACAAAAACAAAAAATTTTGAGGCGCCTCCCATTCGAATGACGAATCAGACAAAGAAAAATTCGAGAGGCAACCTACCGTCGCAGTTCCTGTAAACCAAGATGGTTCTGGACCGAGCAGAGCAGACAAGGGAAAAGGCATAGCTATTCCGGGAGGATCTCCCAGAAGGTCGACAAGACCACAAAGAGCACCAGCAAGATCTGTGCCAGGCAGCTCAGCTTCCACACCAAAAAATTTTGCGGCTTCAGTGGCGAACCACAGACATTTGAGGAGGAGAAAAGGACAAATGGATCCAAGCCATGAACAAAGAGATGGAGTCCATGAGGAAGAGCCAGGTATGGATGTTGGAGCCATTACCTCATAAGTGCAAGACTGTCAAATGCAAATGGGTTTTCAAACTCAAATATGGACCAGACGAGAGTGTGACAAAATACAAGGCAAGACTGGTAGCGAATGATTTCTCTCAGAGATACGGTATTGACTACTCTGAAGACTTCTCTCCTGTCGTCAAACATTCATCCCTACGTCTGTTGTTTACATATGCAGTAGCTTATGACCTCAGGATCCACATTGTGGATGAGAAGACAGCCTTCTTGCATGACGAATTAGATGAAGAGGTCTACATGTATCAACCCCCAGGATTTGTCTCGAATTCACTTCCTGACTATATATGCAGAATGCATAGAAACATCTGCGGTCTGAAGCAATCAGCCCGACAATGGTACAAGAAGAAGGATCAGGCCCTGAAATCATTGGGATTCAAGCCTCTGTTGGCTGACTCTAATGTGTATGTCAGAGTTACAGATAGGTAGATCATCATAGTGGCTGTTTATGTGGACAACACTATGATACTTTGTAGGAGTGAGCAGCTAATTGTTGAAGTAAAGACAAACATCTCGAAGCATTTTGAGATAGTGGATCTGGGAGAAGCCAGGTGTTACCTAGGCTTACAAATTGAAAGGGACTATGAGGGAGACAGATTATACCTTCACCAGTCCAGATACACCCAGAAGATCCTAGAGGACTTTGGGATGTTGAACTGCAAAGGA
This sequence comes from Diphasiastrum complanatum, assembly GCA_029204225.1. Taxonomy (NCBI): domain Eukaryota; kingdom Viridiplantae; phylum Streptophyta; class Lycopodiopsida; order Lycopodiales; family Lycopodiaceae; genus Diphasiastrum; species Diphasiastrum complanatum. Next base: position 13,610,632 of record CM055096.1, read on the forward strand.
GCGAACACTCCAATGCTTGCAAGGATGGTGCTAACAAATGACGACTGTCCAAAGACTGAGGAAGAAAGAGAACAGATGCAGCTCACACCCTACAGGAGGCTGATAGATTCACTGATGTACTTTGCAGATAGCACACATCTTGATATTGCTTATGCAGTATTCAGGATGAGCCAATTCTATACGAATTCAAGCTCGACACATTGGAAGATTGCAAAACAAATTTTGCAATATCCTCAATTAATGAGGGATTATGGCTTGTGTTATTGTCGTGGTGCAGGTCTCATGATACTTTCCTACATCGATGCTAGCTGGGCATCTCTTAGGGATGACTGTAAAAGCGTCTCAGGAGGATGCACCATCGCATCAGGAGCAGCAGTTCTTTGGGTCAGCAAGAAGCAGACCACTGTAGCCTAGTCGTCCTGCAAAGCAGAGTACGTAGCAGCAGCGAAGATGGCCAAGAAATAATTTGGCTAAGGCAGTTCCTGAACAAATTGGGCAAAACAAGGAACAAGTCATTGGTCTTGCAGATGGACAACACCTCTGCGATACACCCGACGAAAGATCCTATGTTCCACTCAAGAACAAAACACATTGCGATCAAGTATCACTTAATTAGGGATCTGATTGAAAGGATGATGATGCAGACCACCTTCATAGGAACAAAAGATATGGTTGCTGACGTCTTCACTAAAGCTCTAGACAAAGGGCTCTTTGAGAGGCAAAGGAGCAGTCTCGGGATCATAAAGCTACCATGGTTTGAGAGGGACTTGAAGAAACAAAGTGTTTCTAATTACAAAGCCTTGCTAGCTTTCAGCCCTTCACCTGACCAAGATGTTTGTGAAATCGAACATCTGGAGACATGAAACACGAAGAGTTTTGCGAACACGAAAGTCAACGGAGACGAAGACGAACGGTTCGCAAACACAAATGATCCACAAACGAGATTCCTTTGCGACCCAGCAGACGAGGTAAACAAAACCAACGGTGAAAACGAAACTCGTTCTGTCCTCATGCTCCAAGGAGTACCACCAAAGATCACACAAGTACCCAGAAGTACAGAGATCTGACCTGATGGCATGAGTCAGCAGATACTTCCTAGGTCGTGGCTAATCTGCCACTCTTGTAATTTCCTGATTAGTTGTAGATGTAAAATCACTCTCATCTTAGATTTAAATAGAGAGACCATACTTATTGGATAGTACTTGACATATATCAGAACAAGATACACCGAATGTAACCAAAAAGAGAAGAGACACTGAAGAAGTCTGATGCTAGTAAGCAATCAAGACAAACACATACAAAAGCTCTGTCTGCGTGCGAGAAGATAATTATGTCTAGGATCAGAAGATCCAATTGTCTGCTAGTGAAGCGAGACTACTACTCATGAGAGAGCCATGCTTCTCTCATGCCAACGCACTGTGTGGATTTGCATGCAGTGCCCTGAAGAAATCAGAGTAAATCAATATAGATTAATTTCTAGTTGTGTTTGATCTTGGATGTTGAATGCTTATGCTGTTTATTTCATATGTCTGAGTTTTCTTGTTCCCTTTGAATTCCACACCTTGGTTGAAATTAAGTCAAATGCTGTATTAATTTTATGAACATAGAGCAGTAGTAACTGACTACTCTCTAAAGGATTGTAGGAGTGTTTCAGCTGGCAGTGCCCAGCGAACGCATCTGAACTCCATCCGAATCTTGAAAGAGAGTCGTGACTATTTCATGAATTTTCTCCCCTAGATTGATCAGTAGTATCAGAGCATCTCACGATTCTCATCAGTGGTATCAGAGCATCTCACGATTCTCATCACAAAATTGCATTGGAGAAAGTTAGGAGATGCGAAAAACTTGCAATGAGATATCGTGAAACTCTTAATTGGCATAAATTGAGAGAGGAAAACCAACCACGGGAGAAAGCCAAGCATGGTACCGCATTATGCCAATGGACATGGTGAAATAGTTCATGTATAGTAGTTAGACTTTTTGGAAGTTCGAACTAATCGAGCTCAAGGGACACTTGGAGGGGACCTCTCAAGGTGAAAATCGATAAGGGCATTGTCAAATTCGGTGGTTGCGATTGCTTCACATGCTTTTGCAAGGGAGAAATGTCTTGGTTGAGGAGACGTTTACACTAGCTTAATGGTGGCAATGCAATGGTGGCAGTCACAAGGTGAAGGATGCCAATGATAAGGTCAGCTGGATGAGCCAAAGAGAAAAGTAAGGAAGTGAATCTAGTAGCTTGACTACAGTTCATGAAGGGTCAAAGATGCAAAGAGGGTAGTCTCTATGATCTACTGGAGGCAAATTGTTGTCGTGGCATGGACTTCATGGTGTGCATGAGATGTGTGCATAGTCGGCAATGTAGCACGGGTCAATACTTGGATTGGCTAACTCCAGATTGCCAACTTCCCTTTTGACTTGTTGAAGTTCTTTGACATCAAATTCTTGATCATCAACTTGATCATCAAAGTCATTGAACAAACTTTGTTTTCCGGATTCATTACTTGATTTTACAGCATGAAAACATCCATCTACTTGCATAGCAACATCTACACAAGAAGATTTACCAAAATATGTGAGAAATGCAAAATGAGTCACTTCCACTTGCCTACTTTTCTCATCATATGTGAGCCTTGAAGGCATTTGTCTTTCCCTTGATGTTCTCCTTGGCTTTTGACTTGATGGAGATCCATCATCATCACTATCTAAAGTAGGAGCCTTTACATCAACATCAAGAATGTTAGATCCATCCACATTACCATCAATAATGCTTGAAAACACTTTTGAAATGTTCCCTCAAATAAATGACATCTCTACCAACAATCACTTTGTTAGTAGAAGGAATGTAAACCTTGTAGGCTTTACCCACCTCACTAAGATGGATGCTCCTAGGTCCTATCATCAAGAGTGATGTTGACATATCATGTGCATCCAAAATTTCTTAGAAAGTTAACACTTGGCCTCCTCTTGAATAACATCTTAATAGGTGTGCTTCCATCCAAAATAGCACTCGGCCACCTATTGCACAAGAAATTGGCACACAACAAAGCTTGATCCCAAAATGGTTTTTCAAGACTAGCACTTAACCTTGTGGCTTTAGCACTTTCACATAAAGCCCTATTCATCTTTTAAGCCACTCCATTTTGTTGTGGGGTACTTGGTGTTGTATACTTCATCACAAAAGGCCTTGACCTTGGTAGATATGTACTCACCACCATTGTCATTCCTTAAGCACTCTATCCTTGTGAAAAATTGGTTTTCCCTTGCATTCTTGAACTTAACAAAGACATCATACACTTCATATTTGCTCTTTAGTAGATAGATCCAACAAAATTTACTAAAATCATCGATGAAAGTTACATACGTCTTAGCTCTACTATTGTTAATTGTAGCAATTCCGTGAATATTTGAATGTACAAGTTGAAAAGGCTTTGTAGATCTAGATGTAGACCTAGCATAAGGTAGTCTATGTGACTTAGACAAAGCATGAGACTCACAGACATGATTGATGCCACTTAGTGAGCTTGGAAGAACTACCACAACCTTCTTTCTAGCCATTACCTCCAATGACTTGAAGTTGAGGTGTCACATCCTTTTATGCCAAACCTCTTGAATAGGTATTTGCTCTCTTGCATCACAACTAACTTGGTTAACAATAACACAAGCATCTAGTTTGAACAACTTCCCTTCCCTTTTACCTTTTCCAATCAAGAGATCCTTCCTTTTGATTATACAAGCATCTCCATTAAGCTCAACTTTGAGGCCTTTACTTAGCAATTGACTCACACTAAGCAAATTCTTGGTAATAGATGGAATAAACGAGACATCCTCCATTCCTATTTGTAGAGAGAAAAATAGGAATCGTGCCAATCCCTTTGATTGCACACTTACCATTTTTGTTTGTGTAGATCATCCTCTTGTCATCTCCATATGCCAACAAAGAAGTGATTTACTCTTTGTGAAAAGTCATGTGTGAACTTGCTCCACTATCAATCCACCACGGATCTAGATCTCCATCATTAGTAGGCATACATGAAGACATCACAAAAGTATCATCATTTGCATCTTGAACATCCAAACCATCCTCATCAAGAGTAAGATTACCTTGCTTGTCTCTTTGATCTCTTCTCTTCTTGTAGTCTTCACTTGCCAAGTGTCTTTTGATGCTTTGATCTATCCGTCTTTTTGCCATTCGAAGAAGGATCCACTTGATCTTGAACATAGTCTCCTCTTGAAGTGTTGATGTAGATCCACCTCTTGCTTGAAGCCTATATTCTTCATTGATCAAGATCTCTTGAAGATCCATCAAACTTGGAGATTAGCTAAACTTTGAAAAATGTTAGCATGAGCATCCAACAAACCATTAAGAATAACTTGAACAAGCTCTCCTTCCTTAATTCTCTCATCAATGCAAGCCAACTCATCATTCAATGCTTTCATCCTCAAAATAAAAGTATTTGAATTTTTTTCACTCTTTTGAAAACAGGAAAAGATTTGTCTTCTTAGAGTCAACACTCTAGAAGTAGACTTGGATTCATAAAGCTTCTTCAATGAATCCCAAGCATCCTTAGACGAAGTACTCTTACTAACCTCCTTGAGAAGCTTATTGGTAACATTCATCTTGATCATGTGTAGAGCCCTTTTGGCCCCCTTATCACACCTCATTTGATCTTGTTGTGTTGTTGGTCTCTCCTCCAAACCTACAACAATGTCCAAAACATCATTCATCTCAAGAAGTGATTCCATCCTCACTTTCCACAATGAATAGTTACTTGAGGTAAGCCTATCATTGGCTTCCAACATGATTCCACTTGATGTTGCCATGTAGCAATGACCCGATCTTTTATTTCAACCTGTTTTGATGCACAAACTACAAATATTCTCAAAAAGAAATCACAAAGATTTGAAACTTCTCAAAAGTCTCTTCTAGCATTTATGCCAAGCAAATCAACACATAGAATCGGGAAATCTTGATTAACCTATGATCTATCCTCAATTTAATGACCCTTGCCACTTCCTAAGATTGAAACACACTCAAATGAAGTCTAGCAACCTCACTATCTAGAGATCCAATCAAAATTAAAACTTTGACAAAATCACAAAAATTGAATATCTCAAGATCTACATGCAAATGCTAGAAATTTGATATGCAATCTCTTAGCCACCACTTAGGATGATCTAATGATCCAAAAATTGGCCAAATCCAACATGTGAATTCAAAAATTGGAATTGATTAAGTTTATAAACCTATATAGGGTTTTGATCTACAAAAGATCCAATCTACAAATGCAAGAAACTCGATTTTGGTGTAGAATCCAATCTAGCATTGATATCTTCTCCAGATCATTGATGGATGTGATTGCCTCCTTCATAACTTGAAACACAAGCTCTGATACCATGTGAAATATTTGGGATCAATTCAGATCTAAATCTACTGAAGATCTTTGGTTACAAAACAAACTACTCCACTAATCTTGCCAATGTAGAAAAATCAGCATCTACACATAAAATAGAATGCAAACTCTAATAGAACTTGATCAAACATGAATCAAAATATAAAGTACTATTGTTGTCCATACAAAACCAACAAGCTATTGTCTTTCATACGTGTGAAAAGCTTGCAAAACCTCTAGCCACGGAATTCTAGTAGAGATAGCGGGAGTCAATTTGTAATCACCTTTGTGGTCATGAAAATTTCAAAGTCTCCTTCTGCCTATCGAGTTTTACTAGGAAGACCTTAGTTGAGAGTCGCACAAGTGGTTCACAACTGGAGAACAGTTAAAATCCATTGTTTTTCTCTTTTTTGAGTCTTTGCTCATTTACCATCCCCATACATATCCAAACCATACCCATTTATTACCCTACATCTCCCAAGCTATAATCCAACCCCCCATCAACATGGCATCATCCACCAACCCAGGTAATCAACCATCTAGTCCCTCTAACAAAACCGACACCACCTAGATCGTTCGGCATGAAATTTCCCAATCTACCGACATATACGACCTGCCCACAGACTCTCGGATCGCCCCATGGATCAAGACCGCCCAGCCTCTCCTAGAAGCAATGGGCATTTACCCAATGCTTTTTATCTATGCCCTTTACATAGAATTTGTCGCCATGGCCTACAAGACAAGGGATGAGAGTAAACTGAGATTCTATGTTCAATACCACGGTACCACGCACCACGTGTGTGTGAACCCCACATCCCTGGCTACCATTGGAGTCATTTTCAATGATAGAGCAAAACCTTCACATCGACGTGCCCCTAAAGCCATCACCCCCTTCCTAGACTCCTCAATGCCCCTTCCTCATACAAACTATGGTTATCTGATAGAAGCCATTAACGACCCAGTCATCTAAGTCGTCGCTCATCTCCTTGGCAACTTTGTAGTTGTCGGAAGTTTGCACAAGGTACGCATCCAATCTCTCATTCTCCAAAAACTCATTAAATCCCACACGGAGTTTCTTAACAATATAGTTGTGCCTATGATTCGCACACTTTCATTATTTTTGAGCTGAAGAGGTCCATAAAGCCCAACATACATGAAAAATTTGTTGCAGGTCTCCTTCTCTCCGTCCTTGTCATTACCCTCATTGAATAAAAGGTTTGGGAATTCCATCATTTCCAAGTCCTCACAACCACCACCCCCTCCACCAATCGTAGACCTCCTACCCCTCCAACTGACTCCTCAGCCAGCCAACCTATGCGTGATGCCACTTCATCCTCCATTGATCCTCCTTCCAGCAGCACCAACCGTCGTACTACATCCACCTCTTTCACATCTATTCCTCCAGCCACTATTTCTATCGTCCCAATTCCTCCATCGTCCATAGTCGTCCTTGCTTCATCTCCACCTTCCATCACCATTGCCAAGTCCATCTCTCCTAGGTCCCTTGACTCTTCAGTTTCCACTCCCTCCCCATCACCATTGTCCCCAAGATTCCTTGATTCCCCTCTGCACCCTCTCTTACCTAAACATTTTAAACCCATCACCCCCCACATCTCCTTTCATCTTCGACACCACTCTCCAGTTTCCCATGCTCCTAGACATCGCTTCTTTTGAACAACCCATCCCACACCCTCTATACACCTCCATGTGAAGATTATTAAGATATTATCTTCCTATCTCGAGTTTGGGGCCATGTCCATGGTGATTTCCAGTAAATTTTAGGTTGTACATAAAAGGAGTGTGAATTGAGCACATTTCCTTCTAGTGTAGCTCGGATTTGAGTTAGATAGGTTCAAATTTGATGACATGCAGTAGTTAAGATAACATGCAAAGTCATATTGTATGCATGCAAGCCACATGCAATTAGTGCATGCAACATGCAAAGTAGTTTCTATGATCTACACATGTCTAGGCAGTTTTATGAGTTGACATGCAGTACATGCAACATCCATGCATGCAGTTACACATGTGGATCTCTGGTAGGTGAATTAGTTTAGTTACGTGTACTTTCCATGCAACTCCACTATAGGAATGAGAGTCTCTCTCATGTAGGGAAAGCTGGGCATGTTTTGCCATATTGTGAATATTGAGATTTTGGTGTTTTGGACTCATTCTCTCTCTACTTGAGTTTTCTATGCTTGATTTTGTCTCTCTACCCGAGAGCAGATTCTTTTTCCCATATTGAACCCTTAGAATTATTTCTGACATTCATTTCTCATAGTGAAGAGTTAGATTTTTTACATCAGATGTATGCCATTGTGCTCTTGCCTTAGATTTTTCAAGCATATCGTTATTTGATCAATCTTGTGCAATCACAACACCTCAGTAAGATCCTGTAGGGTGTGTGGTGAAGTTCACACATTCTAGAAACTTCACACTCCAACACTCCACTCGTTTCTCCCACTAATTCGTCCATTCGGAATGATGAGTCCGACAAACCTTTGGATGATGACGCATTCTAGCCCACAGAGTTTGTCGCCTCCCCCCAGCATGTTGACCCCACCGCACATGAAGGGATGATGATGCAGAAATTTTAATTGAAGATGACAACGACGACACTACAATACCACGGGCAACACCTCAACAAGCCCCAACAAACACCACCACCCCGGCCATGCCACAAGACGTCCAGCGGCCTACCAACACTTGGGCACCTTACTCCAAGGCTTGGTAGTGGCCAAATCTACCTTGGATGGCCGGGTGGTCAAGTTGGCAACTAGTAGCGCACGGTTGCGAGCGAAGCTCTCTCAGCTCCAACAAGACTGACCAGGTCCTGAAGCTGAAGATGAATGAGACCAGCCTACATGATTATATCAAGGCCCTCTTCCAATCCGTGACCTAGCCAACAAGGTCCAAGAAGTCAGCAACAAGCACAACAGCAGCAAGCCCCAACTATTAGTGGCTGAAACAAAAATCCAACGCATGGAAGTGGAGGTCCAAGACACAAGCCAAGGCACATGATAGAGTAAAGTCCACCGAAGAGATTAGAGATGGTGTGTGTGTGTGTGTGCTATTACTAAAAAATGGATTCAATGTGAAGTATAGTTCTCAAATAGATGGAAAGAGCAGTATGATATTGCAAGTTTCTCAGGCATCAAAGATAGCCATCATTTGATCAAAAAAAGGGAGTCGTAGATGTTCGTGTTCTGATCAGAGTGAGTAAACAAGCGCGGTCAATAATGATACTAGATTTCTATGTGCTTAGATTTGCCATGAAATCTGGGATTTAGTGATAGTGAAATACAGCTCAAGTTGTCACACAGAATGGTGGTAGTATTGAGCTGAGTGTGATGTAAGTCGTGAAATAACAACCTGATCCATACAGTTTCTTTTGAAGCTTGACATGTTGGTCAAAGAAAGCGCAACTAATTTCTGTTTCTTTGAATTCCACAAAATCGGTCCCCCTGCCAGATAGAAACAGAACCCGGACGTAGATTTTTTGGTAGAGACTGTTCCTCCCCAATCCGAGTCGAAGTAGCCTTGCGGGATGAGTGGGTCGATAGTATTTTCATCATAACATAAAATGTGATCTAAATTTTCCTGAATATATCTCATCACTCTTTTTAATGCTTTTCAATGAGAGATCCTAGGATTAGACATGAATTGACTTAACGTGCTAACAGTGTATGCTAAATCTAGTCTAGTACACAACATTGCATACATCAAAGATCCTATTAGTGAATGATAAGGGTACTTCACTGAGTAGCAACAGCTTCATCATCTGACTCATTGTCAGGTAGTTGAATGCTTGAGCTAGAGGCTCGGATTGTCATGTCGGAGAAGAGTGTATGCTCGGATTGTCATGTCGGAGAGCAATGGTGCATGTACTGATCTCTCTTAACACTTCATTGGTAGCATTCATTTTTATAAAATGAAGGGCAATTTTGGTTCTTTTGTGGAATGTTGCAGCTTCATTAGGTGCAGCAAGTTCTTCTCCAGCTCCACTCACAATATCCATTACATCCTGTGGAATCAACAATGATTCCATTCTGATTTTCCACATTGCATAATTGGAAGATGTTAATCTCGCACTGTTCTCTAAGAAATCTGAACCAGATGAAAACATCTTCTTGGTGAGAAATTCTAGTAATGATAAAAAAAATGGAGTTGAAAGGATGTTGCTTGCTATCTCAATCTAGGATCTAACACAGATGTTGATCCACCCTATCAAATCTAGCAACAAATGTCAAAACAAATTCTCAATACAGAAAATCAATCTATCTTGAATTTGGATCTTGCTTCAGTCACAAAAGAAGAAGCACATGCAAGCAAGAAGTCTATCTCTCCCACAAGTTACAATGTACTGATAAACTCTCTAGGAACTTACTTTCAACTCAAACACAGTAATATGTGTGAAATGGAAAGTCTAAGACCTCAGAACACTCACTTCTATCCAATCCTACTTGATTGACAGTGAGAATTAATGAAAAATGATGAAAAAGACAGATGTGTGCTCACTTTGCATATCCCACGAGTTGAATGCCCTCTCAAACTCTTTGATTGCCTAAATCTCTTTTAAAAACAAATCAAATTGATTCAGAAACAAGATCTGTATAAATTACAGCAAATAAGGATCCTAAAACACTTGAAATGATGAGGAAAACAATAGATTATGATTTCATAAGATTAGCACAAGTTGAACCATCAAAATCCATCAAAAATCTATGCTTGAACCTCACTAAATGGCCCAAATCCTTGAAGAAGGTGTGAAAAATACAGATCCTAAGTGGATCTAAACTCCAAGATCATTGGCTTGAATGCTTGCACTCCAAACTACATAAGCTAGGAATTGGCAACACATTCTATGCTACCTAGAATGCAAAGAACTTGATCAAAAAGCATTTATCACAAATGGAAACTTCCATAAACATCAAGTGCGGCCCAAAATAGCATTATACAGTCCATAATACATCAGCCTACCACTTTTGGAAAGCACCTAAGATCATACACAATAGCTTGAAGACAATACACACAACAATGCTCTCAATGGAGGAAGAAACAATGACAATGATCTATTGATCTCAATGAAGCATACAAAAGGTTTCTCCAACCTGTTCTCCACGACTTCCCTACTATTTATGGATGAGGAAGATGACTCTCTCTCCTCTCTCTAGAAGGTACTTGACCCTAGATATTCCCTATATAGGAAAAATAGCTAAAAATGGCTTATATGACCAAAATACATCAAAATGGTCTCATTTTGAAGGGTATGAAGTTTGACACTTCATCATACTGAAAAAATACAGTAAATAAAAACATTGTGGCCTGGTTCACACGTGTGAAACTCCAGAACCAAAACTATTTACAATTTTAGCCAATTTAGGCCTCAAACTAGCTAGGAAATGTTGACAATTTTCACACTCCCTCTTCAACATTGGATGCTAGTTTCAACATAGTCTTTGAGCACATTCCAAGATTAGATCTATGCATTAAATATAGGTCCTTTCCCAATGGTTTGGTGAAGATATCAGCCACACACTCCTTTGAAGAGACATGTTGAAGCTCCACCTCTTTGGCAATGACTTGATCTCTCACAAAATGGTGAGCAATCTCAATGTGCTTGCTCCTTGCATGAAAAACAGGATTGCTTGCCAAGCTTTGGGCTGAAAGGTTATCACAAAGTATGATTGGAGTCTTCTCTGGTTCCAGCAAGTGAAGATCCAATAACATCCTCTTGATCCAAAGAATCTCCTTGGTGCATGTTGTTAATGCCTTGTACTCGGCTTCGGTGGAAGATAGAGAGATAGTTGGTTGCTTCTTTGATAGCCATGAGACCACTCCATCTCCAAGATAGATTGCAAAGGCACTTGTTGACTTCCTATCCATTTGATCACCTGCAAAATCTGAATCTGAAAATCCACAAAGGTTAGGTGTAGTACCTCCATACAAGATGCCAAAATCTCTAGATCCCGAGATGTATCTAAGTACTCTCTTTCCTAGCTTCCAATGAGCCTCACTAGGATCTTGCATAAATTGACTTAGTTTACCAACCACAAAGCTTAGATCAGGTCTTGTGATGGTTAACCATATAAGAGATCCTATTAGCTTTCTATAGAGAGTAATGTCCTTGAAGGATCTTTCATTACTTCTTGTAGTTAGCTTTACATTTGATTCCATAGGAGTAGAAACAACTTTACAATCTTCCATATGAAACCTTTTTAGAATAGAGTTAACATACTTTTCTTGACATATGAATGTAGATTTAGAAGTTCTAATAATCTCTATTCCTAAGATATAATGAAGTTTACCAAGATCTTGAATTTCAAACTCTCTTTTGAGTGCCATCTTGATTTCATCTATATCTAGATTGTTACCACCACTTAAGATAATGTCATCAACATAGATCAAAAGTAAAGTGATATCATTTTCATTCAATCTAAAGTAGAGAGAATGATCATACTCACTCATAACAAAGTTTTGAGAAAGTAAGAAGGAATTGAGCTTAGCATACCAACTCCTTGGTGCTTGCTTTAGCCCATACAAACTCTTTTGGAGATAGCACACATGATTAGGCTCATCATGTGAAACATAGCCCTCGGGTTGCTCCATGTAAATATCTTCTTCAAGATCACCATTCAAGAAGGCATTAGTAACATCCATTTGCCACATATCCCAATCATAAAGAGTTGCAAGAGAGATTAGGATTCGAATAGTTACCATCTTTGCCACGGGTGCAAAGGTCTCATCATAGTCAATACCATATTCTTGAGCATACCCCTTTGCCACCAAGCTTGCCTTGTACTTGTTGATTGATCCATCTTGATTTGTCTTGATCTTGAAGATCCACTTACAACCAATTGCCTTCTTGTCCTTTGGAAGCTTTACCAACCTCCATGTGTTGCTTTTGATGAGTGCTTGATGCTCATGATCCATGGCTTGGATCCATTCCTTCTTTTGAATTGCTTCACCTACACAAGTTGGTTCATCAAAAGAGGTAAGAAAAGCAAAGTTAGAGTTGTCCACCACTTGCTTTCCTTTTTCATCATAGGTTAGCCTTGATGGCTTAGCCCTTTGCCTTTGAGTCTTCCTTGAAGTTTGCTTTGGAGTGGCATCTCCATCTTCATCCAAGACATCTTGCACATCATGATGATTAGTAGGCACATCAACATCAACATCAACAACATTGGAAACATTCTCTTCATGAAAGATGACATCCCTACTTATGACAACTTTCTTTGTAGAAGGAATGTACACTTTGTAAGCCTTGCTTACTTCACTATAGCCAACAAACACACCCTTCTTTGATGAAGGATCTTCTTTAGTTCTATCATCAAGTGTGATATTGACAAAACATGTACATCCAAAGATCCTACAATGCTTGACACTCGGCCTTCTACCATAAAGAACCTCATGAGGAGTTTTACCATCCAAGGAAGCACTTGTCCATCTATTACATAGATAGTTAGCACATGCTAAAGCTTCCCCCCAAAAAGACTTAGCAAGATTAGCATGTAGTCTCATTGCCTTGGCACATTCACAAAGGGTTCTATTCTTCCTCTCGGCCACTCCATTCTGTTGTGGAGTCCTAGGACTAGACATCTCCCTCTTAATCCCATGTGCTATACAAAAGTCTTTGAACCTATTTGAGGTGTATTCCCCTCCATTATCAGATCTTAAGCATTTGATCTTTGTATTGAATTGGTTTTCCATTTCATTCTTGAACTTGACAAATGCAGCAAACACTTCATCCTTACTTTTAAGAAGATAGATCCAAGTATACCTACTAAAGTCATCAATGAAAGTTGCATACATCTTTGCCCCACCATTTCTAGTTGTACTAGAAGAATGAATATCAGAATGCACAAGTTGAAAAGCTTCTTTAGATCTAGAAGTAGATCTAGAATAAGCAAGTCTATGAGATTTGGACAAGGCACAATGTTCACAAACACTATTGTTTGCAACAACACTTTTAGGGAGACCAAGAACAAGCTCTTTCTTTGCCATTACCTCCAAAGATTTGAAGTTGGGATGGCCCAACCTCTTGTGCCAAACTTCTTGGTTTGTCAATTGCTCCCTAGCCATACATCCTTCATGATTAGAGATCACACATGCATCAAGCTTGAAAAGTTTACCATGCCTCCTACCTTGAGCAATCAAGGATCCACATTTACTTATCAAACATGCATCTCCAATGAACTCCACATCAAGTCCTTTGTCAATCATTTGACTTACACTAAGCAAATTCTTAGTGATTGAAGGAATGTACAAAACATTTTCAAGATTTGCTTTCCTATTTGTTGAAAGGGAAATAGGAATAGTGCCTATGCCTTTGATGTCACATTGACCATCATTTGCAGTGTAGATGATGTTACCTTCTCCCTCATAAGACAATAAGGATGTAAAGTATTCCTTATGTCTTGTCATGTGAGATGAGGCTCCACTATCAATCCACCAAGGATCATTATCATCTATGTTGGCTAACAAACTTGAAGTCATAACAAGTGATTCACATGTGTTATGTTCTTCCTCATCTATTGTAAGATTTCCTTGCCTCTCTCCTTGCTCTCTTTTCTTCTTATAACATTCATTTGCAAAATGACCTTTTATCCCACAATAAAAGCACTTGAACTTTGACTTATTGTTCTTAGTAGAAGAGGAAGAGGAAGAGTGATCATCATGATCAAAGTTACCACCTTTGGACCATTTCCCTTTGCCTTTACCTTTGCCCTTGAATTTGCCTTTTGTGAAGAAAGCCTCTTCACCTCCACCTTGCAAGGATGCACCATCAAGCTTTGATTGCAACCTATGTTCTTCAGCCAATAAGATTTCTTGCAAGTCAACCACACTTGGCAAGACTCTTTGAATGGCAAAACTTTGCACAAGGTTAGCATGTTCATTTAGCAAACCATTCAACATAACTTGGACTATTTCACCATCTTTTATGTTCTCATCAATGCATGCTAAATCATCACTTAGGGACTTAACTCTCAAGATAAATGCATGAGCACTTTCACCCTCTCTTTGCCTACTAGAAAATATTTGTCTCCTTAGGGTCAATACCCTAGATGTGGACTTTGATTCAAAGAGCTTCTTTAAGGCATTCCATGCCTCACTTGCACTTTGACACTTTCCAACTTCCTTGAGAAGTTCATTTGTAACATTCATTTTAATGATATGAAGAGCCCTTTTGGCCTTCTTATCAAACCTTTGTTGCTCTTGAAGTGTGAGAGGTCTCTCTTCAATTTCTGCAACTATGTCCATGAGTTCATTCAACTCAAGTAAGGACTCCATCCTCACTTTCCAAGTAGAGTAGTTTGATGAACTCAACCTTTCACTAGACTCTAGCATGATCCCACCATTGGAAGCCATGATTCTAATGTTTCTTCAACTTTTAGGTTCTGTCCTAAAGCACTTAGCACTCACTTTTCTCTCAACAAATGATAGATAAAGAGATCTATGAAGATTTAGGACCCTAAAACACTTCTATCTTGAACCTAGATGGTTTCCAAGCATAGAAAGGAAGATTGAAACACATGCAACACTTTGCACACACTAAGAATGGATTACAAAATCAAACCAACCTGAACACACTCTTGCTTAAGCTCTCAAACTTTCCAGCAAGTGACCAAATCAAGTTATGGTGTGAAGAGTTACTTGCATTCTTAGAAAATACCCAAAACTAGGATGCCAAGATTACCTAGTAATGAACAAACTTGATCAACATATGATCAACACACTAAGATATTGATTCAACCTGTAAAACCACATGTAAACCACACTTCTAAAAGTTTATAAACTCCAGCAAGTGATAAATACAAGATTTAGAGGTGAATGAATGAGCACACTTAGTGAATCACAAGACTAGCTTCACTATCTTGTCAAATCTTGGTGTTTAGATGTAGATCTAAGATCACTTCACATGAGAATGTTCCTCAACCTGTTAAGAACCTGAAAACACACTTGCATAATGGTTAACACCTTCCAGCAAATGCTCCAATCAAATTACATAAGGAGAGTTACTTACATGCTCAACAAAGTACACCAAAATTTATGCCAAAATTGATGACAATCTTTACAATATGCTCTTCACAATGGAGCTTACAATATGTTCACCCAAAAAAGGGGATCTTTCATCCAAATGGGAGCTTTGCTCAGCCTTTAGGAGAATTACAACTCACTCAAAAGAGCATTTGTCATCCACTTAAGGAGAAGTTTCATCCACTTAAGGAGAGTGTTCATCCAAGAATGGAGATTGTCAACAATAGGATTGAAAAGAACATTGTTAGTATTGAATATGCACAAGCCTCACAATCACAAATGATTAGGTGTTATGATCTGATCCAAAATAGTTTCTTTTCAGCCTCTGATCTTCAATAGACCTGAAATATGCTTTTGATCCACAAGTTCAACTCACAAAACAAAGGTTAGTAAGATTTGATCAACAAAGCAATGCAAAATCATGCTAGAACTTGATCAAACATCCAAATATCACCAAAAATGGAATACTTACTGTAAATAGAAGCCAACCAGCTCTGATACCATGTGAAAAATACAGATCCTAAGTGGATCTAAACTCCAAGATCATTGGCTTGAATGCTTGCACTCCAAACTACATAAGCTAGGAATTGGCAACACATTCTATGCTACCTAGAATGCAAAGAACTTGATCAAAAAGCATTTATCACAAATGGAAACTTCCATAAACATCAAGTGCGGCCCAAAATAGCATTATACAGTCCATAATACATCAGCCTACCACTTTTGGAAAGCACCTAAGATCATACACAATAGCTTGAAGACAATACACACAACAATGCTCTCAATGGAGGAAGAAACAATGACAATGATCTATTGATCTCAATGAAGCATACAAAAGGTTTCTCCAACCTGTTCTCCACGACTTCCCTACTATTTATGGATGAGGAAGATGACTCTCTCTCCTCTCTCTAGAAGGTACTTGACCCTAGATATTCCCTATATAGGAAAAATAGCTAAAAATGGCTTATATGACCAAAATACATCAAAATGGTCTCATTTTGAAGGGTATGAAGTTTGACACTTCATCATACTGAAAAAATACAGTAAATAAAAACATTGTGGCCTGGTTCACACGTGTGAAACTCCAGAACCAAAACTATTTACAATTTTAGCCAATTTAGGCCTCAAACTAGCTAGGAAATGTTGACAATTTTCACAGAAGGCTTCACACGTGTGAAAGTACGGACTCCCACAGTCTGAGTACTGTACATCAGACCTACATTCAATCCTATAATCATTAGTAATCACAAGTACTCAAACAATTATGAACATAGAGAGCAATTGCACCATTATGAGAGAAAAAACATGAAATTGCTTGATTGATTTTGGTGAGATATCATCACCTATATATACATGATCCATCACGATTTTGGGCAGGTATGAGTAGCCCTAAACCTATCCCTAATGCTAATTTTGGTGGATCTTTCATCCCTACCAAGTTAGGGTTGGAATTTTGGAGATCCCTCAACAATGCAAAAATTACCAAAAATAGCTCCTATTTTTTCTCCCTTGTATCTAAGCATAATTTGGACTCATTCCAAAGGTTCTAACACTTAGGTCTACTTGAGAGCATCCTCATGAATAAAATCCTATGCTATTTGACACGTGTGACAAGCCACATCATCACCATCTAACTATTTACAAGTCATATGACCAAAACTAGTCAAGCTAGAATTGTGAATTTTTAACACTCCTCCTCACTATCTAGCTTGGTTCAATCATTGCTTTACTAATCACTCCAAGTGATGATCTGAACTTCATAAAAGGTGTCTTTTGAAGTGGTTTAGTAAGTAGATCAGCTACACATTCATTGCTTGGAACATGCTCCAAAGCAATCTCCTTGGCTTGCACCATTTCTCTCACAAAGTGATGGCATATCTCAATGTGCTTAGATCTTGCATGGAAGATTGGGTTAGATGCAAGGTTTTGGTCATTGTAGATGATTGGTGCCTCCTCTGAATCCATGATCTTTAGCTCCACCAATAATCTCTTGATCCAAAGTACCTCCTTTGTAGTGGTTGTCAAAGCTTTGTACTCGGCCTCGGTTGAAGATAGAGATATAGTTTCTTGCTTTTTTGAAAGCCATGAAACCACACCTTCTCCTATGAAAGTTGAATAGGCACTTGTTGATTTCCTATCCCTCTTGTCCCCTGCAAAATCTGAATCACTAAATGCATGAAGGTTAATCACATCTCCTCTATATAGAATCCCAAAATCCAATGTACCCGAGATGTATCTTAGAATCCTCTTAGCCTTTTTCCAATGGATATTCAATGGCTTTTGCATGGATTGGCTCAACCTACATACACTAAAGCTAAGATCTGGTCTAGTTATAGTGATCCACATTAAGGAACCTATAAGTTGCCTAAACAAAGTGATGTCCATGAAGGATCTTTCATCATCTTCATTTGGCACTTTTACATCTTGCTCCATTGGTGTGTCAACACTTTTGCATACTTCCATCTTAAACTTCTTCAAAATACTTTGAGCATAGTTTACTTGACTTATAAAGATAAAATCAGACCTTCTAAGTACTTCTATGCCTAAGATGAAGTGAAGACACCCTAGATCTACCATCTTGAACTGTAAGGATAGATCTATCTTGATTTTTTCAATACCATCAACACTATTTCCACTAATGATGATGTCATCTACATAAATGAGTAAAAGTACAATACCAACATCATCAAACTTAATGTAAAGAGTGGGATCATATTCACTTTGAACAAAAGAAAGTGAAATAAGATAGCAATGTAGTCTTGAATTCCAAGATCTCGAGGCTTGCTTCAAGCCATAGATGCTTCTTTGGAGATGACATACTTTGTTCTCCATTCCATGCTTGATGAACCCTTGTGGCTGCTCCATATAGATATCCTCTTCCAAAAAACCATTCAAGAAAGCATTAGAGACATCCATTTGACATAGAATCCATCCAAAATGTGATGCAAGTGCAATGATTAGCCTTATTGTGACCATCTTGGCCACAGGTGCAAAAGTTTCCTCATAGTCTATCCCTCTCTCTTGAGCATAACCTTTTGCAACTAATCTTGCTTTATGTTTGTTAACACTCCCATTTGCATTCAAATTAAGCTTGAAGACCCACTTGCATCCTATTACATTCCTTTGAGGTCTCTCAACAAGCAACCAAGTTTCATTCTCAATCAAGGCATCATACTCATCCAACATAGCTTTATACCATTCTTTGGAGTTCAATGCATCTTCAACATTAGATGGTTCTTCAAAACTAGATAAAGCATAAGAAGTGGATGAGATACCCTCAACTTTTTGTCCTTTGCCTTGATATGTGAGCCTTGATGGCTCCACTTTTGCCCTTGAAGATCTCCTTGGTGTGATAGGTGGGTTTGGTGCTTGCTCCTCCATGAGCTCCTCCTCAAAACCAAGATCTTGCTCCTCGGCCATCTTCTTGTTGATTGTTGGAGCACTTGAGCCTTCTTCAAGCATATGCATATGATGTTCATCAGAGATGACATCCCTTGAAACAACAAATTTGTTTATGGATGGGAGATAGACTTTGTAGCCCTTGCTTGAGCTTGCATATCCAAGCATGATCCCTCTTGTGGAAGATGGATCCTCCTTGGTTCTTGTTTCCAATGGCACATGCACATAACATATACACCCAAAAACTTTCAAGTGATTAAGATTGGGTTTCTTTCCATACAACATCTCATAAGGAGTTTTGTCTTCAATTGCTTTGCAAGACACCCTATTCATCAAGTAGTTTGCACATACAAGAGACTCACCCCAAAAGGATCTGGGCAAACAAGCATCTAATCTTAAAGCCTTAGAACATTCACATAATGTTCTATTCCTTCTTTCAGCAACTCCATTTTGTTGAGGAGTGTAAGGACAAGAAGTCTCTTTCTTGATCCCTTCCTCCTCACAAAAGGCCTTGAACTCATTGGAGATGAATTCTCCACCATTGTCACTTCTAAGAATCTTGATGCTATGATTATGATGCTTTTCCACAAACAACTTGAACTTTACAAAAGTATCAAATACTTGAGACTTGAAGGAAAGTAAGAACACCCAACAATATCTTGAGTAGTCATCAATGAAGGTTAAAAACATGGATGAACCTCCATTAGATTTGGTGCTAGCAATGTGCACATCCGAGTGTATGAGCTCAAGAGGATGAGATGACTTTGTGATGGAGTTAGGAAACACCTTCTTATGTGCCTTGGATAAGGCACAAGCTTCACAAACCTTGTCTTCCTTCCCAATAGACCTTGGTAGGCCTAAAGCATACTCCTCCTTGATCATAGCCTCCATGGAACCCGAGTTGACATGTCCAAGTCTTTTGTGCCATAAAAGTAAAAGTAGATATCTTGCTCTTCTCGGCCAACATGACAACATTAGTATCCACAAATGCATCCAACTTATAAAGTTTGCCAAGTCTAGTGC
This sequence comes from Diphasiastrum complanatum, assembly GCA_029204225.1. Classification (NCBI taxonomy): domain Eukaryota; kingdom Viridiplantae; phylum Streptophyta; class Lycopodiopsida; order Lycopodiales; family Lycopodiaceae; genus Diphasiastrum; species Diphasiastrum complanatum. The sequence goes on from CM055096.1 coordinate 13,630,482, forward strand.
CCTTAGCCACTATCTTACCCTTCTTCTTGATGAAACATTTATTTGAAGCAAAGTCAACATTGAAACCATTGTCTACCATTTGGCCAACACTTAGTAGATTCTTTGTTATTGTAGGAATGTACAAAACACCTTCTATGTTGATCTTTTTGGAAGATCCTAAGCAAAGGGGAATTCTACCAACTCCTTCAATCTTACAAGCTTCATCATTTGTTGTATAGATAGACTTTATAGGTCCATCATAAGATAAGAGAGAAGAGAAAAACTCCCTTTTACTAGTCATGTGTGAACTAGCACCCGAGTCAATCCACCAAGGATCTTCTCCTTTGAAGCTTGTTGAAGAAAATATGGACATCATGAGAGAGTCCTCATGTGAACTCTCCTCCTCCTCCTCTTTGCTCATGTTGGCTTGGCTTTGATCTTGCTTCCTCTTGAAGCATTCCGAGGCATAATGCCCCATCTTGCTACAATAGTAGCACTTCACCTTTGATTTGTCCTTCTTGACTTTGGTGGTTGATGGAGATGCCTTTGAGGGTCCTTCTTGATCCTCCAGCTTTGTAGACTTCTTGAATGTTGATACTTTGCCTTTGGACTTGCCTTTGCCTTTGGTGAAGAGAGCTTGGTCATCTCCACCTTGGATGGAAAGCCTATCAATCCTCTCTTGCATTTGGCTCCTTCTTGATTCCTCGACCATGAGTGTGCCTTGGAGTTCTTCAAGTATGGGTAGCTTACCCATAATTGCATATCCCTGAACCAAATTGTCAAATTTCAAGCTTAGTCCATTCAATATGAGTTGAACAAGCTCTTCATCCTTGATAGGATCACCTATAAAGGCTAGCTCTTTGTTCAATTCCTTTACTCTTAGGACAAAAGTATGTGCACTCTCTCCTTTCTTTTGATAGCTTCTATAGACTTGATTCTTCAAAGCTAACATTCTAGTTTGGTTCTTGGATTCATAGACCTTTTGCAAAGTCTCCCAAGCATCTTGAGCTGAAGTGCAATCTCCTACCTCTCTTAAGAGTTCATTTGCAACATTCATTTTTATGCAATGTAGTGCAACATTGCACCTCTTGATGTATTTGGCTTTTTCTTGAGGATGAATAGGTTCACCCTCCTTACCATTTACAATTTCCATCAGATCTTGCATGATCATGATAGATTCCATTCTAACTTTCCATATGGAATAGTTAGTTTTGTTGAGCCTTTCATTAGTATCCAAAAGATATACATTTATAGATGCCATCTAGTCTCCTAACCAAGGACTTGACACAAATGAAGGTTACTTCTATTGATTTGATTGAAGGCCTATCTTATCCCACTTCATAGGGACCTGAAAAGATCAGTAATAGACTTCCTATAAAGATCTAAGAATGATCTCTAACAAAATCAAATCATAGAATACTAGAAACAATGCACTTGCTTGATTGAAGTAGACAATACTAGTAGAATTGCCCCTCTTTCTATAAAGAACATTAAAGCTTCCAAATGATCTGATCAAGAGTGAATTTCAGCAACCTAATATACTTCCAAAATCACTTGTAAAAGAGCTAAATGGAACTTAATGAGGATGCAACACAATCTACTATCCAATCACAAGCAAAAAATGATCAAAATTGATGAAAAATTGATCTAATTTGGTGCATAAGTCAAGCAATGGTTGGATTGAACCTAAATCACTTTAGGAGGTGCCTACTACACCTTAGAACATCCTTGAAGAGTCCCCAAAACTCTGATATACCCTCTCCTTGAATGCTAGAAAGCCTCCTCTATGAAATGAGCTCCAAAACTCGCTTAGAAATCAATGCTTGGATCAAGCAAATCTTGCTATCTTGGTAATGTGAATTGAATTCAACTTTGCCTCTGGTTTTAGACACCTAAACACCTGCAAATTAAGTCACACAACACCAATCTCCAATGTATTTGACTCACTTTGAGTTCTAGAATCAATACTAGATGCTAAGATCCAATCTACACAAGATTTAGATCAAAAATTGTGATCAAATTGAATGAAAACCAAGGATTTAGCTCATTTCAACCTTTAGGCTCTGATACCATGTAAAAATTACAGCAAATAAGGATCCTAAAACACTTGAAATGATGAGGAAAACAATAGATTATGATTTCATAAGATTGGCACAAGTTGAACCAACCAAGGACTTGACACAAATGAAGGTTACTTCTATTGATTTGATTGAAGGCCTATCTTATCCCACTTCATAGGGACCTGAAAAGATCAGTAATAGACTTCCTATAAAGATCTAAGAATGATCTCTAACAAAATCAAATCATAGAATACTAGAAACAATGCACTTGCTTGATTGAAGTAGACAATACTAGTAGAATTGCCCCTCTTTCTATAAAGAACATTAAAGCTTCCAAATGATCTGATCAAGAGTGAATTTCAGCAACCTAATATACTTCCAAAATCACTTGTAAAAGAGCTAAATGGAACTTAATGAGGATGCAACACAATCTACTATCCAATCACAAGCAAAAAATGATCAAAATTGATGAAAAATTGATCTAATTTGGTGCATAAGTCAAGCAATGGTTGGATTGAACCTAAATCACTTTAGGAGGTGCCTACTACACCTTAGAACATCCTTGAAGAGTCCCCAAAACTCTGATATACCCTCTCCTTGAATGCTAGAAAGCCTCCTCTATGAAATGAGCTCCAAAACTCGCTTAGAAATCAATGCTTGGATCAAGCAAAACTTGCTATCTTGGTAATGTGAATTGAATTCAACTTTGCCTCTGGTTTTAGACACCTAAACACCTGCAAATTAAGTCACACAACACCAATCTCCAATGTATTTGACTCACTTTGAGTTCTAGAATCAATACTAGATGCTAAGATCCAATCTACACAAGATTTAGATCAAAAATTGTGATCAAATTGAATGAAAACCAAGGATTTAGCTCATTTCAACCTTTAGGCTCTGATACCATGTAAAAATTACAGCAAATAAGGATCCTAAAACACTTGAAATGATGAGGAAAACAATAGATTATGATTTCATAAGATTGGCACAAGTTGAACCATCAAAATCCATCAAAAATCTATGCTTGAACCTCACTAAATGGCCCAAATCCTTGAAGAAGGCTTCACACGTGTGAAAAAACGGCCTCCCACAGTCTGAGTACTGTACACCAGACCTACATTCAATCCTATAATCATTAGTAATCACAAGTACTCAAACAATTATGAACATAGAGAGCAATTGCACCATTATGAGAGAAAAAACATGAAATTGCTTGATTGATTTTGGTGAGATATCATCACCTATATATACATGATCCATCACGATTTTGGGCAGGTATGAGTAGCCCTAAACCTATCCCTAATGCTAATTTTGGTGGATCTTTCATCCCTACCAAGTTAGGGTTGGAATCTTGGAGATCCCTCAACAATGCAAAAATTACCAAAAATAGCTCCTATTTTTTCTCCCTTGTATCTAAGCATAATTTGGACTCATTCCAAAGGTTCTAACACTTAGGTCTACTTGAGAGCATCCTTATGCATGGAATCCTATGCTATTTGACACGTGTGACAAGCCACATCATGACCATGTAACTATTTACAAGTCATATGACCAAAACTAGTCAAGCTAGAATTGTGAATTTTTAACAAGATCAACACATTCTACTCTCCAATATCTATCCAACAAGCTATAAAACATCAAATTTGGATCATTTTTTGAGAAGTAGCACTCATTTATGAGGGCTGATTTCACACGTGTGAGCTCTCTGTCCGTACAGAGCTCCGCTGGACCAGATCAGCCTTGATTTGATCAACAGATTGCTTGTTTCTCAGTGAGTTTGATTCCTTCTCCAAAATCCGAGTTCCTGCAAGTAAAAACACTGATGATCTGATGTATACACCCTCACCTCTTCAAAGCATGAAGCTTTGATACCATGTAAAGTTTTTAGCACATGTGAACTTCACCACACACCCAACAGGATCTTTTTGAGGTGTTGTGATTGCACAAGATTGATCAAAGAATAGTATGCTTGAAAAATCTAAGGCAAGAGCACAATGGCATACATCTAGTGAAAAAATCTAACTCTTCACTATGAGAAATGAATGTCAGAAATAATTCTAAGTGTTCAATATGGGAGAAAGAGGCTGCTCTCAAGTAGAGAGAGAAAATCATACATAGAAAACTCGAGTAGAGAGAGAATGAGTCCAAAACACCAAAATCTCAATATTCACAATATGGCAAAACATGCCCAGCTTTCCCTACATGAGAGAGACTCGAATTCCTACAGCGGAGTTGCATGGAAAGTCCACTTTAATAAATCATGAAAAAAACCAGCATGCATCATTAATTTCATCATTAATGATCTCTGAAATGAAAGTACACTTGCTGGAAAATTTAGATCTACATAAGCTTTGAGCTACTCAAGAAAAAGCTCCAAAAAAACATCACAAATTGGCTTTCTAGGAGAAATCTCCATAAAACCACCAAATTTTTTGAGAGTAATGGATCTTAGCAACATGCAATTGGAAACCAAGATAGTACACCCACTTGTCATCTTACTATCCACTTGGAAGAGAATTTCCATTGATCCACACCGAAATTTTGACGAAAGGTAGCACTTCTCCAAGTTCTCCCATCTTCGTAAGCCCTACTCTGATACCAATGTAAGAGTCGCCTCCTCAAGATCCTGCTTACAAGAAACTCAACAATAGAGAATACATTGTTGGAGAAACCTCCCAACCAAGTAGAAGCAACCAATCAATCTCTAGAAGCTTCACCCCTAAGCCAAGGAAAAGGAAGCATGAGAGTAGAGAGATATCCTGGCAATGAATCAACCCAATGATGGTGTAGTAGGGCGAGTTTGGCCTCCTTATATGGATCCTAGACCCCCTGTGCATGTGGTAATGCAAGGTCCTAACTCCACTGTACATAGATTTACTATGCATAGAGTTCCTATACATGGATTCTCTACACATAGACTGTTATTGATATTCTACACATGCATATACGGTCCCAAACCTTTACTAACTCCAATTAGTGTGTTTGGGCCTCACCAGGTTATTAATTACTTGCAGGTCACATCCAGTATGACATGGCATAACTAATAAGCTTGATTCACTGGAGCACCGATTATCCAAGTCTACGACTATACTAGATCCTATGTTCAGGACATGGACATGACACAATCAATGACATCCTCGAAGTTGGATTTAGATGATTCAGCTTTTTCATATTTGATGTCAAATGGCTCAAAGTTATTTGCAATGGTCCGAATGCAACTGTCATGAAAGATGAAAGTGGTTATTTTTCCATCGACTCCAACAAGCTTTGGATGGATCAAAGCGATACATTTGTTTTTCCTCAACAGCGTGAGCAGATACGTATGTCTTCAAGTAGTCAATGCGCTTTTGTTTTCAATCGATTGATTTTTGGTATACTGCAAAAAATTCATATTGTGTGTATACTCAAGCAATTGTCATATAGTATTGACACTAATTATGAGTCAATGTTTATGAAAACATCGATAAATTACAGGTGGTCTTTCATCTCGATCGTTCAGATCCCAGATGGTGGTATGTGATTCAAGTCGCTCCTCAAAGTAAAATAATATTTGAGAGTAGAGATATCGTGGAGGACATGGCACTGCCAACTGATGCAAATGAACAAGATCGTGATGATGGACTCGATGACACATTTTAGAGGATCATATGCATGCTTCAGAAGCTAATTATGATATTGAACATGATGCATCATCATCGGATGAATCGACGACACATGACACACCTTCTCGATCTCCCTCATTGTCACCATTGCCATTAGCTTGTGAAGATCAACCGTATTAATAACGAAGCTATAGGAGATATTTGGGTAGAATCAGAGATAGACTTGTTTGGTTTGGTGGATTTGTCGCATGATGATGCGACAAATAATAACGAAGAACCACCAAATGAATAAGTTGTGAAAATCTGCAAAATTGGACCAAGAATGCATCCTAAAATGATCCATAGGAGTGAATGGATGTTAGATACAATTGATCTACCAATCTACACAAAATTGGTTGAATCTAGATCAATTCCACATGAGAAAATCTAACAAGAACAATCACAAATTAAGGGGAGTTGTACTTGCTGGTTTCACACATGTAAAAACCTGTAAGAGTATAGACTCCAACCTGAAAACAAAGTACAATATGATAGAAACTCAAAACATCCAAAAGAAATCAAGACAAATGATGAAATTGACAAGAATTTGCCTCCAAAACCAAGATTGGTGTTGCTTGATGATTATGGCCAAATGTGGTTCTATACATACAAAAAGTGAGAGCTTGTGGTATTGATCATCCCTCTGATCTCACGTGTGTGAGAATGCTTTGTCATATGATGATTCATCATGCAAAATTGACACTTGGACCAAACCTTCTATTTTGAGCACTTTTTTGGTCACTTTTCTACTATATAGAAAACTCTTCTAGAAGTGCAAACTCGACTTCCTTAGCTTATTCCACACGTGTGAGCAGACCTCTACACATGAGATTTGACACCTAATCTCATGATGTGGCTCATGCAATCTCTAGATTGATGCCATGTGGCATATGATTAAAAAACTTGATTTTGGCCTTTTTAGCCACTAGAACTTAATTTAAATTATATGTACAACCTATATGATTATACTACATGAAAAGTACATTTATTTCACAGTCGGAACAGGCTCCACACATGTGTAAGGTTCCCAAGTGCTGATAGGCCGTTGTGATGTCTTGTGGCACGGCCGTTGTGGTGGTGCTTGTTGGGGCTTGTTGAGGTGTTGCCCGTGGTACTGTAGTGTCGTCATTGTCATCTTCAATTGAAATTTCTGCATCATCATCCCTTCATGTGCGGTGGGGTCAACATGCTGGGGGGAGGCGACAAACTCTATGCACTGAATGCGTCATCATCCACACGCATTTGGTTGGTTCGACAAGGGTATGATTCTTTCTCTCGGCTAAGCCATTAGATTGAGGTGAATAAGGAGTGATAAACTGTTGTTTGATGCCTTGGTTCGAGCAATACTCCTTGAATTCAGTAGAGATGTACTCTCCACCATTGTTCGACCATAGGGCGTTGATTGTCTTACCAATTTCTTTCTCTACACACTCCTTGAAGATTGTGAAGCAATTGAACGCTTCCAATTTCTTCTGGATAAAGTACACCATAGTTCTTCTGAAAAAATCATCAATAAAAGTAATGAAATACTTTGTATCCTTCAGTGAATGATTCTACATTGGGCCAAAAATGTCTATATGTATAACAACTAATAATCCTCTAGCAATATGCTGATGGCTTGATCTAAATGGTTTCCTAGCCTGTTTACCGACTAGACAATCTTGACAGATAGGTAATTTGACTTCCCTATCTGGATAGTCGAGATAAAGAACAATAGATTGCTTAGACATTTGTAATACAGAAGCATGATTCAAATGACCAAGTCTATAATGCCAAAGTAAACTCTTATTGATTTGAATAGAAATACTAAATAGGATTGTTAATAAAGTGGTTCAAACACATATTTGTGGATAGCAAAATTGTAATAATGGTTGTAAGGCCCAATTTAACTAAAGCTCCAAATTTATAGTAGCGACACAAACGACCACTATAAATAGTTGAGGTCATGCTAAATTTGGAGCCTATTGTTCATTTGTCTAATTTGAATCTAAGTGTTCTTGAAGCTTTTCTTTGAGAGCTTTCTTATGGTGATGGTGGTTCATGTGTCTAAAATCACATGAGAGCTATGATCATGCTCTAAACTTAGGCCCTATCTTATGAATGATCAATAATGATGAATAATGAATCCTAATCTGGTGAAGTTTTGCTACATTTATCCATCTATTTCATTTTTGATTAGTTTTCTTGACTTCTTGCATTTTCCATTGTAATTTGGTGATCACAAATGGACTGCATGTTTGAATGCTAAGATTGGCACATGACATGAGATATATGCCAGACAACTTAACAGAGTCGTCACAACTCTCAATCTCACATTATCTCTTTCTTCTTTAGGAGAAGACCATGCTAGGACCTAGATTTTGATGATGAAATAGGTGATGATATCCACAAAGATCAGAGACAACATACTATTCATAGTCATAGTCATGTCGTAGTTTGAGCTATGTGTCCCATCATGATGGGACATACTTCTCATCCTCCTTGATGATGTCAATATCCACCAAAGCCACCTAACATTGTAGCTCGCATCACATACTTCTTTCTCAATAGTAGCAAATCATGATGATAGTCATATTGATGTTGCTACACCTCACTTTGTATATCTAGTAGCATTGTATTCATACGAATATCTCACTCATTTCAGTTCTTTGCTATGATTCTGGAGATGTTTTCATATGCTCCCACAAATACCACACACTTGAAATGTATGTTGCTTTTCTTATATAGCTTTTGGCATGGAAAAGACATTAATAAAGCTTTCTTTCTTTCTTTCTTTCTTACATGCACCTTCTAGGTGTTGGAAGGTGCATGTAACAAAATTTATCTTTTTTCACTTGCACCAGATGCATGTAAAAAAAAAAAGTATGGCAAAAAGAGTTTAAAAAAAGTAAAAAAAAATCAAGTCTTCATCTCCTCTAGATAATTGAGCAATTCAAACATTCAATATGTGAAAATGGCAATCCAAAGCAAATTATATATTTCGGCAATTGTAGTTGTACACTATCAAAAATTGTTGTCATAGTTGTCCTTCTATGCTGAATTGATTCAAATTCATTACCTTGTTGTTTCTAGAACCTAAAACTAGCATACTTACAACAATTTAATCATGCATCTCCACAACAACTCGATATTGACCCTTAAAGTGCCAAAAAAAAAATTGACCCTTATTGGTCTATTGAAATAGAGTGATTTGTTAAAAGTCACCAAAACCATTACACATGATATTTGATAGTTGCAATTTCATCATGCAAGGTGTCCCCTTTTGTTTTTTGTTCTAGAAGCACCTCCAAAAAGCACAATTTGCACGTAAATTTAGGAGCAAAATTTTTTGTGAGTCTTCTCACCAGAATTGCCAAAAAAATTTAGCAGCAAAATTTGCATGTAAATTTAGAAGCAAACTACCTTATGAGTCTTCTTGCTACAATTCTCAAGAGCACATAAAAATTTTGATGGACAACCAATGACAAGTAGCTACATGGCACATGCAAGGCCCTCGTATCGGGCCTTTCCCTCCACAAAAAGGTAGAGAGACTATGAGTCCACAAAAATGCCTTCTCCTTTGCACTATTAATCACCCATCCATACTTCAGTCTACTTGTACTTAGTGGAGGATGTCCAACTTGCATTACTTGAAAACTTGCATGTTTCTTATTTACTATGTGCAAAGTGTGAAAGAAAAAGAAGAACATTCATTTACTTAGTTCTATGAACTAAGTGACTACACATTTGACATTTGAACATGTGTTTAATAGTGGAAAATATAACAATGAGCAACTAGAACTCGGCCTTCCATGTCAGGCCTCAAATAGTCAAGTGGGCATTTACTCTATTTTTTCACACAAAGGTAGTAAATATTCTCAAAAGGACAACAAGTGCCTATTTCTAATATTGATGTTGGCAGAAATAACTACTAATAGGCAAGCACTGGCCTTCAAAACAACAAAATCCAGTCGTATCGCAGACTAGAAAAATAATTTCATTCGGCACGGGACCTGAAACACAAGATTTCATTGTTTCATTACTCACTCGATGCATGATAAGGTCGTGCTTGGGAAATGAAAACTACAAAGTCAATAGATTATGTTATTTCTTAGAAGCATGAGGATGTGTGATAGGAATGTGAAGAGTAAGAAAATTACATACAACTTATGTAACCTAATTTGCGTGATGATGACTGCAACGCTCGATGTGTTCCTGCCTGAAGATTGTCACTACTGTGACATTGTTGGACATGGGTTACTACGACTATGATGAAGAGACCCATACCAAAGATTTTAGTACCACATGATGCCATTGCTTCTTGATTCTTTTTGCTTCTTGTGATCTTTGTTACCTACACACAAGAGAGCTTTATGACCTACACGAGAGAGAGAGAGAGAGAGAGAGAGAGAGAGAGAGAGAGAGAGAGAGAGAGAGAGAGAGAGAGAGAGAGAGAGAGAGAGAGAGAGAGAGAGAGAGAGAGAGAGAGAGAGAGAGAGAGAGAGAGAGAGAGAGAGAGAGAGAGAGAGAGAGAGAGAGAGAGAGAGAGAGAGAGAGAGAGAGAGAGAGAGAGAGAGAGAGAGAGAGAATATTTATGAGTGTTGGGCCATGCCTTCACTATCATGCACCATTAGTGGAAATGCAAAATGCACATCCCTTCATTGAATTTTGTCACAAGATTTAAGTATCTGTCATAAACGTTAGAAATGGCTCCCACAATTGTGGTGTTAGGTAGGGGTGTTCTATCGTGTATGAACCATGCTTGAATCTTGGTCTATGCTCTATATAAACTTCATCCTTGTAACAAGTTTGGCATTGGTAATTTTGAAGATGCAACTTGGCCATTGTAAAAAATTGTGAGTATATTCATGTTGGTTAGCATCCTTGTAACGGTTTCGGCCTTGGTAATTTGGAAGATGCAATTCGGCCATTGTAAAAATATTGTGAGTATACTCTATTTGGTTATCATCCTTGTGCCTTTGAGAGGGAAAAAAAAGGTCAAGATTAAAGAGCATGTCTTAAATTGTTACATCTTTCCCCCCTACACCTTGCAAACTATTACCTTGTGGGCTAGGTCGTGCCTTCATCATGATGCGCCCTTAGTGACAATGCAGAATACACTCCTCCCTTCATTGAGTTTTCACTACATGTCATAAAAGTCAGCATTGGCCCCTATAGTCATGGTGTTGGATAAGAGTGTTTTGTCATGTGGTACATTTGATCCAAGCTCAAACATTAGTCTATGCATGGGAGTGCTATACTCTATTAACTTCATTCATGTTATGGCTTCATCCTTGGTAGTTTGGAGATTCGATTTGGCCCTTGTAAAAAAAGAAGTCAACATTGGCACCCTCCCTTATTGCACAATGTCAGTTTAACAAAGCGAATGGGTTCCAAACTTCCACTTGGAATCTTGATTTTTTGTTTGACTTTTCATGGTGAATTCTAAGTGGAATCTCTATTCTCAGGTGTTCAAGAATGGCTTCTCGCAAAATAGGAACAATAAACTCAACAGGCATTACAGCTTCATCTGAAGCGCATTTGTCTAGTGTTGGCCTTGAAGGTGGTCCCGAAAGCCAATAGTGTCACATGAAGTTTATGTTTCCAATCTGAGCAAGTGGCCTCCACCATTTTTGTGATAATACTATAGAGGATTTTGTTTGACGATTCTGCTTGTAGCATGAGTGATAGGGGGTACTTTCCTTTGGACAACCAAATACGAAGATAACAAGTGAGTGACGGTCTCATTTAAAAAGTGTGTGTCATCGTGATCAGTCACAAGTTTGAGTGGACAACCAAAAGGAATCAGGATATTGTCGTACATGAATTTGGTAGTAGAGTAACTTAGCATATGCTTTTCTCACTGCCTTGGCTTTGACCCATTTCGTTAGGTAATATATGGCTATGATGATATATCCACCTTGGCAACCTCACACAGCCGGGCATATAGGGTGGACATAGTCAATGCCCCATTTCTCAAATGGTATCTTGGCCAAGATAGATCATAATGACATTCTATTCTTTTCATGGGTTCTATTAAACCTTTGACACATATCACACCTCTTATCTGATAGTGAATATTCTTGAACATTGTGGGCCATCATAGCCCATGGTGTATTACTTGCTTGTTGGTAGCTTTGGTAGCGAAATGCCTTCTGCCTATTCCTTCTTGGGAGATACTCACTACTTGGGACACTTTTGTGTTAGGACGCATCGGGTCAAGTCCTCTCCAATAACACTAGATCACCAAATGGAACAAGGTTGTCCTATCCACCAAGTTGCTCCTTTAAATGACTCATGTGGAATATAGGATGAACCGCACTTCTAGTGGGAAGTTCTAATCTTTTTACAATCTTAAAGAGGCTGCCATATCATGGAGACAGTTTCGGGTATCTCCTCATTTGAAGGACCTTAGAATCTTTTGGGATCACTACAACAAGAAGCACAATTTCTAGCACTTTTTTTGAGCATTTTTTAAAGATATAATTTAAAATGAGGCATGGGTAAAGTGGAAAGCTCGAGCTTTGTTGGCCTCGGTATAAACCTTGTAAATTTGAAGATGTTTTTCAAAAACTTATAGGGAGGGTTATAGGAAGGGTTATAGAGAGGGTTATAGGGAAGATTATAGGGATGGTTATTGAGAGGGTTATAGGGAGAGTTAAGTAGGCCAAGAGGCATTCTAGAATACTCTGCTCACCGAGGGTAATACTGTGATTGGTGAGAAAAAGACCTCTTGGTATAAACCATAGAATGTAGATGGATAGCACTTTTGAAAATTGTTGTTTATCAGTACATTGAATTTCATTTTCTATCAACAATAGTGGGCGTATACACGAGTGAATAAAGAAATTTATGTATCACAAAAATATCATGACCACAATCTGTGTACTCACATGTGTCAACTTCTTGTGTGATGTCAACTAGCAAATAATAAAGTGCAATTGCATATGTGAGCAATCTGATTAATATTGCAATAAGTTGCAATACATCGTACTGTCTCACTTATGTGAAAATTGAAAAAAGCTAACTTGATCAAACATTGTGAATATCATAATGACTTGTACCTATTATGATTACACATGTGTGGAGCCTGTTCCGACTGTGAAATAAATGTACTTTTCATGTAGTATAATCATATAGGTTGTACATATAATTTAAATTAAGTTCTAGTGGCTAAAAAGGCCAAAATCAAGTTTTTTAATCATATGCCACATGGCATCAATCTAGAGATTGCATGAGCCACATCATGAGATTAGGTGTCAAATCTCATGTGTAGAGGTCTGCTCACACGTGTGGAATAAGCTAAGGAAGTCGAGTTTGCACTTCTAGAAGAGTTTTCTATATAGTAGAAAAGTGACCAAAAAAGTGCTCAAAATAGAAGGTTTGGTCCAAGTGTCAATTTTGCATGATGAATCATCATATGACAAAGCATTCTCACACACGTGAGATCAGAGGGATGATCAATACCACAAGCTCTCACTTTTTGTATGTATAGAACCACATTTGGCCATAATCATCAAGCAACACCAATCTTGGTTTTGGAGGCAAATTCTTGTCAATTTCATCATTTGTCTTGATTTCTTTTGGATGTTTTGAGTTTCTATCATATTGTACTTTGTTTTCAGGTTGGAGTCTATACTCTTACAGGTTTTTACATGTGTGAAACCAGCAAGTACAACTCCCCTTAATTTGTGATTGTTCTTGTTAGATTTTCTCATGTGGAATTGATCTAGATTCAACCAATTTTGTGTAGATTGGTAGATCAATTGTATCTAACATCCATTCACTCCTATGGATCATTTTAGGATGCATTCTTGGTCCAATTTTGCAGATTTTCACAACTTATTCATTTGGTGGTTCTTCGTTATTATTTGTCGCATCATCATGCGACAAATCCACCAAACCAAACAAGTCTATCTCTGATTCTACCCAAATATCTCCTATAGCTTCGTTATTAATACGGTTGATCTTCACAAGCTAATGGCAATGGTGACAATGAGGGAGATCGAGAAGGTGTGTCATGTGTCGTCGATTCATCCGATGATGATGCATCATGTTCAATATCATAATTAGCTTCTGAAGCATGCATATGATCCTCTAAAATGTGTCATCGAGTCCATCATCACGATCTTGTTCATTTGCATCAGTTGGCAGTGCCATGTCCTCCACGATATCTCTACTCTCAAATATTATTTTACTTTGAGGAGCGACTTGAATCACATACCACCATCTGGGATCTGAACGATCGAGATGAAAGACCACCTGTAATTTATCGATGTTTTCATAAACATTGACTCATAATTAGTGTCAATACTATATGACAATTGCTTGAGTATACACACAATATGAATTTTTTGCAGTATACCAAAAATCAATCGATTGAAAACAAAAGCGCATTGACTACTTGAAGACATACGTATCTGCTCACGCTGTTGAGGAAAAACAAATGTATCGCTTTGATCCATCCAAAGCTTGTTGGAGTCGATGGAAAAATAACCACTTTCATCTTTCATGACAGTTGCATTCGGACCATTGCAAATAACTTTGAGCCATTTGACATCAAATATGAAAAAGCTGAATCATCTAAATCCAACTTCGAGGATGTCATTGATTGTGTCATGTCCATGTCCTGAACATAGGATCTAGTATAGTCGTAGACTTGGATAATCGGTGCTCCAGTGAATCAAGCTTATTAGTTATGCCATGTCATACTGGATGTGACCTGCAAGTAATTAATAACCTGGTGAGGCCCAAACACACTAATTGGAGTTAGTAAAGGTTTGGGACCGTATATGCATGTGTAGAATATCAATAACAGTCTATGTGTAGAGAATCCATGTATAGGAACTCTATGCATAGTAAATCTATGTACAGTGGAGTTAGGACCTTGCATTACCACATGCACAGGGGGTCTAGGATCCATATAAGGAGGCCAAACTCGCCCTACTACACCATCATTGGGTTGATTCATTGCCAGGATATCTCTCTACTCTCATGCTTCCTTTTCCTTGGCTTAGGGGTGAAGCTTCTAGAGATTGATTGGTTGCTTCTACTTGGTTGGGAGGTTTCTCCAACAATGTATTCTCTATTGTTGAGTTTCTTGTAAGCAGGATCTTGAGGAGGCGACTCTTACATTGGTATCAGAGTAGGGCTTACGAAGATGGGAGAACTTGGAGAAGTGCTACCTTTCGTCAAAATTTCGGTGTGGATCAATGGAAATTCTCTTCCAAGTGGATAGTAAGATGACAAGTGGGTGTACTATCTTGGTTTCCAATTGCATGTTGCTAAGATCCATTACTCTCAAAAAATTTGGTGGTTTTATGGAGATTTCTCCTAGAAAGCCAATTTGTGATGTTTTTTTGGAGCTTTTTCTTGAGTAGCTCAAAGCTTATGTAGATCTAAATTTTCCAGCAAGTGTACTTTCATTTCAGAGATCATTAATGATGAAATTAATGATGCATGCTGGTTTTTTTCATGATTTATTAAAGTGGACTTTCCATGCAACTCCGCTGTAGGAATTCGAGTCTCTCTCATGTAGGGAAAGCTGGGCATGTTTTGCCATATTGTGAATATTGAGATTTTGGTGTTTTGGACTCATTCTCTCTCTACTCGAGTTTTCTATGTATGATTTTCTCTCTCTACTTGAGAGCAGCCTCTTTCTCCCATATTGAACACTTAGAATTATTTCTGACATTCATTTCTCATAGTGAAGAGTTAGATTTTTTCACTAGATGTATGCCATTGTGCTCTTGCCTTAGATTTTTCAAGCATACTATTCTTTGATCAATCTTGTGCAATCACAACACCTCAAAAAGATCCTGTTGGGTGTGTGGTGAAGTTCACATGTGCTAAAAACTTTACATGGTATCAAAGCTTCATGCTTTGAAGAGGTGAGGGTGTATACATCAGATCATCAGTGTTTTTACTTGCAGGAACTCGGATTTTGGAGAAGGAATCAAACTCACTGAGAAACAAGCAATCTGTTGATCAAATCAAGGCTGATCTGGTCCAGCGGAGCTCTGTACGGACAGAGAGCTCACACGTGTGAAATCAGCCCTCATAAATGAGTGCTACTTCTCAAAAAATGATCCAAATTTGATGTTTTATAGCTTGTTGGATAGATATTGGAGAGTAGAATGTGTTGATCTTGTTAAAAATTCACAATTCTAGCTTGACTAGTTTTGGTCATATGACTTGTAAATAGTTACATGGTCATGATGTGGCTTGTCACACGTGTCAAATAGCATAGGATTCCATGCATAAGGATGCTCTCAAGTAGACCTAAGTGTTAGAACCTTTGGAATGAGTCCAAATTATGCTTAGATACAAGGGAGAAAAAATAGGAGCTATTTTTGGTAATTTTTGCATTGTTGAGGGATCTCCAAGATTCCAACCCTAACTTGGTAGGGATGAAAGATCCACCAAAATTAGCATTAGGGATAGGTTTAGGGCTACTCATACCTGCCCAAAATCGTGATGGATCATGTATATATAGGTGATGATATCTCACCAAAATCAATCAAGCAATTTCATGTTTTTTCTCTCATAATGGTGCAATTGCTCTCTATGTTCATAATTGTTTGAGTACTTGTGATTACTAATGATTATAGGATTGAATGTAGGTCTGGTGTACAGTACTCAGACTGTGGGAGGCCGTTTTTTCACACGTGTGAAGCCTTCTTCAAGGATTTGGGCCATTTAGTGAGGTTCAAGCATAGATTTTTGATGGATTTTGATGGTTCAACTTGTGCCAATCTTATGAAATCATAATCTATTGTTTTCCTCATCATTTCAAGTGTTTTAGGATCCTTATTTGCTGTAATTTTTACATGGTATCAGAGCCTAAAGGTTGAAATGAGCTAAATCCTTGGTTTTCATTCAATTTGATCACAATTTTTGATCTAAATCTTGTGTAGATTGGATCTTAGCATCTAGTATTGATTCTAGAACTCAAAGTGAGTCAAATACATTGGAGATTGGTGTTGTGTGACTTAATTTGCAGGTGTTTAGGTGTCTAAAACCAGAGGCAAAGTTGAATTCAATTCACATTACCAAGATAGCAAGTTTTGCTTGATCCAAGCATTGATTTCTAAGCGAGTTTTGGAGCTCATTTCATAGAGGAGGCTTTCTAGCATTCAAGGAGAGGGTATATCAGAGTTTTGGGGACTCTTCAAGGATGTTCTAAGGTGTAGTAGGCACCTCCTAAAGTGATTTAGGTTCAATCCAACCATTGCTTGACTTATGCACCAAATTAGATCAATTTTTCATCAATTTTGATCATTTTTTGCTTGTGATTGGATAGTAGATTGTGTTGCATCCTCATTAAGTTCCATTTAGCTCTTTTACAAGTGATTTTGGAAGTATATTAGGTTGCTGAAATTCACTCTTGATCAGATCATTTGGAAGCTTTAATGTTCTTTATAGAAAGAGGGGCAATTCTACTAGTATTGTCTACTTCAATCAAGCAAGTGCATTGTTTCTAGTATTCTATGATTTGATTTTGTTAGAGATCATTCTTAGATCTTTA
Source organism: Diphasiastrum complanatum (assembly GCA_029204225.1). Taxonomy (NCBI): domain Eukaryota; kingdom Viridiplantae; phylum Streptophyta; class Lycopodiopsida; order Lycopodiales; family Lycopodiaceae; genus Diphasiastrum; species Diphasiastrum complanatum. Next base: position 13,647,668 of record CM055096.1, read on the forward strand.
TAGGAAGTCTATTACTGATCTTTTCAGGTCCCTATGAAGTGGGATAAGATAGGCCTTCAATCAAATCAATAGAAGTAACCTTCATTTGTGTCAAGTCCTTGGTTGGTTCAACTTGTGCCAATCTTATGAAATCATAATCTATTGTTTTCCTCATCATTTCAAGTGTTTTAGGATCCTTATTTGCTGTAATTTTTACATGGTATCAGAGCCTAAAGGTTGAAATGAGCTAAATCCTTGGTTTTCATTCAATTTGATCACAATTTTTGATCTAAATCTTGTGTAGATTGGATCTTAGCATCTAGTATTGATTCTAGAACTCAAAGTGAGTCAAATACATTGGAGATTGGTGTTGTGTGACTTAATTTGCAGGTGTTTAGGTGTCTAAAACAAGAGGCAAAGTTGAATTCAATTCACATTACCAAGATAGCAAGTTTTGCTTGATCCAAGCATTGATTTCTAAGCGAGTTTTGGAGCTCATTTCATAGAGGAGGCTTTCTAGCATTCAAGGAGAGGGTATATCAGAGTTTTGGGGACTCTTCAAGGATGTTCTAAGGTGTAGTAGGCACCTCCTAAAGTGATTTAGGTTCAATCCAACCATTGCTTGACTTATGCACCAAATTAGATCAATTTTTCATCAATTTTGATCATTTTTTGCTTGTGATTGGATAGTAGATTGTGTTGCATCCTCATTAAGTTCCATTTAGCTCTTTTACAAGTGATTTTGGAAGTATATTAGGTTGCTGAAATTCACTCTTGATCAGATCATTTGGAAGCTTTAATGTTCTTTATAGAAAGAGGGGCAATTCTACTAGTATTGTCTACTTCAATCAAGCAAGTGCATTGTTTCTAGTATTCTATGATTTGATTTTGTTAAAGATCATTCTTAGATCTTTATAGGAAGTCTATTACTGATCTTTTCAGGTCCCTATGAAGTGGGATAAGATAGGCCTTCAATCAAATCAATAGAAGTAACCTTCATTTGTGTCAAGTCCTTGGTTAGGAGACTAGATGGCATCTATAAATGTATATCTTTTGGATACTAATGAAAGGCTCAACAAAACTAACTATTCCATATGGAAAGTTAGAATGGAATCTATCATGATCATGCAAGATCTGATGGAAATTGTAAATGGTAAGGAGGGTGAACCTATTCATCCTCAAGAAAAAGCCAAATACATCAAGAGGTGCAATGTTGCACTACATTGCATAAAAATGAATGTTGCAAATGAACTCTTAAGAGAGGTAGGAGATTGCACTTCAGCTCAAGATGCTTGGGAGACTTTGCAAAAGGTCTATGAATCCAAGAACCAAACTAGAATGTTAGCTTTGAAGAATCAAGTCTATAGAAGCTATCAAAAGAAAGGAGAGAGTGCACATACTTTTGTCCTAAGAGTAAAGGAATTGAACAAAGAGCTAGCCTTTATAGGTGATCCTATCAAGGATGAAGAGCTTGTTCAACTCATATTGAATGGACTAAGCTTGAAATTTGACAATTTGGTTCAGGGATATGCAATTATGGGTAAGCTACCCATACTTGAAGAACTCCAAGGCACACTCATGGTCGAGGAATCAAGAAGGAGCCAAATGCAAGAGAGGATGGATAGGCTTTCCATCCAAGGTGGAGATGACCAAGCTCTCTTCACCAAAGGCAAAGGCAAGTCCAAAGGCAAAGTATCAACATTCAAGAAGTCTACAAAGTTGGAGGATCAAGAAGGACCCTCAAAGGCATCTCCATCAACCACCAAAGTCAAGAAGGACAAATCAAAGGTGAAGTGCTACTATTGTAGCAAGATGGGGCATTATGCCTCGGAATGCTTCAAGAGGAAGCAAGATCAAAGCCAAGCCAACATGAGCAAAGAGGAGGAGGAGGAGAGTTCACATGAGGACTCTCTCATGATGTCCATATTTTCTTCAACAAGCTTCAAAGGAGAAGATCCTTGGTGGATTGACTCGGGTGCTAGTTCACACATGACTAGTAAAAGGGAGTTTTTCTCTTCTCTCTTATCTTATGATGGACCTATAAAGTCTATCTATACAACAAATGATGAAGCTTGTAAGATTGAAGGAGTTGGTAGAATTCCCCTTTGCTTAGGATCTTCCAAAAAGATCAACATAGAAGGTGTTTTGTACATTCCTACAATAACAAAGAATCTACTAAGTGTTGGCCAAATGGTAGACAATGGTTTCAATGTTGACTTTGCTTCAAATAAATGTTTCATCAAGAAGAAGGGTAAGATAGTGGCTAAGGGCACTAGACTTGGCAAACTTTATAAGTTGGATGCATTTGTGGATACTAATGTTGTCATGTTGGCCGAGAAGAGCAAGATATCTACTTTTACTTTTATGGCACAAAAGACTTGGACATGTCAACTCGGGTTCCATGGAGGCTATGATCAAGGAGGAGTATGCTTTAGGCCTACCAAGGTCTATTGGGAAGGAAGACAAGGTTTGTGAAGCTTGTGCCTTATCCAAGGCACATAAGAAGGTGTTTCCTAACTCCATCACAAAGTCATCTCATCCTCTTGAGCTCATACACTCGGATGTGCACATTGCTAGCACCAAATCTAATGGAGGTTCATCCATGTTTTTAACCTTCATTGATGACTACTCAAGATATTGTTGGGTGTTCTTACTTTCCTTCAAGTCTCAAGTATTTGATACTTTTGTAAAGTTCAAGTTGTTTGTGGAAAAGCATCATAATCATAGCATCAAGATTCTTAGAAGTGACAATGGTGGAGAATTCATCTCCAATGAGTTCAAGGCCTTTTGTGAGGAGGAAGGGATCAAGAAAGAGACTTCTTGTCCTTACACTCCTCAACAAAATGGAGTTGCTGAAAGAAGGAATAGAACATTATGTGAATGTTCTAAGGCTTTAAGATTAGATGCTTGTTTGCCCAGATCCTTTTGGGGTGAGTCTCTTGTATGTGCAAACTACTTGATGAATAGGGTGTCTTGCAAAGCAATTGAAGACAAAACTCCTTATGAGATGTTGTATGGAAAGAAACCCAATCTTAATCACTTGAAAGTTTTTGGGTGTATATGTTATGTGCATGTGCCATTGGAAACAAGAACCAAGGAGGATCCATCTTCCACAAGAGGGATCATGCTTGGATATGCAAGCTCAAGCAAGGGCTACAAAGTCTATCTCCCATCCATAAACAAATTTGTTGTTTCAAGGGATGTCATCTCTGATGAACATCATATGCATATGCTTGAAGAAGGCTCAAGTGCTCCAACAATCAACAAGAAGATGGCCGAGGAGCAAGATCTTGGTTTTGAGGAGGAGCTCATGGAGGAGCAAGCACCAAACCCACCTATCACACCAAGGAGATCTTCAAGGGCAAAAGTGGAGCCATCAAGGCTCACATATCAAGGCAAAGGACAAAAAGTTGAGGGTATCTCATCCACTTCTTATGCTTTATCTAGTTTTGAAGAACCATCTAATGTTGAAGATGCATTGAACTCCAAAGAATGGTATAAAGCTATGTTGGATGAGTATGATGCCTTGATTGAGAATGAAACTTGGTTGCTTGTTGAGAGACCTCAAAGGAATGTAATAGGATGCAAGTGGGTCTTCAAGCTTAATTTGAATGCAAATGGGAGTGTTAACAAACATAAAGCAAGATTAGTTGCAAAAGGTTATGCTCAAGAGAGAGGGATAGACTATGAGGAAACTTTTGCACCTGTGGCCAAGATGGTCACAATAAGGCTAATCATTGCACTTGCATCACATTTTGGATGGATTCTATGTCAAATGGATGTCTCTAATGCTTTCTTGAATGGTTTTTTGGAAGAGGATATCTATATGGAGCAGCCACAAGGGTTCATCAAGCATGGAATGGAGAACAAAGTATGCCATCTCCAAAGAAGCATCTATGGCTTGAAGCAAGCCTCGAGATCTTGGAATTCAAGACTACATTGCTATCTTATTTCACTTTCTTTTGTTCAAAGTGAATATGATCCCACTCTTTACATTAAGTTTGATGATGTTGGTATTGTACTTTTACTCATTTATGTAGATGACATCATCATTAGTGGAAATAGTGTTGATGGTATTGAAAAAATCAAGATAGATCTATCCTTACAGTTCAAGATGGTAGATCTAGGGTGTCTTCACTTCATCTTAGGCATAGAAGTACTTAGAAGGTCTGATTTTATCTTTATAAGTCAAGTAAACTATGCTCAAAGTATTTTGAAGAAGTTTAAGATGGAAGTATGCAAAAGTGTTGACACACCAATGGAGCAAGATGTAAAAGTGCCAAATGAAGATGATGAAAGATCCTTCATGGACATCACTTTGTTTAGGCAACTTATAGGTTCCTTAATGTGGATCACTATAACTAGACCAGATCTTAGCTTTAGTGTATGTCGGTTGAGCCAATCCATGCAAAAGCCATTGAATATCCATTGGAAAAAGGCTAAGAGGATTCTAAGATACATCTCGGGTACATTGGATTTTGGGATTTTATATAGAGGAGATGTGATTAACCTTCATGCATTTAGTGATTCAGATTTTGCAGGGGACAAGAGGGATAGGAAATCAACAAGTGCCTATTCAACTTTCATAGGAGAAGGTGTGGTTTCATGGCTTTCAAAAAAGCAAGAAACTATATCTCTATCTTCAACCGAGGCCGAGTACAAAGCTTTGACAACCACTACAAAGGAGGTACTTTGGATCAAGAGATTATTGGTGGAGCTAAAGATCATGGATTCAGAGGAGGCACCAATCATCTACAATGACCAAAACCTTGCATCTAACCCAATCTTCCATGCAAGATCTAAGCACATTGAGATATGCCATCACTTTGTGAGAGAAATGGTGCAAGCCAAGGAGATTGCTTTGGAGCATGTTCCAAGCAATGAATGTGTAGCTGATCTACTTACTAAACCACTTCAAAAGACACCTTTTATGAAGTTCAGATCATCACTTGGAGTGATTAGTAAAGCAATGATTGAACCAAGCTAGATAGTGAGGAGGAGTGTTAAAAATTCACAATTCTAGCTTGACTAGTTTTGGTCATATGACTTGTAAATAGTTAGATGGTGATGATGTGGCTTGTCACACGTGTCAAATAGCATAGGATTTTATTCATGAGGATGCTCTCAAGTAGACCTAAGTGTTAGAACCTTTGGAATGAGTCCAAATTATGCTTAGATACAAGGGAGAAAAAATAGGAGCTATTTTTGGTAATTTTTGCATTGTTGAGGGATCTCCAAAATTCCAACCCTAACTTGGTAGGGATGAAAGATCCACCAAAATTAGCATTAGGGATAGGTTTAGGGCTACTCATACCTGCCCAAAATCGTGATGGATCATGTATATATAGGTGATGATATCTCACCAAAATCAATCAAGCAATTTCATGTTTTTTCTCTCATAATGGTGCAATTGCTCTCTATGTTCATAATTGTTTGAGTACTTGTGATTACTAATGATTATAGGATTGAATGTAGGTCTGATGTACAGTACTCAGACTGTGGGAGTCCGTACTTTCACACGTGTGAAGCCTTCTTCAAGGATTTGGGCCATTTAGTGAGGTTCAAGCATAGATTTTTGATGGATTTTGATGGTTCAACTTGTGCTAATCTTATGAAATCATAATCTATTGTTTTCCTCATCATTTCAAGTGTTTTAGGATCCTTATTTGCTGTAATTTATACAGATCTTGTTTCTGAATCAATTTGATTTGTTTTTAAAAGAGATTTAGGCAATCAAAGAGTTTGAGAGGGCACTCAACTCGTGGGATATGCAAAGTGAGCACACATCTGTCTTTTTCATCATTTTTCATTAATTCTCACTGTCAATCAAGTAGGATTGGATAGAAGTGAGTGTTCTGAGGTCTTAGACTTTCCATTTCACACATATTACTGTGTTTGAGTTGAAAGTAAGTTCCTAGAGAGTTTATCAGTACATTGTAACTTGTGGGAGAGATAGACTTCTTGCTTGCATGTGCTTCTTCTTTTGTGACTGAAGCAAGATCCAAATTCAAGATAGATTGATTTTCTGTATTGAGAATTTGTTTTGACATTTGTTGCTAGATTTGATAGGGTGGATCAACATCTGTGTTAGATCCTAGATTGAGATAGCAAGCAACATCCTTTCAACTCCATTTTTTTTATCATTACTAGAATTTCTCACCAAGAAGATGTTTTCATCTGGTTCAGATTTCTTAGAGAACAGTGCGAGATTAACATCTTCCAATTATGCAATGTGGAAAATCAGAATGGAATCATTGTTGATTCCACAGGATGTAATGGATATTGTGAGTGGAGCTGGAGAAGAACTTGCTGCACCTAATGAAGCTGCAACATTCCACAAAAGAACCAAAATTGCCCTTCATTTTATAAAAATGAATGCTACCAATGAAGTGTTAAGAGAGATCAGTACATGCACCATTGCTCTCCGACATGACAATCCGAGCATACACTCTTCTCCGACATGACAATCCGAGCCTCTAGCTCAAGCATTCAACTACCTGACAATGAGTCAGATGATGAAGCTGTTGCTACTCAGTGAAGTACCCTTATCATTCACTAATAGGATCTTTGATGTATGCAATGTTGTGTACTAGACTAGATTTAGCATACACTGTTAGCACGTTAAGTCAATTCATGTCTAATCCTAGGATCTCTCATTGAAAAGCATTAAAAAGAGTGATGAGATATATTCAGGAAAATTTAGATCACATTTTATGTTATGATGAAAATACTATCGACCCACTCATCCCGCAAGGCTACTTCGACTCGGATTGGGGAGGAACAGTCTCTACCAAAAAATCTACGTCCGGGTTCTGTTTCTATCTGGCAGGGGGACCGATTTTGTGGAATTCAAAGAAACAGAAATTAGTTGCGCTTTCTTTGACCAACATGTCAAGCTTCAAAAGAAACTGTATGGATCAGGTTGTTATTTCACGACTTACATCACACTCAGCTCAATACTACCACCATTCTGTGTGACAACTTGAGCTGTATTTCACTATCACTAAATCCCAGATTTCATGGCAAATCTAAGCACATAGAAATCTAGTATCATTATTGACCGCGCTTGTTTACTCACTCTGATCAGAACACGAACATCTACGACTCCCTTTTTTTGATCAAATGATGGCTATCTTTGATGCCTGAGAAACTTGCAATATCATACTGCTCTTTCCATCTATTTGAGAACTATACTTCACATTGAATCCATTTTTTAGTAATAGCACACACACACACACACCATCTCTAATCTCTTCGGTGGACTTTACTCTATCATGTGCCTTGGCTTGTGTCTTGGACCTCCACTTCCATGCGTTGGATTTTTGTTTCAGCCACTAATAGTTGGGGCTTGCTGCTGTTGTGCTTGTTGCTGACTTCTTGGACCTTGTTGGCTAGGTCACGGATTGGAAGAGGGCCTTGATATAATCATGTAGGCTGGTCTCATTCATCTTCAGCTTCAGGACCTGGTCAGTCTTGTTGGAGCTGAGAGAGCTTCGCTCGCAACCGTGCGCTACTAGTTGCCAACTTGACCACCCGGCCATCCAAGGTAGATTTGGCCACTACCAAGCCTTGGAGTAAGGTGCCCAAGTGTTGGTAGGCCGCTGGACGTCTTGTGGCATGGCCGGGGTGGTGGTGTTTGTTGGGGCTTGTTGAGGTGTTGCCCGTGGTATTGTAGTGTCGTCGTTGTCATCTTCAATTAAAATTTCTGCATCATCATCCCTTCATGTGCGGTGGGGTCAACATGCTGGGGGGAGGCGACAAACTCTGTGGGCTAGAATGCGTCATCATCCAAAGGTTTGTCGGACTCATCATTCCGAATGGACGAATTAGTGGGAGAAACGAGTGGAGTGTTGGAGTGTGAAGTTTCTAGAATGTGTGAACTTCACCACACACCCTACAGGATCTTACTGAGGTGTTGTGATTGCACAAGATTGATCAAATAACGATATGCTTGAAAAATCTAAGGCAAGAGCACAATGGCATACATCTGATGTAAAAAATCTAACTCTTCACTATGAGAAATGAATGTCAGAAATAATTCTAAGGGTTCAATATGGGAAAAAGAATCTGCTCTCGGGTAGAGAGACAAAATCAAGCATAGAAAACTCAAGTAGAGAGAGAATGAGTCCAAAACACCAAAATCTCAATATTCACAATATGGCAAAACATGCCCAGCTTTCCCTACATGAGAGAGACTCTCATTCCTATAGTGGAGTTGCATGGAAAGTACACGTAACTAAACTAATTCACCTACCAGAGATCCACATGTGTAACTGCATGCATGGATGTTGCATGTACTGCATGTCAACTCATAAAACTGCCTAGACATGTGTAGATCATAGAAACTACTTTGCATGTTGCATGCACTAATTGCATGTGGCTTGCATGCATACAATATGACTTTGCATGTTATCTTAACTACTGCATGTCATCAAATTTGAACCTATCTAACTCAAATCCGAGCTACACTAGAAGGAAATGTGCTCAATTCACACTCCTTTTATGTACAACCTAAAATTTACTGGAAATCACCATGGACATGGCCCCAAACTCGAGATAGGAAGATAATATCTTAATAATCTTCACATGGAGGTGTATAGAGGGTGTGGGATGGGTTGTTCAAAAGAAGCGATGTCTAGGAGCATGGGAAACTGGAGAGTGGTGTCGAAGATGAAAGGAGATGTGGGGGGTGATGGGTTTAAAATGTTTAGGTAAGAGAGGGTGCAGAGGGGAATCAAGGAATCTTGGGGACAATGGTGATGGGGAGGGAGTGGAAACTGAAGAGTCAAGGGACCTAGGAGAGATGGACTTGGCAATGGTGATGGAAGGTGGAGATGAAGCAAGGACGACTATGGACGATGGAGGAATTGGGACGATAGAAATAGTGGCTGGAGGAATAGATGTGAAAGAGGTGGATGTAGTACGACGGTTGGTGCTGCTGGAAGGAGGATCAATGGAGGATGAAGTGGCATCACGCATAGGTTGGCTGGCTGAGGAGTCAGTTGGAGGGGTAGGAGGTCTACGATTGGTGGAGGGGGTGGTGGTTGTGAGGACTTGGAAATGATGGAATTCCCAAACCTTTTATTCAATGAGGGTAATGACAAGGACGGAGAGAAGGAGACCTGCAACAAATTTTTCATGTATGTTGGGCTTTATGGACCTCTTCAGCTCAAAAATAATGAAAGTGTGCGAATCATAGGCACAACTATATTGTTAAGAAACTCCGTGTGGGATTTAATGAGTTTTTGGAGAATGAGAGATTGGATGCGTACCTTGTGCAAACTTCCGACAACTACAAAGTTGCCAAGGAGATGAGCGACGACTTAGATGACTGGGTCGTTAATGGCTTCTATCAGATAACCATAGTTTGTATGAGGAAGGGGCATTGAGGAGTCTAGGAAGGGGGTGATGGCTTTAGGGGCACGTCGATGTGAAGGTTTTGCTCTATCATTGAAAATGACTCCAATGGTAGCCAGGGATGTGGGGTTCACACACACGTGGTGCGTGGTACCGTGGTATTGAACATAGAATCTCAGTTTACTCTCATCCCTTGTCTTGTAGGCCATGGCGACAAATTCTATGTAAAGGGCATAGATAAAAAGCATTGGGTAAATGCCCATTGCTTCTAGGAGAGGCTGGGCGGTCTTGATCCATGGGGCGATCCGAGAGTCTGTGGGCAGGTCGTATATGTCGGTAGATTGGGAAATTTCATGCCGAACGATCTAGGTGGTGTCGGTTTTGTTAGAGGGACTAGATGGTTGATTACCTGGGTTGGTGGATGATGCCATGTTGATGGGGGGTTGGATTATAGCTTGGGAGATGTAGGGTAATAAATGGGTATGGTTTGGATATGTATGGGGATGGTAAATGAGCAAAGACTCAAAAAAGAGAAAAACAATGGATTTTAACTGTTCTCCAGTTGTGAACCACTTGTGCGACTCTCAACTAAGGTCTTCCTAGTAAAACTCGATAGGCAGAAGGAGACTTTGAAATTTTCATGACCACAAAGGTGATTACAAATTGACTCCCGCTATCTCTACTAGAATTCCGTGGCTAGAGGTTTTGCAAGCTTTTCACACGTATGAAAGACAATAGCTTGTTGGTTTTGTATGGACAACAATAGTACTTTATATTTTGATTCATGTTTGATCAAGTTCTATTAGAGTTTGCATTCTATTTTATGTGTAGATGCTGATTTTTCTACATTGGCAAGATTAGTGGAGTAGTTTGTTTTGTAACCAAAGATCTTCAGTAGATTTAGATCTGAATTGATCCCAAATATTTCACATGGTATCAGAGCTTGTGTTTCAAGTTATGAAGGAGGCAATCACATCCATCAATGATCTGGAGAAGATATCAATGCTAGATTGGATTCTACACCAAAATCGAGTTTCTTGCATTTGTAGATTGGATCTTTTGTAGATCAAAACCCTATATAGGTTTATAAACTTAATCAATTCCAATTTTTGAATTCACATGTTGGATTTGGCCAATTTTTGGATCATTAGATCATCCTAAGTGGTGGCTAAGAGATTGCATATCAAATTTCTAGCATTTGCATGTAGATCTTGAGATATTCAATTTTTGTGATTTTGTCAAAGTTTTAATTTTGATTGGATCTCTAGATAGTGAGGTTGCTAGACTTCATTTGAGTGTGTTTCAATCTTAGGAAGTGGCAAGGGTCATTAAATTGAGGATAGATCATAGGTTAATCAAGATTTCCCGATTCTATGTGTTGATTTGCTTGGCATAAATGCTAGAAGAGACTTTTGAGAAGTTTCAAATCTTTGTGATTTCTTTTTGAGAATATTTGTAGTTTGTGCATCAAAACAGGTTGAAATAAAAGATCGGGTCATTGCTACATGGCAACATCAAGTGGAATCATGTTGGAAGCCAATGATAGGCTTACCTCAAGTAACTATTCATTGTGGAAAGTGAGGATGGAATCACTTCTTGAGATGAATGATGTTTTGGACATTGTTGTAGGTTTGGAGGAGAGACCAACAACACAACAAGATCAAATGAGGTGTGATAAGGGGGCCAAAAGGGCTCTACACATGATCAAGATGAATGTTACCAATAAGCTTCTCAAGGAGGTTAGTAAGAGTACTTCGTCTAAGGATGCTTGGGATTCATTGAAGAAGCTTTATGAATCCAAGTCTACTTCTAGAGTGTTGACTCTAAGAAGACAAATCTTTTCCTGTTTTCAAAAGAGTGAAAAAAATTCAAATACTTTTATTTTGAGGATGAAAGCATTGAATGATGAGTTGGCTTGCATTGATGAGAGAATTAAGGAAGGAGAGCTTGTTCAAGTCATTTTTAATGGTTTGTTGGATGCTCATGCTAACATTTTTCAAAGTTTAGCTAATCTCCAAGTTTGATGGATCTTCAAGAGATCTTGATCAATGAAGAATATAGGCTTCAAGCAAGAGGTGGATCTACATCAACACTTCAAGAGGAGACTATGTTCAAGATCAAGTGGATCCTTCTTCGAATGGCAAAAAGACGGATAGATCAAAGCATCAAAAGACACTTGGCAAGTGAAGACTACAAGAAGAGAAGAGATCAAAGAGACAAGCAAGGTAATCTTACCCTTGATGAGGATGGTTTGGATGTTCAAGATGCAAATGATGATACTTTTGTGATGTCTTCATGTATGCCTACTAATGATGGAGATCTAGATCCGTGGTGGATTGATAGTGGAGCAAGTTCACACATGACTTTTCACAAAGAGTAAATCACTTCTTTGTTGGCATATGGAGATGACAAGAGGATGATCTACACAAACAAAAATGGTAAGTGTGCAATCAAAGGGATTGGCACGATTCCTATTTTTCTCTCTACAAATAGGAATGGAGGATGTCTCGTTTATTCCATCTATTACCAAGAATTTGCTTAGTGTGAGTCAATTGCTAAGTAAAGGCCTCAAAGTTGAGCTTAATGGAGATGCTTGTATAATCAAAAGGAAGGATCTCTTGATTGGAAAAGGTAAAAGGGAAGGGAAGTTGTTCAAACTAGATGCTTGTGTTATTGTTAACCAAGTTAGTTGTGTTGCAAGAGAGCAAATACCTATTCAAGAGGTTTGGCATAAAAGGATGTGACACCTCAACTTCAAGTCATTGGAGGTAATGGCTAGAAAGAAGGTTGTGGTAGTTCTTCCAAGCTCACTAAGTGGCATCAATCATGTCTGTGAGTCTCATGCTTTGTCTAAGTCACATAGACTACCTTATGCTAGGTCTACATCTAGATCTACAAAGCCTTTTCAACTTGTACATTCAAATATTCACGGAATTGCTACAATTAACAATAGTAGAGCTAAGACGTATGTAACTTTCATCGATGATTTTAGTAAATTTTGTTGGATCTATCTACTAAAGAGCAAATATGAAGTGTATGATGTCTTTGTTAAGTTCAAGAATGCAAGGGAAAACCAATTTTTCACAAGGATAGAGTGCTTAAGGAATGACAATGGTGGTGAGTACATATCTACCAAGGTCAAGGCCTTTTGTGATGAAGTATACAACACCAAGTACCCCACAACAAAATGGAGTGGCTTAAAAGATGAATAGGGCTTTATGTGAAAGTGCTAAAGCCACAAGGTTAAGTGCTAGTCTTGAAAAACCATTTTGGGATCAAGCTTTGTTGTGTGCCAATTTCTTGTGCAATAGGTGGCCGAGTGCTATTTTGGATGGAAGCACACCTATTAAGATGTTATTCAAGAGGAGGCCAAGTGTTAACTTTCTAAGAAATTTTGGATGCACATGATATGTCAACATCACTCTTGATGATAGGACCTAGGAGCATCCATCTTAGTGAGGTGGGTAAAGCCTACAAGGTTTACATTCCTTCTACTAACAAAGTGATTGTTGGTAGAGATGTCATTTATTTGAGGGAACATTTCAAAAGTGTTTTCAAGCATTATTGATGGTAATGTGGATGGATCTAACATTCTTGATGTTGATGTAAAGGCTCCTACTTTAGATAGTGATGATGATGGATCTCCATCAAGTCAAAAGCCAAGGAGAACATCAAGGGAAAGACAAATGCCTTCAAGGCTCACATATGATGAGAAAAGTAGGCAAGTGGAAGTGACTCATTTTGCATTTCTCACATATTTTGGTAAATCTTCTTGTGTAGATGTTGCTATGCAAGTAGATGGATGTTTTCATGCTGTAAAATCAAGTAATGAATCCGGAAAACAAAGTTTGTTCAATGACTTTGATGATCAAGTTGATGATCAAGAATTTGATGTCAAAGAACTTCAACAAGTCAAAAGGGAAGTTGGCAATCTGGAGTTAGCCAATCCAAGTATTGACCCGTGCTACATTGCCGACTATGCACACATCTCATGCACACCATGAAGTCCATGCCACGACAACAATTTGCCTCCAGTAGATCATAGAGACTACCCTCTTTGCATCTTTGACCCTTCATGAACTGTAGTCAAGCTACTAGATTCACTTCCTTACTTTTCTCTTTGGCTCATCCAGCTGACCTTATCATTGGCATCCTTCACCTTGCGACTGCCACCATTGCATTGCCACCATTAAGCTAGTGTAAACGTCTCCTCAACCAAGACATTTCTCCCTTGCAAAAGCATGTGAAGCAATCGCAACCACCGAATTTGACAATGCCCTTATCGATTTTCACCTTGAGAGGTCCCCTCCAAGTGTCCCTTGAGCTCGATTAGTTCGAACTTCCAAAAAGTCTAACTACTATACATGAACTATTTCACCATGTCCATTGGCATAATGCGGTACCATGCTTGGCTTTCTCCCGTGGTTGGTTTTCCTCTCTCAATTTATGCCCATTAAGAGTTTCACGATATCTCATTGCAAGTTTTTCGCATCTCCTAACTTTCTCCAATGCAATTTTGTGATGAGAATCGTGAGATGCTCTGATACCACTGATGAGAATCGTGAGATGCTCTGATACTACTGATCAATCTAGGGGAGAAAATTCACGAAATAGTCACGACTCTCTTTCAAGATTCGGATGGAGTTCAGATGCGTTCGCTGGGCACTGCCAGCTGAAACACTCCTACAATCCTTTAGAGAGTAGTCAGTTACTACTGCTCTATGTTCATAAAATTAATACAGCATTTGACTTAATTTCAACCAAGGTGTGGAATTCAAAGGGAACAAGAAAACTCAGACATATGAAATAAACAGCATAAGCATTCAACATCCAAGATCAAACACAACTAGAAATTAATCTATATTGATTTACTCTGATTTCTTCAGGGCACTGCATGCAAATCCACACAGTGCGTTGGCATGAGAGAAGCATGGCTCTCTCATGAGTAGTAGTCTCGCTTCACTAGCAGACAATTGGATCTTCTGATCCTAGACATAATTATCTTCTCGCACGCAGACAGAGCTTTTGTATGTGTTTGTCTTGATTGCTTACTAGCATCAGACTTCTTCAGTGTCTCTTCTCTTTTTGGTTACATTCGGTGTATCTTGTTCTGATATATGTCAAGTACTATCCAATAAGTATGGTCTCTCTATTTAAATCTAAGATGAGAGTGATTTTACATCTACAACTAATCAGGAAATTACAAGAGTGGCAGATTAGCCACGACCTAGGAAGTATCTGCTGACTCATGCCATCAGGTCAGATCTCTGTACTTCTGGGTACTTGTGTGATCTTTGGTGGTACTCCTTGGAGCATGAGGACAGAACGAGTTTCGTTTTCACCGTTGGTTTTGTTTACCTCGTCTGCTGGATCGCAAAGGAATCTCGTTTGTGGATCATTTGTGTTTGCGAACCGTTCGTCTTCGTCTCCGTTGACTTTCGTGTTCGCAAAACTCTTCGTGTTTCATGTCTCCAGATGTTCGATTTCACAAACATCTTGGTCAGGTGAAGGGCTGAAAGCTAGCAAGGCTTTGTAATTAGAAACACTTTGTTTCTTCAAGTCCCTCTCAAACCATGGTAGCTTTATGATCCCGAGACTGCTCCTTTGCCTCTCAAAGAGCCCTTTGTCTAGAGCTTTAGTGAAGACGTCAGCAACCATATCTTTTGTTCCTATGAAGGTGGTCTGCATCATCATCCTTTCAATCAGATCCCTAATTAAGTGATACTTGATCGCAATGTGTTTTGTTCTTGAGTGGAACATAGGATCTTTCGTCGGGTGTATCGCAGAGGTGTTGTCCATCTGCAAGACCAATGACTTGTTCCTTGTTTTGCCCAATTTGTTCAGGAACTGCCTTAGCCAAATTATTTCTTGGCCATCTTCGCTGCTGCTACGTACTCTGCTTTGCAGGACGACTAGGCTACAGTGGTCTGCTTCTTGCTGACCCAAAGAACTGCTGCTCTCGTCGAATTTGACATCCCTCACTGTTTTCACAGTGTTCGTGTCTGGCATGTAGATTCTGTACCAGAAACCCTTGTTTGGCTTTCTCATCAAGCTTCTTGCAAAGCTTATCAAGAATATGTGCATATGCTGCACAGCCAAATATTCTGACGTGAGATAGGTTGGGTTTTCTACCCCACCATAGCTCATGTGGTGTCTTGTGAGGAACACCAAATTTACATGTCCTATTCTAGATGTATGCGGCTGTAGCTACTGCTTTAGCCCAAAGTGCTTTTGGAGCCTTCGAGTATGCCATCATGCATCTGGCTACTTCCATCAGGGTCCTATTCTTTTGTTCAACAACAAATCTTACTGCCAATATAAGATTGTACCCTTGCCAGATAGACAACTAGTAGACAATGACAAGTCAATGAGCATAAAGCCATTGTGCTGCGGTGTGTAGGCTGCAGTTCTTCTGTGAATGATGCCACGATCATTGCAGAAGTCAGTGAAGCGATTTGAGATATATTCGCCATCTCAGTCTATTTTGATCTGCTTCACCTTGCTGCCTGTGCATCTCTCAGTCCAATTCACATATTCTGTGAATTTATTGAGTGCTTCATATTTATTCTGAATAAAATACACTCTGACAAACTTGCTATTATCATCAATGAAGGCTATATAATATTTTGAACCTCCTACTGAGATCACGTTGAATGGACCACATATGTCACAGAGTGCACCAGCTCCAAAATCTTTGTCGTTTTGTAGGAGTCTTTGACGAATGGTGTGCGTGACATCTTGCCTTTCAAACATGCATCACAGGTGGTCAAACTGGTTGCATTCGAGATGCTGACCCCTGTTATTGCTCCATGATGACTTGCTTGGTAGAGTGCCATTGAGTTCATGTGATAGAGTCTTTTATGCCACAGAGTGTCTGGCGAGTCGTCATGGGTCTGATGCATTTGATCTTCAGGTAGGCGCACCTTTAGATGATATAGGTTGCTCTTCCTTCTACCTTGAGCAATGAGAGTATTGGTGCTGGCATCAATCACGTTGCATGCTTCGTTAGAAAACGTCACACGCATCCTTGCATCTGTTATTCTTTCTACAAAGAGCAAGTCTTGCTGCAGAGTTGGCATGAACAGACCGTCTTCGAGTCGTCTGTCTCTACTGTTGGTGTTGAGCCAGAGTGAACCAATACCGTTCACTTGATGTTTGGATCCATCTCCAAGATCTATGAATCTTGAGGAATCTACACTTCTAAAATCAGACATGATTCTTCTTGATGTCACAAAGTGCAAGGTGGCTCCTGAATCCAAGATCACCTCGTGTGTGTCAGACGTTGATGCTGGACACACATCTTCACAGATGTAGGCGGTCGAACAATTTTTGTTCGTTCTTTCTCGGGCTCCTCGACATAGGAAGAACTATTATTGTTCTCCTATCTGTTCTGTGTTGATCTGTTTCTTGGGTTCTGGTGGCAATCTATGGCTGCATGACCCTTCTTATGGCAATGGATACACTCAATATTGGGATTGAGCTAGCAAATATCTATTGTATTTCCATCTCTTCTGCATCTCGTGCAGGTTTTCTTGTCTGCATCTTGTCGTTTCGACCTCCCTTCGGTCTTCCAGTTGCTTTTGCTAGTCCCCTCTGCTTGCTGGTCACGATCCTACCTCTGATTTGACTCCCTCTTAGGCTTGAACTGTTTCTTTGATTTTTCTCTGTTGTCGTAGAGTGCCTGGTCAGAACCATCTTTGTAATCAAGATGCTCTCTGGCCTCGACTTCCTCTCGAATCTCGACAATCGCCTTTTTGAGGATCATGGTATGTTGGTGCGACCGATCATTTTGATCAGTGCGTAGTGGTGAGCCTGCTTGCGGTTCCCGTTCAATGCCAACTGGAGGTTCCTGTGGCAAAAGTACAAAAAGGACCAAGAGTGGATCCTAATCTAATCCTCAAGAGGGATTGGTTGTCAGATTACTTGATCTATCAATCTACTTCAGATTAAGATCAATCTAGATCAATTCTAGACACAACATCCTAACAAGAACAATCATTAATTGAAGGTAAGTGTACTTTATGGTTTCACACGTGTGAAACATTGTCTGAGTATGGACTCCAACCTGAAAGTCAAGTACACATTGATAGAACCTCAAAACAATCAAAACAAATGTAGACAAATGGAGAGAATCACCCAAAATTGCTTCCAAAACCAAGATTGGTGTCTCACTTTGATTATGGCCAAATGTGGCTCTATATATACAATGAGTGGGAGCTTGTGGTACTAATCATCCCTTTGATCCCACATGTGTGAAGGTGCTTTGTCATATGATAATTTATCATGCAAAACTGACACTTGGACAAAACCTTCTATTTTGAGCACTTTTGGTCCATTTTCCTTCTATATGGAGATCTACTTGAAAATCTTCTAGAAGTCAAAATTCGTCTTCTTCAGCTTATTCCACACATGTGAGCTGTCCTCTACACAGGGGATGTGACACCTAACCAAAGGATGTGGCTCTTGCAAGCAATAGACTGATGCCATGTGTCATATGTCTAGAAAACTAGTTTTTGGCCTTTTTAGCCACTAGAACTTGAATTGAATCATATGTACAACCTATATGATTATGGTACATGACAAGTACACTATTTTCACACATGGGAACAGGCTCCACACATGTGTGTTTATCTATATACAAGATTTTTGGCCTCTACCAAGCTTATTTTTGCATTTTTCACACTCCTCCTAAAAAATTTAGCTTGGTAGATCTAGCTTGATGGAAAACATGATGATCTTGAACTTGACTCCATGGGCTGAATTGGTCTTTGCTGGTTCAAAAGGTGTGAAGATCAGCCAATGAGCTTGATGTTGATCTGAAATCACCATATCCATAATAGTGCTTCTTTGATGTTGACATCTTTGATGAACTTGAGAGCTTTGCACCATCCTAGCATCTTCGAAATTGATTCCTTCCAAATTTCATGTAGATGCTTGACTTTGAGGCTTGCTCCTTCTTCATGTGCATGCTCCTCCATGAGAAAATAAAGATTTCTTCTTGACTTATTAGGATCACAAAGATCTAACATCATGTTACCATGATCTAGAGAATTAGACTTATCCAAATTGGCAAGACTATGCATGCTATAATAACAAAGTGTTTGCATCATATCTTCATGCTTGTTTACCATGCTAATCTCAGATTCAATGAGGCTAAATACTTCATTATGGAGATAAGTGTCTTTAGAAGATGATTCACTTACTCTCATAAAGAGTTTACAATATGCCTCAATACAAATTTTCAAACTATGAGTGAACAAATCACTTTCGCTCTTACATGACTCAAGAGCATACATTTGATGAAATACCCATTTGCTTTCTAATTGATTTAAAATCAATTTCAACCTTTTAAGAACATCATCTATGTTTTCAAGAGAGACTTCATACTCAACTAGTATGGCTTTACTCCAATTTGGAGATGCAATGATCTCACTAAAGCAAATTGATTTATCAAATGACATAAGAGAAGTAAGTATGAGATGTATACCACATGAGATATGCTCCTCTTTCCCTTGAAATGTGAGCCACATGGGTTCAACCATGTTTCTTGAGTTTCTTTTTGGAATCATAATTTGAGAAGGTCTCTCCTCCTCAATCCTTGGCACACTTGAACCTTGAGATGACTCCTTAAGATCCTCTTCATGATGCTCCTTCTTGATGGAAATCCGAGACCTCCATGTCTCATAATGATCACAACAACTATGACCACACAGTATGCACTTCCTATGATTATTAAAATTACTTATGCTAGAAACATAAGTCCAAAAATCACCATAGCTTGGCATGATTTTTCTAATATTGAAATCAAAAGGCATTTCCATCTCAATAAGTCTAACTACTTGCTTATGGATATAAGTGTCCAATTTGGATGCTTCACTTATTCTCATAAGAAGTTTACAACTTGCCTTTAAGATTGAAAACTTACAATTTTCGTCTTTATGAATGAACACATCATTCATGATCTTATTGAAACCAAACGATCCTACATTATGAAGATATTTCCATTTCCTTGACTTCATAACTAATGTAACCTTACAAGGAAAACATATTTTGCTATCTTTTAAGGCATCACACTCAACTAGTGTTGCCTTAATCCACCTTTGAGATTCAAAAATCTCTTCAAAGCAAAATGGTTCTTCATAAGTTGACATGAGAGCATAAATGAAACTATTTTCATTTTGTGATTGCTCCTTATTCTTGATTGATTTCTCTTGGATAATAACAATAAGTTTGAACTTGTCCAAAGTTACAAGCAAAATTCTTTCCAAGGACATAAAATAATTCCAAGTTACTTTCATGAAAGTGACATCTATCTTTGCATCTTGAACCCAAAAATGCACTTCCAAATGAAAAATCTCAAAAGATTCAACATGTGTTGTGATGGACTCTTGAAGACAAATCTTGCAAGTCCTTGTGAGACTCCAAGCCTCATTCACCTTTCCACAAAGGAAACACCTTTTCTTGGATTTGTCCTTCTTGTATTTGCATTTCGAACTTGAAACTCCATCCTTCACCTCGGTCCCCTTGCTTTGGTTCTCCTTGGATGGATTGGTCTTCTTTTTGTAGCATCTTGAGAAAATATATCCTCCCTTGTCACAAAGGTTGCACTTAGGATCCTTTCTTTCCTTCAATAGGATGCCACCTATTGATGCTATGTGAACAAAAACCTGTGATATGATTCTACAAATGTAATTTGTGACTCTCAAGAGACTAGATTTGAACATCTTCAACAATCTAGAAGGATCTACAAAAGATCTAACTCACAAACCTAAGAATCAATCTTCACACTAATGATAGTCACTTGGAAACTTGGCTTTGATCACTAAGACAAAAGCTACAATCTTTGAATCAAATCACAAAAGAAATCAGATCCACTCTCTTATTGGACTCATCAATTATCAATTTTGAAAGTTGAAATGGATATGAAAAGATTTGACACCTAGATTTTCCTTTTCACTTGACTAGTTCTCTCAACACTTGAGATTCTTGAACAAAAGATGGATTTTGTTTCAAACACATGAAAATCAAACTTAATCACTTCTTTTGGACTCACTCTTGACCCAAATAATCTCGCACTTGAGATTTAGAATGAATTTGATTTGATTTGACAACAAACTATACCACCAATTCTCAATTTAAGCCAATCTATGTCAAATTCTACAAAAGATTTGCATAGATGCTCTATATGCACTAGAAACTCTCAAAGGTTTCACTTGGAGGACAGATCCAAAGATGTTTTCTAGCAAATTGATGCTTCTAAACTTGAACCTATCACTCTTGAACAAATCTAGAGTGATGGTACAATGGATTTCAACCTCTCACCTTGCATATCACTCCTTAATATATGATTTTTAGCAAAATCCCTCTCAACTTCAACATGCACTCAAAAAATTAGAGATGATCAATTAATGCACCTATTTCATGCTTCAAATTTAATTTCTTGGCTGATCTAATCCAAGAACTAATCAAGGGATTAGATTTTCTAGAGAAAATGCTTGATTTTGCACCAAAAATCTCTCAAATTGGGTGTGTGAGTCAAATTGTACAAATTTTTGAATTTTCTCAGCCCACGGCATCACACGTGTGAAAAGGGTTCCTACAGCCCACAACAAGTGTTGGTCCAATAATTTTGAGAATATCTATCAAATCCAACTCACTACCCAAAATTTGACTAGTTTCCAAAAAACTCCTAATTTTGGCTTTGATTTGGATTAACCCTATCAATTTCAACAAAACCTCTTGTACTAGGCTCTGATACCATGTGCAAAAAAAAGTACAAAAAGGACCAAGAGTGGATCCTAATCTGATCCTCAAGAGGGATTGGTTGTCAGATTACTTGATCTATCAATCTACTTCAGATTAAGATCAATCTAGATCAATTCTAGACACAACATCCTAACAAGAACAATCATTAATTGAAGGTAAGTGTACTTTATGGTTTCACATGTGTGAAACATTGTCTGAGTAAGGACTCCAACCTGAAAATCAAGTACACATTGATAGAACCTCAAAACAATCAAAACAAATGTAGACAAATGGAGAGAATCACTCAAACTTGCTTCCAAAACCAAGATTGGTGTCTCACTCTGATTATGGCCAAATGTGGCTCTATATATACAATAAGTGGGAGCTCGTGGTATTGATCATCCCTATGATCCCACATGTGTGAAGGTGCTTTGTCATATGATGATTCATCATGCAAAACTGACACTTGGACAAAACCTTCTATTTTGAGCACTTTTGGTCCATTTTCCTTCTATATGGAGATCTACTTGGCAATCTTCTAGAATTCAAAATTTGCCTACTTCAGCTTATTCCACACGTGTGAGCTGTCCTCTACACATGGGATATGACACCTAACCAAAATATTTGGCTCATGCAATCAATAGATTGATGTCATGTGTCATATATCTAGAAAACTAGTTTTTGGCCTTTTTAGCCACTAGAACTTGAATTAAATCATATGTACAACCTATATGATTATGGTACATGACAAGTACACTATTTTCACATGTGGGAACAAGCTCCACACATGTGTGTTTATCTATATACAAGATTTTTGGCATCTACCAAGCTTATTTTTGCATTTTTCACAAAGACACTATCAAAGGAGCTTCTACCTTGTGAAGCTTGTGTGCTAGCAAAATCAAACAGAAGGCCTTTTCCTAGATCAAGTATCAAGACGAAGCAACCATTCGAATTTGTACACTCTGATGTTCATTTCTCATCAACTAAGGGCAAAGGAGGAGCAAATTGCTTTGTCTCTTTTGTAGATGATTATACAAGATATTCTTGGATCTATATGTTGTCTTCAAAAGCCATGGTCTATGATGTTTTTCTTACTTTCATGACACATGCATCTTTGTCGAAGAGCTTCAGGGCTAAAGTTGTCTCCACTGTAGCTTACATTTTGAACATATGTTCGACAAAGGCCCTCTCAGACAAAAGACCACGTGAGTTTTGGACAGGATCTAAGCCTTCATTGAAGAACCTCACCTATGGACAGGTCTAGAAGGAGACAAGAAAAAAACTCAACTTTCAAGGTCTCAAGACCATCCTTATCGGATACACTTCATCTGACAGCACCTACAAGCTATACAACCACGATATCCAATAGGCTTTGATCAGTAGGGATACAATCTTTATCGAGGATCAGTATATCGACTTCAAAGGCAAGGATAAAGTTCCATGTCACTTGCTCTTCGACATGACAATCCGAGCCTCTGGCTCAAGCATTCAACTACCCAATAATGAGTCAGATGATGAAGCTGTTGCTACTCAATGAAGTACCCTTAGCATTCACTAGGAAGTACTCGACATAGCAAAGTACCCTTATCATTCACTAATAGAATCTTTGATGTATGCAATGTTGTGTACTAGACTAGATTTAACATACACTGTTAGCATGTTAAGTCAATTCATGTCTAATCCTAGGATCTGTCATTGAAAAGCATTAAAGAGAGTGACGAGATATATTCAGGAAAATTTAGATCACATTTTATGTTATGATGAAAATACTATCGACCCACTCATCCTACAAGGCTACTTTGACTCGGATTGGAGAGGAACAGTGTCTACCAAAAAATCTACCTTCGAGTTTTGTTTCTATTTGACAGGGGGACCGATTTCGTGGAACTCAAAGAAGCAGAAATCAGTTGCACTTTCTTCGACCAGCATGTCAAGCTTCAAAAGAAACTGTATGGATCAGGTTGTTACGTCACACTCAGCTCATTACTACCACCATTCTGTGTGACAACTTGGGCTGTATTTCACTATCACTAAATCCCAAATTTCATGGAAAATCCAAGCACATAGAAATCCAGTATCATTTTTTATCGTGCTTGTTTACTCACTCTGATCAGAACACGAACATCTACGACTCCTTAGTTTTTGATCAGACGATGGCTGTCTTTGATGCCTGAGAAACTCGCGATATCATACTGCTCTTTCCATCTATTTGAGAAATAAACTTCACATTGAATCCATTTTTTAGTAATAGCACACACACACACCATCTCTAATCTCTTCGGTGGACTGTACTCGTGTCTTGTGAGTATGAATTAATTTTTAAGATCTTGTTGGAAAATTGAGAACACTTAAAAGCTGTGATTGTATTTTGCATAAGCTTTCTATTAGATTGTTTTTGCACTTAGCAACTGATTGTAACGAGAGAGCTCTTCCGCAATATTCCTGCTCTCTTCTCCATTCGCGTTCTTCCAGCTCCCTTGTCCCATCAGTGCTCTGAGTAGATCTTTGGCCAATTGAATGTGTTTGTGGTTATATGGTCCAACGGGGTTCCACATTTTGCCCACTTGTATCATCGTGAAATGGGGACAAAATATGGATTGCCTCAAACTGGTCACATAAGCTCTGATGGTCGACGTATCTTTTTCAAAAGTGTGTTGTGGCCATGCAAGTTGCAGAGCCAATGTTGGAAGGCATGTGATCTCATTGCCTTTGACATATTTGGCAAAGAAGGATATCTACTAGTTGTCACGTGAGGATTTATGTGGGAAGTGGACTAGGAACTCGTTACTTTCATCCTCCACGCTTTTTGGTCGGTAGAATGCGTGACTAGCAGATATGGATCGAGAGTCTTGCGAGGTTGATGCTTGTTGTTCCTCCTCTGCTCTGCCTGGACTCTGTCATGTGCCTTGGCTTGTGTCTAAGCCTTGGTCCTTATTGTCTTGTCCCACTGTGTCGGATCCTTGATCTTACCTCATACTAGCCGAGGCAGCTTCTAGTGTAGGTGGTGTGGAAATGACCACCGGGCCAATTGTAGCTGCTGAGCAATGCAATGTAGCCAATCTTTTTTTGTCTGAAAAGCTCCACTCATTGAGTCTAGAAAATCTGCCTCATGCTGGGTGAGCAATTGATTGGTGGGGCTAACCAAACGGTTTTCTCTTGTTGCAATGTTTGGACCTCTGCTTCCATGCATTGGTTTTTCGTTTCAGCCACTAATAGTTGGGGCTTGCTGCTGTTGTGCTTGTTGTTGAGCTTCCTGGACCTTGTTGGCTGCGTCACTAATTGGAAGAGGGCCTTGATATAATCATGTAGGTTGGTCTCATTCAACTTCAGCTTCAGGACCTGGTCCTTCTCTGCCTACTCATGCTACTATGTGATTTGTCGGTCTTGTTGGAGCTGAGAGAGCTCCGCCCGCAACCGTGCGCTACTGGTTGCCAACTTGACCACCCGGCCATCCAAGGCAGATTTGGCCACTACCAAGCCTTGGAGTAAGGTGCCCAAGTGCTGATAGGCCGTTGTGATGTCTTGTGGCACGGCCGTTGTGGTGGTGCTTGTTGGGGCTTGTTGAGGTGTTGCCCGTGGTACTGTAGTGTCGTCATTGTCATCTTCAATTGAAATTTCTGCATCATCATCCCTTCATGTGCGGTGGGGTCAACATGCTGGGGGGAGGCGACAAACTCTATGCACTGAATGCGTCATCATCCACACGCATTTGGTTGGTTCGACAAGGGTATGATTCTTTCTCTCGGCTAAGCCATTAGATTGAGGTGAATAAGGAGTGATAAACTGTTGTTTGATGCCTTGGTTCGAGCAATACTCCTTGAATTCAGTAGAGATGTACTCTCCACCATTGTTCGACCATAGGGCGTTGATTGTCTTACCAATTTCTTTCTCTACACACTCCTTGAAGATTGTGAAGCAATTGAACGCTTCCAATTTCTTCTGGATAAAGTACACCATAGTTCTTCTGAAAAAATCATCAATAAAAGTAATGAAATACTTTGTATCCTTCAGTGAATGATTCTACATTGGGCCAAAAATGTCTATATGTATAACAACTAATAATCCTCTAGCAATATGCTGATGGCTTGATCTAAATGGTTTCCTAGCCTGTTTACCGACTAGACAATCTTGACAGATAGGTAATTTGACTTCCCTATCTGGATAGTCGAGATCAAGAACAATAGATTGCTTAGACATTTGTAATACAGAAGCATGATTCAAATGACCAAGTCTATAATGCCAAAGTAAACTCTTATTGATTTGAATAGAAATACTCAATAGGATTGTTAATAAAGTGGTTCAAACACATATTTGTGGATAGCAAAATTGTAATAATGGTTGTAAGGCCCAATTTAACTAAAGCTCCAAATTTATAGTAGCGACACAAACGACCACTATAAATAGTTGAGGTCATGCTAAATTTGGAGCCTATTGTTCATTTGTCTAATTTGAATCTAAGTGTTCTTGAAGCTTTTCTTTGAGAGCTTTCTTATGGTGATGGTGGTTCATGTGTCTAAAATCACATGAGAGCTATGATCATGCTCTAAACTTAGGCCCTATCTTATGAATGATCAATAATGATGAATAATGAATCCTAATCTGGTGAAGTTTTGCTACATTTATCCATCTATTTCATTTTTGATTAGTTTTCTTGACTTCTTGCATTTTCCATTGTAATTTGGTGATCACAAATGGACTGCATGTTTGAATGCTAAGATTGGCACATGACATGAGATATATGCCAGACAACTTAACAGAGTCGTCACAACTCTCAATCTCACATTATCTCTTTCTTCTTTAGGAGAAGACCATGCTAGGACCTAGATTTTGATGATGAAATAGGTGATGATATCCACAAAGATCAGAGACAACATACTATTCATAGTCATAGTCATGTCGTAGTTTGAGCTATGTGTCCCATCATGATGGGACATACTTCTCATCCTCCTTGATGATGTCAATATCCACCAAAGCCACCTAACATTGTAGCTCGCATCACATACTTCTTTCTCAATAGTAGCAAATCATGATGATAGTCATATTGATGTTGCTACACCTCACTTTGTATATCTAGTAGCATTGTATTCATACGAATATCTCACTCATTTCAGTTCTTTGCTATGATTCTGGAGATGTTTTCATATGCTCCCACAAATACCACACACTTGAAATGTATGTTGCTTTTCTTATATAGCTTTTGGCATGGAAAAGACATTAATAAAGCTTTCTTTCTTTCTTTCTTTCTTACATGCACCTTCTAGGTGTTGGAAGGTGCATGTAACAAAATTTATCTTTTTTCACTTGCACCAGATGCATGTAAAAAAAAAAAGTATGGCAAAAAGAGTTTAAAAAAAGTAAAAAAAAATCAAGTCTTCATCTCCTCTAGATAATTGAGCAATTCAAACATTCAATATGTGAAAATGGCAATCCAAAGCAAATTGTATATTTCGGCAATTGTAGTTGTACACTATCAAAAATTGTTGTCATAGTTGTCCTTCTATGCTGAATTGATTCAAATTCATTACCTTGTTGTTTCTAGAACCTAAAACTAGCATACTTACAACAATTTAATCATGCATCTCCACAACAACTCGATATTGACCCTTAAAGTGCCAAAAAAAAAATTGACCCTTATTGGTCTATTGAAATAGAGTGATTTGTTAAAAGTCACCAAAACCATTACACATGATATTTGATAGTTGCAATTTCATCATGCAAGGTGTCCCCTTTTGTTTTTTGTTCTAGAAGCACCTCCAAAAAGCACAATTTGCACGTAAATTTAGGAGCAAAATTTTTTGTGAGTCTTCTCACCAGAATTGCCAAAAAAATTTAGCAGCAAAATTTGCATGTAAATTTAGAAGCAAACTACCTTATGAGTCTTCTTGCTACAATTCTCAAGAGCACATAAAAATTTTGATGGACAACCAATGACAAGTAGCTACATGGCACATGCAAGGCCCTCGTATCGGGCCTTTCCCTCCACAAAAAGGTAGAGAGACTATGAGTCCACAAAAATGCCTTCTCCTTTGCACTATTAATCACCCATCCATACTTCAGTCTACTTGTACTTAGTGGAGGATGTCCAACTTGCATTACTTGAAAACTTGCATGTTTCTTATTTACTATGTGCAAAGTGTGAAAGAAAAAGAAGAACATTCATTTACTTAGTTCTATGAACTAAGTGACTACACATTTGACATTTGAACATGTGTTTAATAGTGGAAAATATAACAATGAGCAACTAGAACTCGGCCTTCCATGTCAGGCCTCAAATAGTCAAGTGGGCATTTACTCTATTTTTTCACACAAAGGTAGTAAATATTCTCAAAAGGACAACAAGTGCCTATTTCTAATATTGATGTTGGCAGAAATAACTACTAATAGGCAAGCACTGGCCTTCAAAACAACAACATCCAGTCGTATCGCAGACTAGAAAAATAATTTCATTCGGCACGGGACCTGAAACACAAGATTTCATTGTTTCATTACTCACTCGATGCATGATAAGGTCGTGCTTGGGAAATGAAAACTACAAAGTCAATAGATTATGTTATTTCTTAGAAGCATGAGGATGTGTGATAGGAATGTGAAGAGTAAGAAAATTACATACAACTTATGTAACCTAATTTGCGTGATGATGACTGCAACGCTCGATGTGTTCCTGCCTGAAGATTGTCACTACTGTGACATTGTTGGACATGGGTTACTACGACTATGATGAAGAGACCCATACCAAAGATTTTAGTACCACATGATGCCATTGCTTCTTGATTCTTTTTGCTTCTTGTGATCTTTGTTACCTACACACAAGAGAGCTTTATGACCTACACGAGAGAGAGAGAGAGAGAGAGAGAGAGAGAGAGAGAGAGAGAGAGAGAGAGAGAGAGAGAGAGAGAGAGAGAGAGAGAGAGAGAGAGAGAGAGAGAGAGAGAGAGAGAGAGAGAGAGAGAGAGAGAGAGAGAGAGAGAGAGAGAGAGAGAGAGAGAGAGAGAGAGAGAGAGAGAGAGAGAGAGAGAGAGAGAGAGAGAGAGAGAGAGAGAGAGAGAGAGAGAGAGAGAGAGAGAGAGAGAGAGAGAGAGAGAGAGAGAGAGAGAGAGAGAGAGAGAGAGAGAATATTTATGAGTGTTGGGCCATGCCTTCACTATCATGCACCATTAGTGGAAATGCAAAATGCACATCCCTTCATTGAATTTTGTCACAAGATTTAAGTATCTGTCATAAACGTTAGAAATGGCTCCCACAATTGTGGTGTTAGGTAGGGGTGTTCTATCGTGTATGAACCATGCTTGAATCTTGGTCTATGCTCTATATAAACTTCATCCTTGTAACAAGTTTGGCATTGGTAATTTTGAAGATGCAACTTGGCCATTGTAAAAAATTGTGAGTATATTCATGTTGGTTAGCATCCTTGTAACGGTTTCGGCCTTGGTAATTTGGAAGATGCAATTCGGCCATTGTAAAAATATTGTGAGTATACTCTATTTGGTTATCATCCTTGTGCCTTTGAGAGGGAAAAAAAAGGTCAAGATTAAAGAGCATGTCTTAAATTGTTACATCTTTCCCCCCTACACCTTGCAAACTATTACCTTGTGGGCTAGGTCGTGCCTTCATCATGATGCGCCCTTAGTGACAATGCAGAATACACTCCTCCCTTCATTGAGTTTTCACTACATGTCATAAAAGTCAGCATTGGCCCCTATAGTCATGGTGTTGGATAAGAGTGTTTTGTCATGTGGTACATTTGATCCAAGCTCAAACATTAGTCTATGCATGGGAGTGCTATACTCTATTAACTTCATTCATGTTATGGCTTCATCCTTGGTAGTTTGGAGATTCGATTTGGCCCTTGTAAAAAAAGAAGTCAACATTGGCACCCTCCCTTATTGCACAATGTCAGTTTAACAAAGCGAATGGGTTCCAAACTTCCACTTGGAATCTTGATTTTTTGTTTGACTTTTCATGGTGAATTCTAAGTGGAATCTCTATTCTCAGGTGTTCAAGAATGGCTTCTCGCAAAATAGGAACAATAAACTCAACAGGCATTACAGCTTCATCTGAAGCGCATTTGTCTAGTGTTGGCCTTGAAGGTGGTCCCGAAAGCCAATAGTGTCACATGAAGTTTATGTTTCCAATCTGAGCAAGTGGCCTCCACCATTTTTGTGATAATACTATAGAGGATTTTGTTTGACGATTCTGCTTGTAGCATGAGTGATAGGGGGTACTTTCCTTTGGACAACCAAATACGAAGATAACAAGTGAGTGACGGTCTCATTTAAAAAGTGTGTGTCATCGTGATCAGTCACAAGTTTGAGTGGACAACCAAAAGGAATCAGGATATTGTCGTACATGAATTTGGTAGTAGAGTAACTTAGCATATGCTTTTCTCACTGCCTTGGCTTTGACCCATTTCGTTAGGTAATATATGGCTATGATGATATATCCACCTTGGCAACCTCACACAGCCGGGCATATAGGGTGGACATAGTCAATGCCCCATTTCTCAAATGGTATCTTGGCCAAGATAGATCATAATGACATTCTATTCTTTTCATGGGTTCTATTAAACCTTTGACACATATCACACCTCTTATCTGATAGTGAATATTCTTGAACATTGTGGGCCATCATAGCCCATGGTGTATTACTTGCTTGTTGGTAGCTTTGGTAGCGAAATGCCTTCTGCCTATTCCTTCTTGGGAGATACTCACTACTTGGGACACTTTTGTGTTAGGACGCATCGGGTCAAGTCCTCTCCAATAACACTAGATCACCAAATGGAACAAGGTTGTCCTATCCACCAAGTTGCTCCTTTAAATGACTCATGTGGAATATAGGATGAACCGCACTTCTAGTGGGAAGTTCTAATCTTTTTACAATCTTAAAGAGGCTGCCATATCATGGAGACAGTTTCAGGTATCTCCTCATTTGAAGGACCTTAGAATCTTTTGGGATCACTACAACAAGAAGCACAATTTCTAGCACTTTTTTTGAGCATTTTTTAAAGATATAATTTAAAATGAGGCATGGGTAAAGTGGAAAGCTCGAGCTTTGTTGGCCTCGGTATAAACCTTGTAAATTTGAAGATGTTTTTCAAAAACTTATAGGGAGGGTTATAGGAAGGGTTATAGAGAGGGTTATAGGGAAGATTATAGGGATGGTTATTGAGAGGGTTATAGGGAGAGTTAAGTAGGCCAAGAGGCATTCTAGAATACTCTGCTCACCGAGGGTAATACTGTGATTGGTGAGAAAAAGACCTCTCGGTATAAACCATAGAATGTAGATGGATAGCACTTTTGAAAATTGTTGTTTATCAGTACATTGAATTTCATTTTCTATCAACAATAGTGGGCGTATACACGAGTGAATAAAGAAATTTATGTATCACAAAAATATCATGACCACAATCTGTGTACTCACATGTGTCAACTTCTTGTGTGATGTCAACTAGCAAATAATAAAGTGCAATTGCATATGTGAGCAATCTGATTAATATTGCAATAAGTTGCAATACATCGTACTGTCTCACTTATGTGAAAATTGAAAAAAGCTAACTTGATCAAACATTGTGAATATCATAATGACTTGTACCTATTATGATTACACATGTGTGGAGCCTGTTCCGACTGTGAAATAAATGTACTTTTCATGTAGTATAATCATATAGGTTGTACATATAATTTAAATTAAGTTCTAGTGGCTAAAAAGGCCAAAATCAAGTTTTTTAATCATATGCCACATGGCATCAATCTAGAGATTGCATGAGCCACATCATGAGATTAGGTGTCAAATCTCATGTGTAGAGGTCTGCTCACACGTGTGGAATAAGCTAAGGAAGTCGAGTTTGCACTTCTAGAAGAGTTTTCTATATAGTAGAAAAGTGACCAAAAAAGTGCTCAAAATAGAAGGTTTGGTCCAAGTGTCAATTTTGCATGATGAATCATCATATGACAAAGCATTCTCACACACGTGAGATCAGAGGGATGATCAATACCACAAGCTCTCACTTTTTGTATGTATAGAACCACATTTGGCCATAATCATCAAGCAACACCAATCTTGGTTTTGGAGGCAAATTCTTGTCAATTTCATCATTTGTCTTGATTTCTTTTGGATGTTTTGAGTTTCTATCATATTGTACTTTGTTTTCAGGTTGGAGTCTATACTCTTACAGGTTTTTACATGTGTGAAACCAGCAAGTACAACTCCCCTTAATTTGTGATTGTTCTTGTTAGATTTTCTCATGTGGAATTGATCTAGATTCAACCAATTTTGTGTAGATTGGTAGATCAATTGTATCTAACATCCATTCACTCCTATGGATCATTTTAGGATGCATTCTTGGTCCAATTTTGCAGATTTTCACAACTTATTCATTTGGTGGTTCTTCGTTATTATTTGTCGCATCATCATGCGACAAATCCACCAAACCAAACAAGTCTATCTCTGATTCTACCCAAATATCTCCTATAGCTTCGTTATTAATACGGTTGATCTTCACAAGCTAATGGCAATGGTGACAATGAGGGAGATCGAGAAGGTGTGTCATGTGTCGTCGATTCATCCGATGATGATGCATCATGTTCAATATCATAATTAGCTTCTGAAGCATGCATATGATCCTCTAAAATGTGTCATCGAGTCCATCATCACGATCTTGTTCATTTGCATCAGTTGGCAGTGCCATGTCCTCCACGATATCTCTACTCTCAAATATTATTTTACTTTGAGGAGCGACTTGAATCACATACCACCATCTGGGATCTGAACGATCGAGATGAAAGACCACCTGTAATTTATCGATGTTTTCATAAACATTGACTCATAATTAGTGTCAATACTATATGACAATTGCTTGAGTATACACACAATATGAATTTTTTGCAGTATACCAAAAATCAATCGATTGAAAACAAAAGCGCATTGACTACTTGAAGACATACGTATCTGCTCACGCTGTTGAGGAAAAACAAATGTATCGCTTTGATCCATCCAAAGCTTGTTGGAGTCGATGGAAAAATAACCACTTTCATCTTTCATGACAGTTGCATTCGGACCATTGCAAATAACTTTGAGCCATTTGACATCAAATATGAAAAAGCTGAATCATCTAAATCCAACTTCGAGGATGTCATTGATTGTGTCATGTCCATGTCCTGAACATAGGATCTAGTATAGTCGTAGACTTGGATAATCGGTGCTCCAGTGAATCAAGCTTATTAGTTATGCCATGTCATACTGGATGTGACCTGCAAGTAATTAATAACCTGGTGAGGCCCAAACACACTAATTGGAGTTAGTAAAGGTTTGGGACCGTATATGCATGTGTAGAATATCAATAACAGTCTATGTGTAGAGAATCCATGTATAGGAACTCTATGCATAGTAAATCTATGTACAGTGGAGTTAGGACCTTGCATTACCACATGCACAGGGGGTCTAGGATCCATATAAGGAGGCCAAACTCGCCCTACTACACCATCATTGGGTTGATTCATTGCCAGGATATCTCTCTACTCTCATGCTTCCTTTTCCTTGGCTTAGGGGTGAAGCTTCTAGAGATTGATTGGTTGCTTCTACTTGGTTGGGAGGTTTCTCCAACAATGTATTCTCTATTGTTGAGTTTCTTGTAAGCAGGATCTTGAGGAGGCGACTCTTACATTGGTATCAGAGTAGGGCTTACGAAGATGGGAGAACTTGGAGAAGTGCTACCTTTCGTCAAAATTTCGGTGTGGATCAATGGAAATTCTCTTCCAAGTGGATAGTAAGATGACAAGTGGGTGTACTATCTTGGTTTCCAATTGCATGTTGCTAAGATCCATTACTCTCAAAAAATTTGGTGGTTTTATGGAGATTTCTCCTAGAAAGCCAATTTGTGATGTTTTTTTGGAGCTTTTTCTTGAGTAGCTCAAAGCTTATGTAGATCTAAATTTTCCAGCAAGTGTACTTTCATTTCAGAGATCATTAATGATGAAATTAATGATGCATGCTGGTTTTTTTCATGATTTATTAAAGTGGACTTTCCATGCAACTCCGCTGTAGGAATTCGAGTCTCTCTCATGTAGGGAAAGCTGGGCATGTTTTGCCATATTGTGAATATTGAGATTTTGGTGTTTTGGACTCATTCTCTCTCTACTCGAGTTTTCTATGTATGATTTTCTCTCTCTACTTGAGAGCAGCCTCTTTCTCCCATATTGAACACTTAGAATTATTTCTGACATTCATTTCTCATAGTGAAGAGTTAGATTTTTTCACTAGATGTATGCCATTGTGCTCTTGCCTTAGATTTTTCAAGCATACTATTCTTTGATCAATCTTGTGCAATCACAACACCTCAAAAAGATCCTGTTGGGTGTGTGGTGAAGTTCACATGTGCTAAAAACTTTACATGGTATCAAAGCTTCATGCTTTGAAGAGGTGAGGGTGTATACATCAGATCATCAGTGTTTTTACTTGCAGGAACTCGGATTTTGGAGAAGGAATCAAACTCACTGAGAAACAAGCAATCTGTTGATCAAATCAAGGCTGATCTGGTCCAGCGGAGCTCTGTACGGACAGAGAGCTCACACGTGTGAAATCAGCCCTCATAAATGAGTGCTACTTCTCAAAAAATGATCCAAATTTGATGTTTTATAGCTTGTTGGATAGATATTGGAGAGTAGAATGTGTTGATCTTGTTAAAAATTCACAATTCTAGCTTGACTAGTTTTGGTCATATGACTTGTAAATAGTTACATGGTCATGATGTGGCTTGTCACACGTGTCAAATAGCATAGGATTCCATGCATAAGGATGCTCTCAAGTAGACCTAAGTGTTAGAACCTTTGGAATGAGTCCAAATTATGCTTAGATACAAGGGAGAAAAAATAGGAGCTATTTTTGGTAATTTTTGCATTGTTGAGGGATCTCCAAGATTCCAACCCTAACTTGGTAGGGATGAAAGATCCACCAAAATTAGCATTAGGGATAGGTTTAGGGCTACTCATACCTGCCCAAAATCGTGATGGATCATGTATATATAGGTGATGATATCTCACCAAAATCAATCAAGCAATTTCATGTTTTTTCTCTCATAATGGTGCAATTGCTCTCTATGTTCATAATTGTTTGAGTACTTGTGATTACTAATGATTATAGGATTGAATGTAGGTCTGGTGTACAGTACTCAGACTGTGGGAGGCCGTTTTTTCACACGTGTGAAGCCTTCTTCAAGGATTTGGGCCATTTAGTGAGGTTCAAGCATAGATTTTTGATGGATTTTGATGGTTCAACTTGTGCCAATCTTATGAAATCATAATCTATTGTTTTCCTCATCATTTCAAGTGTTTTAGGATCCTTATTTGCTGTAATTTTTACATGGTATCAGAGCCTAAAGGTTGAAATGAGCTAAATCCTTGGTTTTCATTCAATTTGATCACAATTTTTGATCTAAATCTTGTGTAGATTGGATCTTAGCATCTAGTATTGATTCTAGAACTCAAAGTGAGTCAAATACATTGGAGATTGGTGTTGTGTGACTTAATTTGCAGGTGTTTAGGTGTCTAAAACCAGAGGCAAAGTTGAATTCAATTCACATTACCAAGATAGCAAGTTTTGCTTGATCCAAGCATTGATTTCTAAGCGAGTTTTGGAGCTCATTTCATAGAGGAGGCTTTCTAGCATTCAAGGAGAGGGTATATCAGAGTTTTGGGGACTCTTCAAGGATGTTCTAAGGTGTAGTAGGCACCTCCTAAAGTGATTTAGGTTCAATCCAACCATTGCTTGACTTATGCACCAAATTAGATCAATTTTTCATCAATTTTGATCATTTTTTGCTTGTGATTGGATAGTAGATTGTGTTGCATCCTCATTAAGTTCCATTTAGCTCTTTTACAAGTGATTTTGGAAGTATATTAGGTTGCTGAAATTCACTCTTGATCAGATCATTTGGAAGCTTTAATGTTCTTTATAGAAAGAGGGGCAATTCTACTAGTATTGTCTACTTCAATCAAGCAAGTGCATTGTTTCTAGTATTCTATGATTTGATTTTGTTAGAGATCATTCTTAGATCTTTATAGGAAGTCTATTACTGATCTTTTCAGGTCCCTATGAAGTGGGATAAGATAGGCCTTCAATCAAATCAATAGAAGTAACCTTCATTTGTGTCAAGTCCTTGGTTGGTTCAACTTGTGCCAATCTTATGAAATCATAATCTATTGTTTTCCTCATCATTTCAAGTGTTTTAGGATCCTTATTTGCTGTAATTTTTACATGGTATCAGAGCCTAAAGGTTGAAATGAGCTAAATCCTTGGTTTTCATTCAATTTGATCACAATTTTTGATCTAAATCTTGTGTAGATTGGATCTTAGCATCTAGTATTGATTCTAGAACTCAAAGTGAGTCAAATACATTGGAGATTGGTGTTGTGTGACTTAATTTGCAGGTGTTTAGGTGTCTAAAACCAGAGGCAAAGTTGAATTCAATTCACATTACCAAGATAGCAAGTTTTGCTTGATCCAAGCATTGATTTCTAAGCGAGTTTTGGAGCTCATTTCATAGAGGAGGCTTTCTAGCATTCAAGGAGAGGGTATATCAGAGTTTTGGGGACTCTTCAAGGATGTTCTAAGGTGTAGTAGGCACCTCCTAAAGTGATTTAGGTTCAATCCAACCATTGCTTGACTTATGCACCAAATTAGATCAATTTTTCATCAATTTTGATCATTTTTTGCTTGTGATTGGATAGTAGATTGTGTTGCATCCTCATTAAGTTCCATTTAGCTCTTTTACAAGTGATTTTGGAAGTATATTAGGTTGCTGAAATTCACTCTTGATCAGATCATTTGGAAGCTTTAATGTTCTTTATAGAAAGAGGGGCAATTCTACTAGTATTGTCTACTTCAATCAAGCAAGTGCATTGTTTCTAGTATTCTATGATTTGATTTTGTTAAAGATCATTCTTAGATCTTTATAGGAAGTCTATTACTGATCTTTTCAGGTCCCTATGAAGTGGGATAAGATAGGCCTTCAATCAAATCAATAGAAGTAACCTTCATTTGTGTCAAGTCCTTGGTTAGGAGACTAGATGGCATCTATAAATGTATATCTTTTGGATACTAATGAAAGGCTCAACAAAACTAACTATTCCATATGGAAAGTTAGAATGGAATCTATCATGATCATGCAAGATCTGATGGAAATTGTAAATGGTAAGGAGGGTGAACCTATTCATCCTCAAGAAAAAGCCAAATACATCAAGAGGTGCAATGTTGCACTACATTGCATAAAAATGAATGTTGCAAATGAACTCTTAAGAGAGGTAGGAGATTGCACTTCAGCTCAAGATGCTTGGGAGACTTTGCAAAAGGTCTATGAATCCAAGAACCAAACTAGAATGTTAGCTTTGAAGAATCAAGTCTATAGAAGCTATCAAAAGAAAGGAGAGAGTGCACATACTTTTGTCCTAAGAGTAAAGGAATTGAACAAAGAGCTAGCCTTTATAGGTGATCCTATCAAGGATGAAGAGCTTGTTCAACTCATATTGAATGGACTAAGCTTGAAATTTGACAATTTGGTTCAGGGATATGCAATTATGGGTAAGCTACCCATACTTGAAGAACTCCAAGGCACACTCATGGTCGAGGAATCAAGAAGGAGCCAAATGCAAGAGAGGATGGATAGGCTTTCCATCCAAGGTGGAGATGACCAAGCTCTCTTCACCAAAGGCAAAGGCAAGTCCAAAGGCAAAGTATCAACATTCAAGAAGTCTACAAAGTTGGAGGATCAAGAAGGACCCTCAAAGGCATCTCCATCAACCACCAAAGTCAAGAAGGACAAATCAAAGGTGAAGTGCTACTATTGTAGCAAGATGGGGCATTATGCCTCGGAATGCTTCAAGAGGAAGCAAGATCAAAGCCAAGCCAACATGAGCAAAGAGGAGGAGGAGGAGAGTTCACATGAGGACTCTCTCATGATGTCCATATTTTCTTCAACAAGCTTCAAAGGAGAAGATCCTTGGTGGATTGACTCGGGTGCTAGTTCACACATGACTAGTAAAAGGGAGTTTTTCTCTTCTCTCTTATCTTATGATGGACCTATAAAGTCTATCTATACAACAAATGATGAAGCTTGTAAGATTGAAGGAGTTGGTAGAATTCCCCTTTGCTTAGGATCTTCCAAAAAGATCAACATAGAAGGTGTTTTGTACATTCCTACAATAACAAAGAATCTACTAAGTGTTGGCCAAATGGTAGACAATGGTTTCAATGTTGACTTTGCTTCAAATAAATGTTTCATCAAGAAGAAGGGTAAGATAGTGGCTAAGGGCACTAGACTTGGCAAACTTTATAAGTTGGATGCATTTGTGGATACTAATGTTGTCATGTTGGCCGAGAAGAGCAAGATATCTACTTTTACTTTTATGGCACAAAAGACTTGGACATGTCAACTCGGGTTCCATGGAGGCTATGATCAAGGAGGAGTATGCTTTAGGCCTACCAAGGTCTATTGGGAAGGAAGACAAGGTTTGTGAAGCTTGTGCCTTATCCAAGGCACATAAGAAGGTGTTTCCTAACTCCATCACAAAGTCATCTCATCCTCTTGAGCTCATACACTCGGATGTGCACATTGCTAGCACCAAATCTAATGGAGGTTCATCCATGTTTTTAACCTTCATTGATGACTACTCAAGATATTGTTGGGTGTTCTTACTTTCCTTCAAGTCTCAAGTATTTGATACTTTTGTAAAGTTCAAGTTGTTTGTGGAAAAGCATCATAATCATAGCATCAAGATTCTTAGAAGTGACAATGGTGGAGAATTCATCTCCAATGAGTTCAAGGCCTTTTGTGAGGAGGAAGGGATCAAGAAAGAGACTTCTTGTCCTTACACTCCTCAACAAAATGGAGTTGCTGAAAGAAGGAATAGAACATTATGTGAATGTTCTAAGGCTTTAAGATTAGATGCTTGTTTGCCCAGATCCTTTTGGGGT
Organism: Diphasiastrum complanatum; assembly: GCA_029204225.1. Lineage (NCBI taxonomy): Eukaryota > Viridiplantae > Streptophyta > Lycopodiopsida > Lycopodiales > Lycopodiaceae > Diphasiastrum > Diphasiastrum complanatum. The sequence continues at coordinate 13,685,714 of CM055096.1, forward strand.
GAGTCTCTTGTATGTGCAAACTACTTGATGAATAGGGTGTCTTGCAAAGCAATTGAAGACAAAACTCCTTATGAGATGTTGTATGGAAAGAAACCCAATCTTAATCACTTGAAAGTTTTTGGGTGTATATGTTATGTGCATGTGCCATTGGAAACAAGAACCAAGGAGGATCCATCTTCCACAAGAGGGATCATGCTTGGATATGCAAGCTCAAGCAAGGGCTACAAAGTCTATCTCCCATCCATAAACAAATTTGTTGTTTCAAGGGATGTCATCTCTGATGAACATCATATGCATATGCTTGAAGAAGGCTCAAGTGCTCCAACAATCAACAAGAAGATGGCCGAGGAGCAAGATCTTGGTTTTGAGGAGGAGCTCATGGAGGAGCAAGCACCAAACCCACCTATCACACCAAGGAGATCTTCAAGGGCAAAAGTGGAGCCATCAAGGCTCACATATCAAGGCAAAGGACAAAAAGTTGAGGGTATCTCATCCACTTCTTATGCTTTATCTAGTTTTGAAGAACCATCTAATGTTGAAGATGCATTGAACTCCAAAGAATGGTATAAAGCTATGTTGGATGAGTATGATGCCTTGATTGAGAATGAAACTTGGTTGCTTGTTGAGAGACCTCAAAGGAATGTAATAGGATGCAAGTGGGTCTTCAAGCTTAATTTGAATGCAAATGGGAGTGTTAACAAACATAAAGCAAGATTAGTTGCAAAAGGTTATGCTCAAGAGAGAGGGATAGACTATGAGGAAACTTTTGCACCTGTGGCCAAGATGGTCACAATAAGGCTAATCATTGCACTTGCATCACATTTTGGATGGATTCTATGTCAAATGGATGTCTCTAATGCTTTCTTGAATGGTTTTTTGGAAGAGGATATCTATATGGAGCAGCCACAAGGGTTCATCAAGCATGGAATGGAGAACAAAGTATGCCATCTCCAAAGAAGCATCTATGGCTTGAAGCAAGCCTCGAGATCTTGGAATTCAAGACTACATTGCTATCTTATTTCACTTTCTTTTGTTCAAAGTGAATATGATCCCACTCTTTACATTAAGTTTGATGATGTTGGTATTGTACTTTTACTCATTTATGTAGATGACATCATCATTAGTGGAAATAGTGTTGATGGTATTGAAAAAATCAAGATAGATCTATCCTTACAGTTCAAGATGGTAGATCTAGGGTGTCTTCACTTCATCTTAGGCATAGAAGTACTTAGAAGGTCTGATTTTATCTTTATAAGTCAAGTAAACTATGCTCAAAGTATTTTGAAGAAGTTTAAGATGGAAGTATGCAAAAGTGTTGACACACCAATGGAGCAAGATGTAAAAGTGCCAAATGAAGATGATGAAAGATCCTTCATGGACATCACTTTGTTTAGGCAACTTATAGGTTCCTTAATGTGGATCACTATAACTAGACCAGATCTTAGCTTTAGTGTATGTAGGTTGAGCCAATCCATGCAAAAGCCATTGAATATCCATTGGAAAAAGGCTAAGAGGATTCTAAGATACATCTCGGGTACATTGGATTTTGGGATTTTATATAGAGGAGATGTGATTAACCTTCATGCATTTAGTGATTCAGATTTTGCAGGGGACAAGAGGGATAGGAAATCAACAAGTGCCTATTCAACTTTCATAGGAGAAGGTGTGGTTTCATGGCTTTCAAAAAAGCAAGAAACTATATCTCTATCTTCAACCGAGGCCGAGTACAAAGCTTTGACAACCACTACAAAGGAGGTACTTTGGATCAAGAGATTATTGGTGGAGCTAAAGATCATGGATTCAGAGGAGGCACCAATCATCTACAATGACCAAAACCTTGCATCTAACCCAATCTTCCATGCAAGATCTAAGCACATTGAGATATGCCATCACTTTGTGAGAGAAATGGTGCAAGCCAAGGAGATTGCTTTGGAGCATGTTCCAAGCAATGAATGTGTAGCTGATCTACTTACTAAACCACTTCAAAAGACACCTTTTATGAAGTTCAGATCATCACTTGGAGTGATTAGTAAAGCAATGATTGAACCAAGCTAGATAGTGAGGAGGAGTGTTAAAAATTCACAATTCTAGCTTGACTAGTTTTGGTCATATGACTTGTAAATAGTTAGATGGTGATGATGTGGCTTGTCACACGTGTCAAATAGCATAGGATTTTATTCATGAGGATGCTCTCAAGTAGACCTAAGTGTTAGAACCTTTGGAATGAGTCCAAATTATGCTTAGATACAAGGGAGAAAAAATAGGAGCTATTTTTGGTAATTTTTGCATTGTTGAGGGATCTCCAAAATTCCAACCCTAACTTGGTAGGGATGAAAGATCCACCAAAATTAGCATTAGGGATAGGTTTAGGGCTACTCATACCTGCCCAAAATCGTGATGGATCATGTATATATAGGTGATGATATCTCACCAAAATCAATCAAGCAATTTCATGTTTTTTCTCTCATAATGGTGCAATTGCTCTCTATGTTCATAATTGTTTGAGTACTTGTGATTACTAATGATTATAGGATTGAATGTAGGTCTGATGTACAGTACTCAGACTGTGGGAGTCCGTACTTTCACACGTGTGAAGCCTTCTTCAAGGATTTGGGCCATTTAGTGAGGTTCAAGCATAGATTTTTGATGGATTTTGATGGTTCAACTTGTGCTAATCTTATGAAATCATAATCTATTGTTTTCCTCATCATTTCAAGTGTTTTAGGATCCTTATTTGCTGTAATTTATACAGATCTTGTTTCTGAATCAATTTGATTTGTTTTTAAAAGAGATTTAGGCAATCAAAGAGTTTGAGAGGGCACTCAACTCGTGGGATATGCAAAGTGAGCACACATCTGTCTTTTTCATCATTTTTCATTAATTCTCACTGTCAATCAAGTAGGATTGGATAGAAGTGAGTGTTCTGAGGTCTTAGACTTTCCATTTCACACATATTACTGTGTTTGAGTTGAAAGTAAGTTCCTAGAGAGTTTATCAGTACATTGTAACTTGTGGGAGAGATAGACTTCTTGCTTGCATGTGCTTCTTCTTTTGTGACTGAAGCAAGATCCAAATTCAAGATAGATTGATTTTCTGTATTGAGAATTTGTTTTGACATTTGTTGCTAGATTTGATAGGGTGGATCAACATCTGTGTTAGATCCTAGATTGAGATAGCAAGCAACATCCTTTCAACTCCATTTTTTTTATCATTACTAGAATTTCTCACCAAGAAGATGTTTTCATCTGGTTCAGATTTCTTAGAGAACAGTGCGAGATTAACATCTTCCAATTATGCAATGTGGAAAATCAGAATGGAATCATTGTTGATTCCACAGGATGTAATGGATATTGTGAGTGGAGCTGGAGAAGAACTTGCTGCACCTAATGAAGCTGCAACATTCCACAAAAGAACCAAAATTGCCCTTCATTTTATAAAAATGAATGCTACCAATGAAGTGTTAAGAGAGATCAGTACATGCACCATTGCTCTCCGACATGACAATCCGAGCATACACTCTTCTCCGACATGACAATCCGAGCCTCTAGCTCAAGCATTCAACTACCTGACAATGAGTCAGATGATGAAGCTGTTGCTACTCAGTGAAGTACCCTTATCATTCACTAATAGGATCTTTGATGTATGCAATGTTGTGTACTAGACTAGATTTAGCATACACTGTTAGCACGTTAAGTCAATTCATGTCTAATCCTAGGATCTCTCATTGAAAAGCATTAAAAAGAGTGATGAGATATATTCAGGAAAATTTAGATCACATTTTATGTTATGATGAAAATACTATCGACCCACTCATCCCGCAAGGCTACTTCGACTCGGATTGGGGAGGAACAGTCTCTACCAAAAAATCTACGTCCGGGTTCTGTTTCTATCTGGCAGGGGGACCGATTTTGTGGAATTCAAAGAAACAGAAATTAGTTGCGCTTTCTTTGACCAACATGTCAAGCTTCAAAAGAAACTGTATGGATCAGGTTGTTATTTCACGACTTACATCACACTCAGCTCAATACTACCACCATTCTGTGTGACAACTTGAGCTGTATTTCACTATCACTAAATCCCAGATTTCATGGCAAATCTAAGCACATAGAAATCTAGTATCATTATTGACCGCGCTTGTTTACTCACTCTGATCAGAACACGAACATCTACGACTCCCTTTTTTTGATCAAATGATGGCTATCTTTGATGCCTGAGAAACTTGCAATATCATACTGCTCTTTCCATCTATTTGAGAACTATACTTCACATTGAATCCATTTTTTAGTAATAGCACACACACACACACACCATCTCTAATCTCTTCGGTGGACTTTACTCTATCATGTGCCTTGGCTTGTGTCTTGGACCTCCACTTCCATGCGTTGGATTTTTGTTTCAGCCACTAATAGTTGGGGCTTGCTGCTGTTGTGCTTGTTGCTGACTTCTTGGACCTTGTTGGCTAGGTCACGGATTGGAAGAGGGCCTTGATATAATCATGTAGGCTGGTCTCATTCATCTTCAGCTTCAGGACCTGGTCAGTCTTGTTGGAGCTGAGAGAGCTTCGCTCGCAACCGTGCGCTACTAGTTGCCAACTTGACCACCCGGCCATCCAAGGTAGATTTGGCCACTACCAAGCCTTGGAGTAAGGTGCCCAAGTGTTGGTAGGCCGCTGGACGTCTTGTGGCATGGCCGGGGTGGTGGTGTTTGTTGGGGCTTGTTGAGGTGTTGCCCGTGGTATTGTAGTGTCGTCGTTGTCATCTTCAATTAAAATTTCTGCATCATCATCCCTTCATGTGCGGTGGGGTCAACATGCTGGGGGGAGGCGACAAACTCTGTGGGCTAGAATGCGTCATCATCCAAAGGTTTGTCGGACTCATCATTCCGAATGGACGAATTAGTGGGAGAAACGAGTGGAGTGTTGGAGTGTGAAGTTTCTAGAATGTGTGAACTTCACCACACACCCTACAGGATCTTACTGAGGTGTTGTGATTGCACAAGATTGATCAAATAACGATATGCTTGAAAAATCTAAGGCAAGAGCACAATGGCATACATCTGATGTAAAAAATCTAACTCTTCACTATGAGAAATGAATGTCAGAAATAATTCTAAGGGTTCAATATGGGAAAAAGAATCTGCTCTCGGGTAGAGAGACAAAATCAAGCATAGAAAACTCAAGTAGAGAGAGAATGAGTCCAAAACACCAAAATCTCAATATTCACAATATGGCAAAACATGCCCAGCTTTCCCTACATGAGAGAGACTCTCATTCCTATAGTGGAGTTGCATGGAAAGTACACGTAACTAAACTAATTCACCTACCAGAGATCCACATGTGTAACTGCATGCATGGATGTTGCATGTACTGCATGTCAACTCATAAAACTGCCTAGACATGTGTAGATCATAGAAACTACTTTGCATGTTGCATGCACTAATTGCATGTGGCTTGCATGCATACAATATGACTTTGCATGTTATCTTAACTACTGCATGTCATCAAATTTGAACCTATCTAACTCAAATCCGAGCTACACTAGAAGGAAATGTGCTCAATTCACACTCCTTTTATGTACAACCTAAAATTTACTGGAAATCACCATGGACATGGCCCCAAACTCGAGATAGGAAGATAATATCTTAATAATCTTCACATGGAGGTGTATAGAGGGTGTGGGATGGGTTGTTCAAAAGAAGCGATGTCTAGGAGCATGGGAAACTGGAGAGTGGTGTCGAAGATGAAAGGAGATGTGGGGGGTGATGGGTTTAAAATGTTTAGGTAAGAGAGGGTGCAGAGGGGAATCAAGGAATCTTGGGGACAATGGTGATGGGGAGGGAGTGGAAACTGAAGAGTCAAGGGACCTAGGAGAGATGGACTTGGCAATGGTGATGGAAGGTGGAGATGAAGCAAGGACGACTATGGAAGATGGAGGAATTGGGACGATAGAAATAGTGGCTGGAGGAATAGATGTGAAAGAGGTGGATGTAGTACGACGGTTGGTGCTGCTGGAAGGAGGATCAATGGAGGATGAAGTGGCATCACGCATAGGTTGGCTGGCTGAGGAGTCAGTTGGAGGGGTAGGAGGTCTACGATTGGTGGAGGGGGTGGTGGTTGTGAGGACTTGGAAATGATGGAATTCCCAAACCTTTTATTCAATGAGGGTAATGACAAGGACGGAGAGAAGGAGACCTGCAACAAATTTTTCATGTATGTTGGGCTTTATGGACCTCTTCAGCTCAAAAATAATGAAAGTGTGCGAATCATAGGCACAACTATATTGTTAAGAAACTCCGTGTGGGATTTAATGAGTTTTTGGAGAATGAGAGATTGGATGCGTACCTTGTGCAAACTTCCGACAACTACAAAGTTGCCAAGGAGATGAGCGACGACTTAGATGACTGGGTCGTTAATGGCTTCTATCAGATAACCATAGTTTGTATGAGGAAGGGGCATTGAGGAGTCTAGGAAGGGGGTGATGGCTTTAGGGGCACGTCGATGTGAAGGTTTTGCTCTATCATTGAAAATGACTCCAATGGTAGCCAGGGATGTGGGGTTCACACACACGTGGTGCGTGGTACCGTGGTATTGAACATAGAATCTCAGTTTACTCTCATCCCTTGTCTTGTAGGCCATGGCGACAAATTCTATGTAAAGGGCATAGATAAAAAGCATTGGGTAAATGCCCATTGCTTCTAGGAGAGGCTGGGCGGTCTTGATCCATGGGGCGATCCGAGAGTCTGTGGGCAGGTCGTATATGTCGGTAGATTGGGAAATTTCATGCCGAACGATCTAGGTGGTGTCGGTTTTGTTAGAGGGACTAGATGGTTGATTACCTGGGTTGGTGGATGATGACATGTTGATGGGGGGTTGGATTATAGCTTGGGAGATGTAGGGTAATAAATGGGTATGGTTTGGATATGTATGGGGATGGTAAATGAGCAAAGACTCAAAAAAGAGAAAAACAATGGATTTTAACTGTTCTCCAGTTGTGAACCACTTGTGCGACTCTCAACTAAGGTCTTCCTAGTAAAACTCGATAGGCAGAAGGAGACTTTGAAATTTTCATGACCACAAAGGTGATTACAAATTGACTCCCGCTATCTCTACTAGAATTCCGTGGCTAGAGGTTTTGCAAGCTTTTCACACGTATGAAAGACAATAGCTTGTTGGTTTTGTATGGACAACAATAGTACTTTATATTTTGATTCATGTTTGATCAAGTTCTATTAGAGTTTGCATTCTATTTTATGTGTAGATGCTGATTTTTCTACATTGGCAAGATTAGTGGAGTAGTTTGTTTTGTAACCAAAGATCTTCAGTAGATTTAGATCTGAATTGATCCCAAATATTTCACATGGTATCAGAGCTTGTGTTTCAAGTTATGAAGGAGGCAATCACATCCATCAATGATCTGGAGAAGATATCAATGCTAGATTGGATTCTACACCAAAATCGAGTTTCTTGCATTTGTAGATTGGATCTTTTGTAGATCAAAACCCTATATAGGTTTATAAACTTAATCAATTCCAATTTTTGAATTCACATGTTGGATTTGGCCAATTTTTGGATCATTAGATCATCCTAAGTGGTGGCTAAGAGATTGCATATCAAATTTCTAGCATTTGCATGTAGATCTTGAGATATTCAATTTTTGTGATTTTGTCAAAGTTTTAATTTTGATTGGATCTCTAGATAGTGAGGTTGCTAGACTTCATTTGAGTGTGTTTCAATCTTAGGAAGTGGCAAGGGTCATTAAATTGAGGATAGATCATAGGTTAATCAAGATTTCCCGATTCTATGTGTTGATTTGCTTGGCATAAATGCTAGAAGAGACTTTTGAGAAGTTTCAAATCTTTGTGATTTCTTTTTGAGAATATTTGTAGTTTGTGCATCAAAACAGGTTGAAATAAAAGATCGGGTCATTGCTACATGGCAACATCAAGTGGAATCATGTTGGAAGCCAATGATAGGCTTACCTCAAGTAACTATTCATTGTGGAAAGTGAGGATGGAATCACTTCTTGAGATGAATGATGTTTTGGACATTGTTGTAGGTTTGGAGGAGAGACCAACAACACAACAAGATCAAATGAGGTGTGATAAGGGGGCCAAAAGGGCTCTACACATGATCAAGATGAATGTTACCAATAAGCTTCTCAAGGAGGTTAGTAAGAGTACTTCGTCTAAGGATGCTTGGGATTCATTGAAGAAGCTTTATGAATCCAAGTCTACTTCTAGAGTGTTGACTCTAAGAAGACAAATCTTTTCCTGTTTTCAAAAGAGTGAAAAAAATTCAAATACTTTTATTTTGAGGATGAAAGCATTGAATGATGAGTTGGCTTGCATTGATGAGAGAATTAAGGAAGGAGAGCTTGTTCAAGTTATTCTTAATGGTTTGTTGGATGCTCATGCTAACATTTTTCAAAGTTTAGCTAATCTCCAAGTTTGATGGATCTTCAAGAGATCTTGATCAATGAAGAATATAGGCTTCAAGCAAGAGGTGGATCTACATCAACACTTCAAGAGGAGACTATGTTCAAGATCAAGTGGATCCTTCTTCGAATGGCAAAAAGACGGATAGATCAAAGCATCAAAAGACACTTGGCAAGTGAAGACTACAAGAAGAGAAGAGATCAAAGAGACAAGCAAGGTAATCTTACTCTTGATGAGGATGGTTTGGATGTTCAAGATGCAATGATGATACTTTTGTGATGTCTTCATGTATGCCTACTAATGATGGAGATCTAGATCCGTGGTGGATTGATAGTGGAGCAAGTTCACACATGACTTTTCACAAAGAGTAAATCACTTCTTTGTTGGCATATGGAGATGACAAGAGGATGATCTACACAAACAAAAATGGTAAGTGTGCAATCAAAGGGATTGGCACGATTCCTATTTTTCTCTCTACAAATAGGAATGGAGGATGTCTCATTTATTCCATCTATTACCAAGAATTTGCTTAGTGTGAGTCAATTGCTAAGTAAAGGCCTCAAAGTTGAGCTTAATGGAGATGCTTGTATAATCAAAAGGAAGGATCTCTTGATTGGAAAAGGTAAAAGGGAAGGGAAGTTGTTCAAACTAGATGCTTGTGTTATTGTTAACCAAGTTAGTTGTGTTGCAAGAGAGCAAATACCTATTCAAGAGGTTTGGCATAAAAGGATGTGACACCTCAACTTCAAGTCATTGGAGGTAATGGCTAGAAAGAAGGTTGTGGTAGTTCTTCCAAGCTCACTAAGTGGCATCAATCATGTCTGTGAGTCTCATGCTTTGTCTAAGTCACATAGACTACCTTATGCTAGGTCTACATCTAGATCTACAAAGCCTTTTCAACTTGTACATTCAAATATTCACGGAATTGCTACAATTAACAATAGTAGAGCTAAGACGTATGTAACTTTCATCGATGATTTTAGTAAATTTTGTTGGATCTATCTACTAAAGAGCAAATATGAAGTGTATGATGTCTTTGTTAAGTTCAAGAATGCAAGGGAAAACCAATTTTTCACAAGGATAGAGTGCTTAAGGAATGACAATGGTGGTGAGTACATATCTACCAAGGTCAAGGCCTTTTGTGATGAAGTATACAACACCAAGTACCCCACAACAAAATGGAGTGGCTTAAAAGATGAATAGGGCTTTATGTGAAAGTGCTAAAGCCACAAGGTTAAGTGCTAGTCTTGAAAAACCATTTTGGGATCAAGCTTTGTTGTGTGCCAATTTCTTGTGCAATAGGTGGCCGAGTGCTATTTTGGATGGAAGCACACCTATTAAGATGTTATTCAAGAGGAGGCCAAGTGTTAACTTTCTAAGAAATTTTGGATGCACATGATATGTCAACATCACTCTTGATGATAGGACCTAGGAGCATCCATCTTAGTGAGGTGGGTAAAGCCTACAAGGTTTACATTCCTTCTACTAACAAAGTGATTGTTGGTAGAGATGTCATTTATTTGAGGGAACATTTCAAAAGTGTTTTCAAGCATTATTGATGGTAATGTGGATGGATCTAACATTCTTGATGTTGATGTAAAGGCTCCTACTTTAGATAGTGATGATGATGGATCTCCATCAAGTCAAAAGCCAAGGAGAACATCAAGGGAAAGACAAATGCCTTCAAGGCTCACATATGATGAGAAAAGTAGGCAAGTGGAAGTGACTCATTTTGCATTTCTCACATATTTTGGTAAATCTTCTTGTGTAGATGTTGCTATGCAAGTAGATGGATGTTTTCATGCTGTAAAATCAAGTAATGAATCCGGAAAACAAAGTTTGTTCAATGACTTTGATGATCAAGTTGATGATCAAGAATTTGATGTCAAAGAACTTCAACAAGTCAAAAGGGAAGTTGGCAATCTGGAGTTAGCCAATCCAAGTATTGACCCGTGCTACATTGCCGACTATGCACACATCTCATGCACACCATGAAGTCCATGCCACGACAACAATTTGCCTCCAGTAGATCATAGAGACTACCCTCTTTGCATCTTTGACCCTTCATGAACTGTAGTCAAGCTACTAGATTCACTTCCTTACTTTTCTCTTTGGCTCATCCAGCTGACCTTATCATTGGCATCCTTCACCTTGTGACTGCCACCATTGCATTGCCACCATTAAGCTAGTGTAAACGTCTCCTCAACCAAGACATTTCTCCCTTGCAAAAGCATGTGAAGCAATCGCAACCACCGAATTTGACAATGCCCTTATCGATTTTCACCTTGAGAGGTCCCCTCCAAGTGTCCCTTGAGCTCGATTAGTTCGAACTTCCAAAAAGTCTAACTACTATACATGAACTATTTCACCATGTCCATTGGCATAATGCGGTACCATGCTTGGCTTTCTCCCGTGGTTGGTTTTCCTCTCTCAATTTATGCCAATTAAGAGTTTCACGATATCTCATTGCAAGTTTTTCGCATCTCCTAACTTTCTCCAATGCAATTTTGTGATGAGAATCGTGAGATGCTCTGATACCACTGATGAGAATCGTGAGATGCTCTGATACTACTGATCAATCTAGGGGAGAAAATTCACGAAATAGTCACGACTCTCTTTCAAGATTCGGATGGAGTTCAGATGCGTTCGCTGGGCACTGCCAGCTGAAACACTCCTACAATCCTTTAGAGAGTAGTCAGTTACTACTGCTCTATGTTCATAAAATTAATACAGCATTTGACTTAATTTCAACCAAGGTGTGGAATTCAAAGGGAACAAGAAAACTCAGACATATGAAATAAACAGCATAAGCATTCAACATCCAAGATCAAACACAACTAGAAATTAATCTATATTGATTTACTCTGATTTCTTCAGGGCACTGCATGCAAATCCACACAGTGCGTTGGCATGAGAGAAGCATGGCTCTCTCATGAGTAGTAGTCTCGCTTCACTAGCAGACAATTGGATCTTCTGATCCTAGACATAATTATCTTCTCGCACGCAGACAGAGCTTTTGTATGTGTTTGTCTTGATTGCTTACTAGCATCAGACTTCTTCAGTGTCTCTTCTCTTTTTGGTTACATTCGGTGTATCTTGTTCTGATATATGTCAAGTACTATCCAATAAGTATGGTCTCTCTATTTAAATCTAAGATGAGAGTGATTTTACATCTACAACTAATCAGGAAATTACAAGAGTGGCAGATTAGCCACGACCTAGGAAGTATCTGCTGACTCATGCCATCAGGTCAGATCTCTGTACTTCTGGGTACTTGTGTGATCTTTGGTGGTACTCCTTGGAGCATGAGGACAGAACGAGTTTCATTTTCACCGTTGGTTTTGTTTACCTCGTCTGCTGGATCGCAAAGGAATCTCGTTTGTGGATCATTTGTGTTTGCGAACCGTTCGTCTTCGTCTCCGTTGACTTTCGTGTTCGCAAAACTCTTCGTGTTTCATGTCTCCAGATGTTCGATTTCACAAACATCTTGGTCAGGTGAAGGGCTGAAAGCTAGCAAGGCTTTGTAATTAGAAACACTTTGTTTCTTCAAGTCCCTCTCAAACCATGGTAGCTTTATGATCCCGAGACTGCTCCTTTGCCTCTCAAAGAGCCCTTTGTCTAGAGCTTTAGTGAAGACGTCAGCAACCATATCTTTTGTTCCTATGAAGGTGGTCTGCATCATCATCCTTTCAATCAGATCCCTAATTAAGTGATACTTGATCGCAATGTGTTTTGTTCTTGAGTGGAACATAGGATCTTTCGTCGGGTGTATCGTAGAGGTGTTGTCCATCTGCAAGACCAATGACTTGTTCCTTGTTTTGCCCAATTTGTTCAGGAACTGCCTTAGCCAAATTATTTCTTGGCCATCTTCGCTGCTGCTACGTACTCTGCTTTGCAGGACGACTAGGCTACAGTGGTCTGCTTCTTGCTGACCCAAAGAACTGCTGCTCCTGATGCGATGGTGCATCCTCCTGAGACGCTTTTACAGTCATCCCTAAGAGATGCCCAGCTAGCATCGATGTAGGAAAGTATCATGAGACCTGCACCACGACAATAACACAAGCCATAATCCCTCATTAATTGAGGATATTGCAAAATTTGTTTTGCAATCTTCCAATGTGTCGAGCTTGAATTCGTATAGAATTGGCTCATCCTGAATACTGCATAAGCAATATCAAGATGTGTGCTATCTGCAAAGTACATCAGTGAATCTATCAGCCTCCTGTAGGGTGTGAGCTGCATCTGTTCTCTTTCTTCCTCAGTCTTTGGACAGTCGTCATTTGTTAGCACCATCCTTGCAAGCATTGGAGTGTTCGCTCCTTTGTAGTTCAACATCCCAAAGTCCTCTAGGATCTTCTGGGTGTATCTGGACTGGTGAACGTATAATCTGTCTCCCTCATAGTCCCTTTCAATTTGTAAGCCTAGGTAACACCTGGCTTCTCCCAGATCCACTATCTCAAAATGCTTCGAGATGTTTGTCTTTACTTCAACAATTAGCTGCTCACTCCTACAAAGTATCATAGTGTTGTCCACATATACAGCCACTATGATGATCTACCTATCTGTAACTCTGACATACACATTAGAGTCAGCCAACAGAGGCTTGAATCCTAATGATTTCAGGGCCTGATCCTTCTTCTTGTACCATTGTCGGACTGATTGCTTCAGACCGCAGATGTTTCTATGCATTCTGCATATATAGTCAGGAAGTGAATTCGAGACAAATCCTGGGGGTTGATACATGTAGACCTCTTCATCTAATTCGTCATGCAAGAAGGCTGTCTTCTCATCCACAATGTGGATCCTGAGGTCATAAGCTACTGCATATGTAAACAACAGACGTAGGGATGAATGTTTGACGACAGGAGAGAAGTCTTCAGAGTAGTCAATACCGTATCTCTGAGAGAAATCATTCGCTACCAGTCTTGCCTTGTATTTTGTCACACTCTCGTCTGGTCCATATTTGAGTTTGAAAACCCATTTGCATTTGACAGTCTTGCACTTATGAGGTAATGGCTCCAACATCCATACCTGGCTCTTCCTCATGGACTCCATCTCTTTGTTCATGGCTTGGATCCATTTGTCCTTTTCTCCTCCTCAAATGTCTGTGGTTCGCCACTGAAGCCGCAAAATTTTTCTGATGTGGAAGCTGAGCTGCCTGGCACAGATCTTGCTGGTGCTCTTTGTGGTCTTGTCGACCTTCTGGGAGATCCTCCCGGAATAGCTATGCCTTTTCCCTTGTCTGCTCTGCTCGGTCCAGAACCATCTTGGTTTACAGGAACTGCGACGGTAGGTTGCCTCTCGAATTTTTCTTTGTCTGATTCGTCATTCGAATGGGAGGCGCCTCAAAATTTTTTGTTTTTGTATTCTGCTCCCTTTGATGTTGGCGGCAGGTCATAGTACTGTCTTTCCAGAACTTCATAGCTAAAAGGGTCTTTGTTGGCCATTGTCCTGCTCTCGTCGAATTTGACATCCCTCACTGTTTTCACAGTGTTCGTGTCTGGCATGTAGATTCTGTAGTATGATGAATTATTGTCATAACCTACCAGAAACCCTTGTTTGGCTTTCTCATCAAGCTTCTTGCAAAGCTTATCAAGAATATGTGCATATGCTGCACAGCCAAATATTCTGACGTGAGATAGGTTGGGTTTTCTACCCCACCATAGCTCATGTGGTGTCTTGTGAGGAACACCAAATTTACCTGTCCTATTCTAGATGTATGCGGCTGTAGCTACTGCTTTAGCCCAAAGTGCTTTTGGAGCCTTCGAGTATGCCATCATGCATCTGGCTACTTCCATCAGGGTCCTATTCTTTTGTTCAACAACAAATCTTACTGCCAATATAAGATTGTACCCTTGCCAGATAGACAACTAGTAGACAATGACAAGTCAATGAGCATAAAGCCATTGTGCTGCGGTGTGTAGGCTGCAGTTCTTCTGTGAATGATGCCACGATCATTGCAGAAGTCAGTGAAGCGATTTGAGATATATTCGCCATCTCAGTCTATTTTGATCTGCTTCACCTTGCTGCCTGTGCATCTCTCAGTCCAATTCACATATTCTGTGAATTTATTGAGTGCTTCATATTTATTCTGAATAAAATACACTCTGACAAACTTGCTATTATCATCAATGAAGGCTATATAATATTTTGAACCTCCTACTGAGATCACGTTGAATGGACCACATATGTCACAGAGTGCACCAGCTCCAAAATCTTTGTCGTTTTGTAGGAGTCTTTGACGAATGGTGTGCGTGACATCTTGCCTTTCAAACATGCATCACAGGTGGTCAAACTGGTTGCATTCGAGATGCTGACCCCTGTTATTGCTCCATGATGACTTGCTTGGTAGAGTGCCATTGAGTTCATGTGATAGAGTCTTTTATGCCACAGAGTGTCTGGCGAGTCGTCATGGGTCTGATGGATTTGATCTTCAGGTAGGCGCACCTTTAGATGATATAGGTTGCTCTTCCTTCTACCTTGAGCAATGAGAGTATTGGTGCTGGCATCAATCACGTTGCATGCTTCGTTAGAAAACGTCACACGCATCCTTGCATCTGTTATTCTTTCTACAAAGAGCAAGTCTTGCTGCAGAGTTGGCATGAACAGAACGTCTTCGAGTCGTCTGTCTCTACTGTTGGTGTTGAGCCAGAGTGAACCAATACCGTTCACTTGATGTTTGGATCCATCTCCAAGATCTATGAATCTTGAGGAATCTACACTTCTAAAATCAGACATGATTCTTCTTGATGTCACAAAGTGCAAGGTGGCTCCTGAATCCAAGATCACCTCGTGTGTGTCAGACGTTGATGCTGGACACACATCTTCACAGATGTAGGCGGTCGAACAATTTTTGTTCGTTCTTTCTTCCCCCATCTTCGAGCTCTCGGGCTCCTCGACATAGGAAGAACTATTATTGTTCTCCTATCTGTTCTGTGTTGATCTGTTTCTTGGGTTCTGGTGGCAATCTATGGCTGCATGACCCTTCTTATGGCAATGGATACACTCAATATTGGGATTGAGCTAGCAAATATCTATTGTATTTCCATCTCTTCTGCATCTCGTGCAGGTTTTCTTGTCTGCATCTTGTCGTTTCGACCTCCCTTCGGTCTTCCAGTTGCTTTTGCTAGTCCCCTCTGCTTGCTGGTCACGATCCTACCTCTGATTTGACTCCCTCTTAGGCTTGAACTGTTTCTTTGATTTTTCTCTGTTGTCGTAGAGTGCCTGGTCAGAACCATCTTTGTAATCAAGATGCTCTCTGGCCTCGACTTCCTCTCGAATCTCGACAATCGCCTTTTTGAGGATCATGGTATGTTGGTGCGACCGATCATTTTGATCAGTGCGTAGTGGTGAGCCTGCTTGCGGTTCCCGTTCAATGCCAACTGGAGGTTCCTGTGGCAAAAGTACAAAAAGGACCAAGAGTGGATCCTAATCTAATCCTCAAGAGGGATTGGTTGTCAGATTACTTGATCTATCAATCTACTTCAGATTAAGATCAATCTAGATCAATTCTAGACACAAAATCCTAACAAGAACAATCATTAATTGAAGGTAAGTGTACTTTATGGTTTCACACGTGTGAAACATTGTCTGAGTATGGACTCCAACCTGAAAGTCAAGTACACATTGATAGAACCTCAAAACAATCAAAACAAATGTAGACAAATGGAGAGAATCACCCAAAATTGCTTCCAAAACCAAGATTGGTGTCTCACTCTGATTATGGCCAAATGTGGCTCTATATATACAATGAGTGGGAGCTTGTGGTACTAATCATCCCTTTGATCCCACATGTGTGAAGGTGCTTTGTCATATGATAATTTATCATGCAAAACTGACACTTGGACAAAACCTTCTATTTTGAGCACTTTTGGTCCATTTTCCTTCTATATGGAGATCTACTTGAAAATCTTCTAGAAGTCAAAATTCGTCTTCTTCAGCTTATTCCACACATGTGAGCTGTCCTCTACACAGGGGATGTGACACCTAACCAAAGGATGTGGCTCTTGCAAGCAATAGACTGATGCCATGTGTCATATGTCTAGAAAACTAGTTTTTGGCCTTTTTAGCCACTAGAACTTGAATTGAATCATATGTACAACCTATATGATTATGGTACATGACAAGTACACTATTTTCACACATGGGAACAGGCTCCACACATGTGTGTTTATCTATATACAAGATTTTTGGCCTCTACCAAGCTTATTTTTGCATTTTTCACACTCCTCCTAAAAAATTTAGCTTGGTAGATCTAGCTTGATGGAAAACATGATGATCTTGAACTTGACTCCATGGGCTGAATTGGTCTTTGCTGGTTCAAAAGGTGTGAAGATCAGCCAATGAGCTTGATGTTGATCTGAAATCACCATATCCATAATAGTGCTTCTTTGATGTTGACATCTTTGATGAACTTGAGAGCTTTGCACCATCCTAGCATCTTCGAAATTGATTCCTTCCAAATTTCATGTAGATGCTTGACTTTGAGGCTTGCTCCTTCTTCATGTGCATGCTCCTCCATGAGAAAATAAAGATTTCTTCTTGACTTATTAGGATCACAAAGATCTAACATCATGTTACCATGATCTAGAGAATTAGACTTATCCAAATTGGCAAGACTATGCATGCTATAATAACAAAGTGTTTGCATCATATCTTCATGCTTGTTTACCATGCTAATCTCAGATTCAATGAGGCTAAATACTTCATTATGGAGATAAGTGTCTTTAGAAGATGATTCACTTACTCTCATAAAGAGTTTACAATATGCCTCAATACAAATTTTCAAACTATGAGTGAACAAATCACTTTCGCTCTTACATGACTCAAGAGCATACATTTGATGAAATACCCATTTGCTTTCTAATTGATTTAAAATCAATTTCAACCTTTTAAGAACATCATCTATGTTTTCAAGAGAGACTTCATACTCAACTAGTATGGCTTTACTCCAATTTGGAGATGCAATGATCTCACTAAAGCAAATTGATTTATCAAATGACATAAGAGAAGTAAGTATGAGATGTATACCACATGAGATATGCTCCTCTTTCCCTTGAAATGTGAGCCACATGGGTTCAACCATGTTTCTTGAGTTTCTTTTTGGAATCATAATTTGAGAAGGTCTCTCCTCCTCAATCCTTGGCACACTTGAACCTTGAGATGACTCCTTAAGATCCTCTTCATGATGCTCCTTCTTGATGGAAATCCGAGACCTCCATGTCTCATAATGATCACAACAACTATGACCACACAGTATGCACTTCCTATGATTATTAAAATTACTTATGCTAGAAACATAAGTCCAAAAATCACCATAGCTTGGCATGATTTTTCTAATATTGAAATCAAAAGGCATTTCCATCTCAATAAGTCTAACTACTTGCTTATGGATATAAGTGTCCAATTTGGATGCTTCACTTATTCTCATAAGAAGTTTACAACTTGCCTTTAAGATTGAAAACTTACAATTTTCGTCTTTATGAATGAACACATCATTCATGATCTTATTGAAACCAAACGATCCTACATTATGAAGATATTTCCATTTCCTTGACTTCATAACTAATGTAACCTTACAAGGAAAACATATTTTGCTATCTTTTAAGGCATCACACTCAACTAGTATTGCCTTAATCCACCTTTGAGATTCAAAAATCTCTTCAAAGCAAAATGGTTCTTCATAAGTTGACATGAGAGCATAAATGAAACTATTTTCATTTTGTGATTGCTCCTTATTCTTGATTGATTTCTCTTGGATAATAACAATAAGTTTGAACTTGTCCAAAGTTACAAGCAAAATTCTTTCCAAGGACATAAAATAATTCCAAGTTACTTTCATGAAAGTGACATCTATCTTTGCATCTTGAACCCAAAAATGCACTTCCAAATGAAAAATCTCAAAAGATTCAACATGTGTTGTGATGGACTCTTGAAGACAAATCTTGCAAGTCCTTGTGAGACTCCAAGCCTCATTCACCTTTCCACAAAGGAAACACCTTTTCTTGGATTTGTCCTTCTTGTATTTGCATTTCGAACTTGAAACTCCATCCTTCACCTCGGTCCCCTTGCTTTGGTTCTCCTTGGATGGATTGGTCTTCTTTTTGTAGCATCTTGAGAAAATATATCCTCCCTTGTCACAAAGGTTGCACTTAGGATCCTTTCTTTCCTTCAATAGGATGCCACCTATTGATGCTATGTGAACAAAAACCTGTGATATGATTCTACAAATGTAATTTGTGACTCTCAAGAGACTAGATTTGAACATCTTCAACAATCTAGAAGGATCTACAAAAGATCTAACTCACAAACCTAAGAATCAATCTTCACACTAATGATAGTCACTTGGAAACTTGGCTTTGATCACTAAGACAAAAGCTACAATCTTTGAATCAAATCACAAAAGAAATCAGATCCACTCTCTTATTGGACTCATCAATTATCAATTTTGAAAGTTGAAATGGATATGAAAAGATTTGACACCTAGATTTTCCTTTTCACTTGACTAGTTCTCTCAACACTTGAGATTCTTGAACAAAAGATGGATTTTGTTTCAAACACATGAAAATCAAACTTAATCACTTCTTTTGGACTCACTCTTGACCCAAATAATCTCGCACTTGAGATTTAGAATGAATTTGATTTGATTTGACAACAAACTATACCACCAATTCTCAATTTAAGCCAATCTATGTCAAATTCTACAAAAGATTTGCATAGATGCTCTATATGCACTAGAAACTCTCAAAGGTTTCACTTGGAGGACAGATCCAAAGATGTTTTCTAGCAAATTGATGCTTCTAAACTTGAACCTATCACTCTTGAACAAATCTAGAGTGATGGTACAATGGATTTCAACCTCTCACCTTGCATATCACTCCTTAATATATGATTTTTAGCAAAATCCCTCTCAACTTCAACATGCACTCAAAAAATTAGAGATGATCAATTAATGCACCTATTTCATGCTTCAAATTTAATTTCTTGGCTGATCTAATCCAAGAACTAATCAAGGGATTAGATTTTCTAGAGAAAATGCTTGATTTTGCACCAAAAATATCTCAAATTGGGTGTGTGAGTCAAATTGTACAAATTTTTGAATTTTCTCAGCCCACGGCATCACACGTGTGAAAAGGGTTCCTACAGCCCACAACAAGTGTTGGTCCAATAATTTTGAGAATATCTATCAAATCCAACTCACTACCCAAAATTTGACTAGTTTCCAAAAAACTCCTAATTTTGGCTTTGATTTGGATTAACCCTATCAATTTCAACAAAACCTCTTGTACTAGGCTCTGATACCATGTGCAAAAAAAAGTACAAAAAGGACCAAGAGTGGATCCTAATCTGATCCTCAAGAGGGATTGGTTGTCAGATTACTTGATCTATCAATCTACTTCAGATTAAGATCAATCTAGATCAATTCTAGACACAACATCCTAACAAGAACAATCATTAATTGAAGGTAAGTGTACTTTATGGTTTCACATGTGTGAAACATTGTCTGAGTAAGGACTCCAACCTGAAAATCAAGTACACATTGATAGAACCTCAAAACAATCAAAACAAATGTAGACAAATGGAGAGAATCACTCAAACTTGCTTCCAAAACCAAGATTGGTGTCTCACTCTGATTATGGCCAAATGTGGCTCTATATATACAATAAGTGGGAGCTCGTGGTATTGATCATCCCTATGATCCCACATGTGTGAAGGTGCTTTGTCATATGATGATTCATCATGCAAAACTGACACTTGGACAAAACCTTCTATTTTGAGCACTTTTGGTCCATTTTCCTTCTATATGGAGATCTACTTGGCAATCTTCTAGAATTCAAAATTTGCCTACTTCAGCTTATTCCACACGTGTGAGCTGTCCTCTACACATGGGATATGACACCTAACCAAAATATTTGGCTCATGCAATCAATAGATTGATGTCATGTGTCATATATCTAGAAAACTAGTTTTTGGCCTTTTTAGCCACTAGAACTTGAATTAAATCATATGTACAACCTATATGATTATGGTACATGACAAGTACACTATTTTCACATGTGGGAACAAGCTCCACACATGTGTGTTTATCTATATACAAGATTTTTGGCATCTACCAAGCTTATTTTTGCATTTTTCACAAAGACACTATCAAAGGAGCTTCTACCTTGTGAAGCTTGTGTGCTAGCAAAATCAAACAGAAGGCCTTTTCCTAGATCAAGTATCAAGACGAAGCAACCATTCGAATTTGTACACTCTGATGTTCATTTCTCATCAACTAAGGGCAAAGGAGGAGCAAATTGCTTTGTCTCTTTTGTAGATGATTATACAAGATATTCTTGGATCTATATGTTGTCTTCAAAAGCCATGGTCTATGATGTTTTTCTTACTTTCATGACACATGCATCTTTGTCGAAGAGCTTCAGGGCTAAAGTTGTCTCCACTGTAGCTTACATTTTGAACATATGTTCGACAAAGGCCCTCTCAGACAAAAGACCACGTGAGTTTTGGACAGGATCTAAGCCTTCATTGAAGAACCTCACCTATGGACAGGTCTAGAAGGAGACAAGAAAAAAACTCAACTTTCAAGGTCTCAAGACCATCCTTATCGGATACACTTCATCTGACAGCACCTACAAGCTATACAACCACGATATCCAATAGGCTTTGATCAGTAGGGATACAATCTTTATCGAGGATCAGTATATCGACTTCAAAGGCAAGGATAAAGTTCCATGTCACTTGCTCTTCGACATGACAATCCGAGCCTCTGGCTCAAGCATTCAACTACCCAATAATGAGTCAGATGATGAAGCTGTTGCTACTCAATGAAGTATCCTTAGCATTCACTAGGAAGTACTCGACATAGCAAAGTACCCTTATCATTCACTAATAGAATCTTTGATGTATGCAATGTTGTGTACTAGACTAGATTTAACATACACTGTTAGCATGTTAAGTCAATTCATGTCTAATCCTAGGATCTGTCATTGAAAAGCATTAAAGAGAGTGACGAGATATATTCAGGAAAATTTAGATCACATTTTATGTTATGATGAAAATACTATCGACCCACTCATCCTACAAGGCTACTTTGACTCGGATTGGGGAGGAACAGTGTCTACCAAAAAATCTACCTTCGAGTTTTGTTTCTATTTGACAGGGGGACCGATTTCGTGGAACTCAAAGAAGCAGAAATCAGTTGCACTTTCTTCGACCAGCATGTCAAGCTTCAAAAGAAACTGTATGGATCAGGTTGTTACGTCACACTCAGCTCATTACTACCACCATTCTGTGTGACAACTTGGGCTATATTTCACTATCACTGAATCCCAAATTTCATGGAAAATCCAGGCACATAGAAATCCAGTATCATTTTTTATCGTGCTTGTTTACTCACTCTGATCAGAACACGAACATCTACGACTCCTTAGTTTTTGATCAGACGATGGCTGTCTTTGATGCCTGAGAAACTCGCGATATCATACTGCTCTTTCCATCTATTTGAGAAATAAACTTCACATTGAATCCATTTTTTAGTAATAGCACACACACACACCATCTCTAATCTCTTCGGTGGACTGTACTCGTGTCTTGTGAGTATGAATTAATTTTTAAGATCTTGTTGGAAAATTGAGAACACTTAAAAGCTGTGATTGTATTTTGCATAAGCTTTCTATTAGATTGTTTTTGCACTTAGCAACTGATTGTAACGAGAGAGCTCTTCCGCAATATTCCTGCTCTCTTCTCCATTCGCGTTCTTCCAGCTCCCTTGTCCCATCAGTGCTCTGAGTAGATCTTTGTCCAATTGAATGTGTTTGTGGTTATATGGTCCAACGGGGTTCCACATTTTGCCCACTTGTATCATCGTGAAATGGGGACAAAATATGGATTGCCTCAAACTGGTCACATAAGCTCTGATGGTCGACGTATCTTTTTCAAAAGTGTGTTGTGGCCATGCAAGTTGCAGAGCCAATGTTGGAAGGCATGTGATCTCATTGCCTTTGACATATTTGGCAAAGAAGGATATCTACTAGTTGTCACGTGAGGATTTATGTGGGAAGTGGACTAGGAACTCGTTACTTTCATCCTCCACGCTTTTTGGTCGGTAGAATGCGTGACTAGCAGATATGGATCGAGAGTCTTGCGAGGTTGATGCTTGTTGTTCCTCCTCTGCTCTGCCTGGACTCTGTCATGTGCCTTGGCTTGTGTCTAAGCCTTGGTCCTTATTGTCTTGTCCCACTGTGTCGGATCCTTGATCTTACCTCATACTAGCCGAGGCAGCTTCTAGTGTAGGTGGTGTGGAAATGACCACCGGGCCAATTGTAGCTGCTGAGCAATGCAATGTAGCCAATCTTTTTTTGTCTGAAAAGCTCCACTCATTGAGTCTAGAAAATCTGCCTCATGCTGGGTGAGCAATTGATTGGTGGGGCTAACCAAACGGTTTTCTCTTGTTGCAATGTTTGGACCTCTGCTTCCATGCATTGGTTTTTCGTTTCAGCCACTAATAGTTGGGGCTTGCTGCTGTTGTGCTTGTTGTTGAGCTTCCTGGACCTTGTTGGCTGCGTCACTAATTGGAAGAGGGCCTTCATAAGGTGACATAGATGAAAAAAAATACCTGGAGCTACACATATGGGAGGAAGCTCCACTGTCGATATACCACGAACCATCCTTCTTGAAAGGTGATGAAGAAAAACTCGAGACCATAAGAGATCCCTCTTCATCACTTGCATGAGCATCTTCCTTCTCTACATTAGAAATGTTGGCTTGCTTGAATTGATTCTTCTTCTTGAAGCAATTGGTGGCATAATGCCCCATTCTTGCCACAAAAGAAACACTTGACGTTTTTCTTCTTCTTCTTGGACGTGGAAGCTTGAGAGGGC
This sequence comes from Diphasiastrum complanatum, assembly GCA_029204225.1. Classification (NCBI taxonomy): domain Eukaryota; kingdom Viridiplantae; phylum Streptophyta; class Lycopodiopsida; order Lycopodiales; family Lycopodiaceae; genus Diphasiastrum; species Diphasiastrum complanatum. Next base: position 13,709,026 of record CM055096.1, read on the forward strand.
TCATCCTCATCTCCTTTCTCCTTGGAAATAAGATTGTTCTTGATTGAAGAGAATTGGTGTTGATTCTTACTTCTTGTCTTGTGCTTGTATTTGGTAAAGAGAGTTTTACCATCAATGTTGAGAGACAGTCTCTCCATTTTCAAGAGTTTATACTCTTGTCTTGATTCTTCAGAAATGAGCACACTTTGGAGTGCTTCCAAACTTGGTAGCTCCTCCTTAATGGCATAACTCTAAACAAGGTTGTTATATCCCTCCTTTAACCCATCAAGTATGACTTGAACAAGTTCATTCTGGTTGATGGAGTCTCCTATGCATGACAATTCTCTATGGAGGTCTTTAACTCTCATTACATAAGCTGAAGCACATTCATTACCTCTCTGTATACTTTGAAAATTTTGATTTCTTAGTGTTAGAAGTCTAGAAGTATTTTTTGATTTATAGATAAACTTGAAGGTATCCCAAGCATCTTTGGCATTAGTACAAGCACCAATTTCTCTTAATATGTCATTTGAGACATTCATCTTAATATAATGCAAAGCCATCCTAGCTCTCTTTTTGTACTTTGGAATTTCTTGAGGAATTTGTGGTTTTTATTCAATGCCAAGTACAATATCCATCACATCTTGTAGTATTAAGACAGATTCCATTCTAACCTTCCAAATTGAGTAATTGGAGGTTGATAATCTTTCACTTGCTTCTAATAGAAAGACACCCATTAAAGTCATAAAGAATGATGGAAATCAAAAAAGATGGATGAAAGAATTGCTTATCTTCTCACTATAGGGACCAATCAAGATGTAAGACTTAACAAAAGAAACTGTGAGATAGATCTCACTAGCTCGACAATCTCTCTAAAACAAGACTTCAATCATCAAAAAAGATGGAGTATGACAAAAGTTATGGTTCTCTGAATTTCACACGTGTGAAATATTTTAAAAAAATGTCAAATTGACTCAAATACAATCTATTTGTATGAAACAATTTGCCTAGAACCTATAAGTTTTGTCCAAATCACATATAAATGTGATTGTGTAGCTTCTGGATGATTTTTATGATCATTCAGGCAATAAATGACATGTACACACGATTTTTCACAAGTCTAGGTGTCCTACCTATGACTCTTCAAAAGCTTATAACTTCTGATTGGCTTATCCAACTGTCATGAATCAAATTGCATCAGATTCTACAAATTTTAGATTTCTAGTGGGCTAATTTGCTTGAAATTTGGATCTAAGGTGAGAGAGAACCACCAATCTGAAAATGGGCGGATTTCACACGTGCCAGCACCTAAAATTTTGTACAATACCTGATCTGGCCCATTCAATGTGGTTTGTAGCTCAGAATATCAAGAAAACTGCAAACTAGCTAGAAGGTAGAATCAGCAGATCATCAGATTTACTGATGGATCTCCTACCAAGAATCCACCAGAACTTCCAGAGCACTACCAACAGTCAGATCAAGCCTGGATGAAGTTAATTACTAGTTTACAAAAGTTAAAAATAAAAAAATCTCGAGATCTCGTCAAAAAACACTCTGAAAGAGCACTTTTTTCATGATTTTTTGAGATCCCCTTGGAGATTGCTCTTGAAAATGGGACAGTCACCAGATTTGACCTAGATGCATCCATGAAAATCTCTATGAGAGTTCCTAATGGAATAATCATTATTTTTTAGTGTATGCGAGAGTTCTCAGAAGCAGAATTTTCAGAACCCTCGTAGAGCATCAAGATCATCTTACCAACTCTTGCAAGGTGTCTAAATGGAATCATAGCAGTGAAATTAGCCTATCTACATGGTCTGCTCTTGAAAATCCAATTACAAAAATAAGTTGTGCGAGAGATCACTTCCTACGAGAGTTGAACCCTCGTAGACAGCCTGAACCCTCGCAGAACCTTCGCATAGCAGCCAAATCACCTTTTGAGCTCTAGCAGACTTCCCTGAGGTCTTAGAATTTTGTGAAGAAGGGGCCTGCCAAAATTTGGGTGGAACTGAATAAGGAAAACTGAATTTCACCTAATATGCACTCTAAATTCCACTATATAAGGGCTGAATTCGAGTCATTTGTCACCTTTGCTAGCAAAGCTCTACCGAAATTTCCACTGAAAATACCAAGTTCTCTGTTTTCAACCAAACTTCTTACCAGCTGTCATCTGCTCATATTAAACACCGATCCGCGCTTTGAACTACCTCTCAGTTTTCTACTATTTTTGCATCCTTTTCCATTTTCCACCATTTTTTCTACTTTTTTTGACTTTTTCGACCACTAATCATCATTGCTAACATGGCCTCCTTATCCTTTGAAGACTCTGGCGCCAAACAGGTGATCCAGTGTGACATTCTCGAGGCCACGCAGATTTGGCCTCTACCCTCTTACACTCTGATCCAACCATGGCTGCAAACACCCGACCCCCTCCTTGAAGCAATGGGCTTTTACTCGGCACTCTTCCATTCTGAGATTAACATGGGCCTCGTCCTTCACGCTCACGCCACTGGGGACGAGGACAAGGCTCGTTTCCACTTCATGTACCAAGGTACCATGTACAAGGTTAGGATTAACGCCGACTCGATGATCACCATTGGCATTATGTCCGGTGATCATCAACCCATCTCCCATCGCCACGCCAAAGGTCTGATCAAACCATTCGTCACCCAAACCACACCAGAAATTCCCATCCAGACTAATAATGGTTACTTGATAGAAGCTGTCACGGAACCCGTCATTCAAGTGGTTGCGTATATGTTGAATAACTTTCTGGTAATTTCAACATTTCTCAAGGACAGAATCCAGTCTACGTTGCTGAGTCAGAGAGTGCAATCCTTTCTGGAATTCCCTAACCCCTCCGTTGTGCCATACGACTGGCATAGCTTCCTTATTTGAGAACTAACAAACTCCATCAAACCAACCTGCAGTCATTAACACAATGGCCAACAAACAAATGCGTGGCACTGCCTCTACATCCACATATCCATTTGTTACCCGAAGACGTGTCTCCACTGCTGCACTAACCACTCCATCAACCACCACCACTTCTTCTTCTGTGCAACCCCCACTCCAATTTCTATTGCCGCTACCTCTCTTCCTGTTCCATCCGCATCTGTTTCTGTCTCCATCCTCATTTCTTCTATTGATACCACTCCTACTTCTCTTCTAGTGTCCCTTGTTCCATCCATCACCATCGCATCCTCCATCACTCCTGCCACCACCGTTGCTCCTCTCACATTCAATCCTTCTGATTCGCAACTGTCCCCCGACACTCTGGCATGGATGCAAGTTATCAAATTTTCACCCCCCCGTGAGACACTTTCTGCTCCATCCTCACTTTCTTCCATACTCCACACCACCCTTCAGTTTTTCACTGTTTCCAATTTTTGTAGCATCACCAGATCAGGCTGACCCTACCGCCCCAAATGACATCAGGACAAATGAAAACCTGATCGAAGACAATGACAACGAAATTCCACAAGTCGTCGGGGCCGATACAACACAAGCCCCTGCCAGTGCCAGTGTACCAGCTGCTCCCACGGATCTAACGACGATGTACCAAACTCTAGAAAAATACATCCTGGATGCGGTAGCGGCCAAAGCTATTCTGGAAAGAAGGGTACTACAGTTGGCAATGAGTAATACACAACTACGATCAGATTTCACCAACCTGCAGCAAGAGCTAATTTTGGCTCAGCAACACAAACAAGCAGGGCACCAGGAAATTGCCAAGTTGCAGCAGAAGGAGGAGGGCCTAAACAAATATATTCAAAGCCTCTCCAAAGCGCTGACTAAGGCCTTCACAAAGGTGCAGGAGCTTCAAGCTGAAGCATCCCAATGGCTTGCCCCCATCCAGGCACAACTTACACTTTTGGAAATAGAGAGCACATGCTTGGGGACGGAGGTCAAAGCCTTACAAGACGAAAAGCTTGTCTGGTTAGCTCAATCTGCACCTGACACAAGGCCGCTTTCCCAATCAAAGATGAATCTTCTACGGTGTCAAGTGCACATTTATAGCCAAACTCTCAACAACTACCAGACGGAGTTCAATAAGTATCGGGAAAGTGCAATGCAAGAGCTCACCCAGGCCAAGCAAGCCCTCAAGGCGTGCCAGAAATACATGGAAACAAAGGCCCAACCCACCCCCGTGGTAATTCCACTGCCACCTAATTTTGACGCTGCACAGGGTAGTACCAGCCAAGATCAGAGCCAGCAGGCAACAGGGGAATTTCAACCAAATCAAGAGTGTCCGAAGGCCAAGACCAAGGGCTGACAGATGCAGCCACTGAGACGCGAGACCAGAGCCAAGACGCAACCACCAGCCAGGGCCAAGTAACATCATCCAGAGGGTCGCGAACGATTTCTGCCAGCCAGACCTTCCGAAGAGCGAAGTCCATGGAGGAGAACATCAATGAATTTTTATCCAAACATCCCCACGAGTCATCAAGAGGCGGCCGGCAGATATCCTTCTCAGCTTAGACCATCAAGGGAAAAGAACTGCAAGCCTTACCCGCCCTCCACCCACAACCGAAGTGGCGACATGAGTTATTTGAGAGAGACCCTGTGGCCATCAGGGCTTATATGACGAGTCCGCAACAGCTACGGGTGAACGCGCATTTCTTGCCATGTCCAAGAAGATCCAAATGGACGGAATGCGACACTCCTCTAGACCAGATCACACACAACAATTTCAACTGACCAATCATCAAATCCGAATATGAGTGGACAACGGATGTAGATGCCAGAAGGGCGCCCTCCACATTCGCTAGTCGCTACATCAATTGCTCCGATACCACAGTCTGCGCGACAACCACTTACACCTGGGACTTAGAATGTTTAATGGGCATTGAAACAAAATGGGATGATTTCCTTCCCTCCATATTTTTTTGATCCAAATAAGGCACTCGCTTCGACAAAGTCGAAGACCAGCTGCCATTCGCTCGCGTATGAGCTGCATTCCTTGGAGATCCCTGGATGAAATGATTCCAAGCATGGGTGGATCAAGAATGGATGACAGGCGTCCACAAGTTTTTCCACACACCAAAGGACTCGAAGAAACTGGACTGTCTCAACTTCATGGAAGACGTTACAGGCTATCTCATCCACCAGAGGCGGTCCAAGAGAACCCTATACTAAACCGGTCGAGTGCCGAGGGACCGACACTACTTCAGGTCGTGGGTCCTATTGGGGGTATTCCCAACAAAGTGTAAATAAATAAAATCCTCCAATAAAATGTGTTGCAAGGGCATGGCATCTTGCGTGTATATCCATGGCCCAATGAGCACGCAATTGAAGTTGTAAATAAAATAAACTTGACTTTGGCCTTGTAATTGAAATAAAACTAGAGGCCCAATGTCATTTTTAAACTTAGAGATCACTTTTTAGAGTTGGGTCCAAATTGGGACTCACATGAATCTTGTCATTTCTAATGTACTTTTTGTGGACCCTTGGATCAAGTTGGGTCCAAGATGAATGGATAGGATCATTGTGAATATTAGCCAATAAGATTGAGGGGCAAGAGCCTTCCCCATTTTATAAAAAGGCACTATTTGTACACTAATTCCATGCTTAATGAGAAGGAAGAAATTCTACCATTTTTGGAAGAGAAGCATCCTCATTTGCTATTCACTACTTGCTATTGCTCTTGATTGTGTTTTCCATTGCTTTCTATTTCCATGTTTATTGTTTGTCATAGTGAATGTTTCTCCATTAGCAAACATAAGGAGCATTTGAGCTAACCTCCACCCTCACTCTCTATCTCTCTCTTTCTCTTCCCTTCTCAATCTCTTCTTCTCCATTCGTTATCTTCAACCAAAACTATGATGAATGTTAGTGTAGAAGAGTAGAGTTAAAGAGTAGTAGTAAAGTGGTGAGTAGAGTTAAGGGAGAAAGTAGGAAATTAACTAAAAGTAGCATCTATGCATAGTTAGGCACCTATTCAGTGATCTAACCTTTGTTGACAGGCGGAATGGCTACATTACAAGAGATTTTCGACCCCACAAGATGTCATTTTCTATGAGGGAACATTCCAAAAGTGTCTTCAAGCATTATTGATGGTGATGTGGATGGATCTAACATTCTTGATGTTGATGTAAAGGATCCTACTTTAGATGGTGATGATGATGGAACTCCATCAAGTCAAAAGCCAAGGAGAACATCAAGGGAAAGACAAATGCTTTCAAGGCTCACATATGATGAGAAAAGTAGGCAAGTGGAAGTGACTCATTTTGCATTTCTCACATATTTTGGTGAATCTTCTTGTGTAGATGGTGCTATGCAAGTAGACGGATGTTTTCATGCTGTAAAATCAAGTAATGAATCCGGAAAACAAAGTCTGTTCAATGACTTTGATGATCAAGTTGATGATCAAGAGGTTGATCTCAAAGAACTTCAACAAGTCAAAAGAGAAGTTGGCAATTTGGAGTTAGTCGAGAGCATCAAAGGAGAGACAATTGGCAAAAATGTTAGGGATTTGTTTTTGCAGGTTATTGAAGACTCAAGTAAGGTCAAAGGAGCAGAAAGAAAGTGTTTTTCAAGTTTACTTTACTTATTCTATCTCATGTTTGAGCATTTTTCATGTGAATGTGTGCAAATTGTCAAGATAGGGTAAAACTAGCTACATTGGTGAGCATCATTTTGATGTTGGATTTGTACTAGCATTCTTGGCTATTTTTGTTGATGGAAATAAAACTATTGGAGGTTCATTATGTCACTCATTCATGGCCAAGTCATCAAGTGATGATGGCATCTTATTGCAAGATGGAAATGGAGGCTCATTCATGGAGTGTCATGGTGGATACATGACAACAAAGGACAAAAAGAGAGGATACAAGAAAGCAAATGGTTATCACTCACATTTATTGATTGTTTGATATATTTTTTTAGAGAGTTCAAAGTTGATAGCATGGAGGAATCATCTCATTTACTTTCTATGTGATTCTTCATGTCATATTGAGGTGCAATATCATTTTGTGAGGGAGCTTCAAATGTGTCTTCAAGGGAATGTGTGACTGATATATTCACTAAAGCATTGGGAAAGGACTTGTTCATGAAGCATAGGACTTCACTTGGAGTGTTATCAAAGTCTATGCTAAAACTAGTTGAAGAGGGAGTGTGAGAAATTCAACTAGTTTAATCATATTTGTTACATTTCTATATTTGGCAAATTGGGGCCAATTTTATATTAGACTTGGAGTTTGACTTTTCAAAGTTAATTAGTCTAAATTTCATTTGCATAAACACTTTTAAAGTGTGGGAAAGCTAGAAGTCAAGTTTGAGTATATTTAAATTTAATGTTGGGTACATTGAATCTAGACCAAAAAAAAGTAGGGTTTACATTTTGAAGGGAAAGCCAAGTGGCAAATAGGGTTTGATTATTAGAATCCAAGAGAACCATGCATAAGCATGAAATGAGATGGAGAAGAGAGAAGATCTACTTTTCCATGCACTATACTTGTGATTGCTTGCAATTATATGTGTAGAATGATCTATATTTGTTATTTTCAGGTTCACATGTGTGAAATACAATAGCTTTATGTTTTGGATCATATTTGATCAAGTTCTATTAGAGTTTGCATTCTTTTGTGTAGATGTTGATTTTTTTATATTGGCAAGGTTGGTGGAGTAGCTTGTTTTGTAACCAAAGATCTTTAGTAGATTTGGATCCTAATTGATCTCAATCACAATTTGTACTCGTATTGTCGCACAGTCTACAAAAATACACAGTAAGTCGATGATAGTGTTCTTTTGACTTTTCCGACGTCTATTTGCCCAATGTTCCTGTTGGAAATTAGGCCCCCAATTTTCTCCTTGGTGAAACAATCTATTTAAGACTCTTCTTGCATATTTTTGATCATTGATCTAGGATCAAATGCGACTATCTTGGTTTATTGTTTGCTCATCTGATACCTACAAGAATTATAAATCTTCGTTTTGTTACCTGCATTTTCTATCATGTTTTCTGAACACAGACGTAGACCTGCAAAGCTACTCTATTTTGGATGCAGACTTTCACTTGGTAAAATACACAAAATTCTGCTCACAGACCAAAGTCCGGATCAAAGGATAACCAATCCTAATATATTTCAACATTCGAATGTCAATAATATGAAGTACATTGAAGGCCTGGCCACCTTTAATCACTTCAACGTGATACGAATCTTTTTCGATTCAAATGCGGTTCATATGCGGTCGGCAATGAACTTGCTAAAAACCGCAAAGTCCAACCTACCGTCTTAACAAAGACCAAGGAGGAACACTGAGAACCACAAAGGCAGCAGTTGTGGTTTCAACGAAGGCAAACGCACCGCACTACAAAGTCCAACCTGCGGTCTCAAACAAAGACCAAGGGAGAACACAACCACAACCGCAATGGAAATGATATCAATGAAGGCAACCTCACCGACCCGCAAAGTCAAGATTGTGGTTTGAGCGAAGACCATAATCGTAAGCCACTGCAAGGAACTGCCAAGGCAATGGCTGTGATCTACTGCACCGAACCAAAAAATCAACATTGTGGTTTGAGCGAAGACCAAAACCGCAAGGAGCTGCAAGTTGTGAGAAATTTCAACTAGTGTTGCTATTTTTGTCATATTTGTATATTTGGCAATTGATGTCAATTTTCATATTAGACTTAGAGTTTGACTTTTCAAAGTTATATTAGTCAAAAAGCATTTCAATAAACACTTTTGGAGATTCTTCGAAACTGTAGAACATGAGTTTTGGCGAGATTCAATTTGAGTAGAAGAGACATTGAATCTAGTCACAAAAAATAGTAGAATTTTCATTATGGAGAAAAACCAAAGTTTAAAATTAGGTTTGGACCTGTTATAAAAGGACATAATTCGTGGGAAGATAATACATTCTCTCTCTCTCTCTCTCTCTCTCTCTCTCTCTCTCTCTCTCTCTCTCTCTCTCTCTCTCTCTCTCTCTCTCTCTCTCTCTCTCTCTCTCTCTCTCTCTCTCTCTCATGCATGCTTATACATGGTTCTCTTGGATCTACAAGCTCGATTCATGGAATTCTTGGCTCTAACTTTAGGGACAACTTCAAAAGACTTTGGTTCAAGTCTTTATAAGCTCTACATGGTGTTTTGCAGCCACCAACTATTCAACTTAATGAAAAAAAAAAAAATGATGATTTTTGGCTATTTTTTAATTTTTTCTTCACAATAAAGTGGAAATTCATGACATGCAACTCTTTCTTTAGCACATGAAAACCAATTTACAAAATTATAGCCATCTAATTGATCTGATCTTGTTGAACTAACTCACCTACCAGAGATCCACATGAGTAACTGCATGCATGTATGGTGCATGTACTACATGCCAACTCATAAAATTACCTAGACATGTGTAGATCACAGAAATTACTTTGCATGTTGCATGCACTGATTGCATGTGGCTTGCATGCATACAGTAAGACTTTGCATGCTATCTAAACATCTGCATTTCATCATAATTGAACCTATCTAACTCAAATCTGAGTTACACTAGAAGGATATGTGCTCAATTCACACTCCTTATATGTACAACATGAAATCTAGTGAGAATTATCATGGACATGACCCCAAACTCGAGATAGGAAGATAATATTTTAATAATCTTCACAGTTTTGCCATATTGCGAATATTGAGATTTTGGTGTTTTGGACTCATTCTCTCTCTACCTGAGTTTTCTATGCTTGATTTTCTCTCTCTACTTGAGAGCAGCCTCTTTTTCCCATATTGAACACTTAGAATTATTTCTGACATTCATTTCTCATAGTGAAGAGTTAGATTTTCTACATCAGATGTATGCCATTGTGCTCTTGCCTTAGATTTTTCAAGCATACTGTTATCTGATCAATCTTGTGCAATCACAACACCTCAGTAAGATCCTATAGGGTGTGTGGTGAAGCTCACACGTGCTAAAAACTTCACATGCTATCAGAGCTTCATGCTTTGAAGAGGTGAGGGTGTATACATCATATCATCAATGTTTTTGCTTGCAGGAACTCAGATTTGGGAGAGGGATTCAAACTCGCTGAGAGACAAACTATCTGTGGATCATAAGTGGATCAAATCAAGGCTGATCTGATCCAGCGGAACTCTGTACAGACAAAGAGCTTACACGTGTGAAATTAGCCCTCCTTAATGAGTGCTACTTCTCAAGGAATGATTCAAATTTGATGTTCTATAGCTTGTTGGATAGGTATTGAAGAGTAGAATGTGTTGCTCTTGTTTCTAAATCAATTTGATTTGTTTTCAGAAGAGTCCTAGGCAATTAGAGAGTTTGAGAGGGTACTCAAATCGTGGGATATGCCAAAGTGAGCACACATCTATCTTTTTCACCAATTTCATCATTTTTCATTGTCAATCAAGTAGAATTGGATAGAAGTGAGTGTTATGAGGTCTTAGACTTTTCATTTCACACATATTACTGTGTTTGAGTTGAAAGTAAGTTCCTAGAGAGTTTATCAGTACTTTGAAACTCGTGGGAGAGATAGACTTCTTGCTTGCATGTGCTTCTTTTTTGTGACTGAAGCAAGATCCAAATTCAAGATAGATTGATTTTCTGTGTTGAGAATTTGTTCTCACATTTGTTGCTAGATTTCATAGTTTGGATCAACATCTGTGTTGATCCTAGATTGAAATAGCAAGCAACATCCTTTCAACTCCATTTTTTATCATTACTAGAATTTCTCATAGTGAAGATGTCTTCATCTGGTTCACATTTTTAGAGCATGGTGAGAGATTAGCATCTTCCAATTATGCAATGTGGAAGATCAGAATGGAATCATTACTGATTGTATAGGATGTAATGGATATTGTGAGTGGAGCTAAAGAAGAACCTGTTGCACCTAATGAAGCTGTAGCATTTCACAAAAGAACCAGAATTGCCCTTAATTTTATAAAAATGAATGCTACCAATGAATGAAGTGCTAAGAGAGATCAACATATGCACCACTGCCAAGGAAGCTTGGGATACTCTAAAAACAATCTATGAAACAAAAAATACTTCTAGATTGTGTACACTTAGAAACCAAATATTTTGAAGTTATCAGAGAGTAGATGAGAGTGCTTCATCATATGTCATGAGAGTTAGGGATCTTTATCAAGAGTTAGCTGGTATTAGTGATTCTCTTAAGAACACTGAACTTGTTCAATTAGTCCTAAATGGACTTAGAGATGAGTATGACAATATTGTGCACACTTATGCTATCAGAGAGGGTCTTCCATCCCTAGAGAAATTGCAAGGTGTTCTTATTGCTAAAGAAAGCAGGCAAGAGCACAAGATGCTGTGGATCAACAGACTTTCATTGAAAGATTGTGGAGACGAAAAAGCACTCATTATTAGAGACAAGTCAAGAGGCAAGGGCAAAGGACAACAACACTTCAAGAAGGACAAAGCCAAAGAAGGTGGTGAGGATCAGTCCTCACAAGCTGCAACATCCAATGGCAAGAAGAAGCTATCAAAGATCAAGCGTTTTTTTTTGTGGCAAGAAAGGGCACTATGCATCAAACTCTTCCAAGAAGAAGAATCAATCTAAGCAAGCTAACCTTACTAATGAGGATGAGTGTGAGGGTGTAGAGAGTAAAAGAGAGGATTCATTAATGATGTCTACTTTTCATCTTTTCATTTTAAAAATGAAGAAGTCTGGTGCATAGATAGTGGGACTAGTTCCCATATGTCTAGTTCTAGAAACTCTTTCACTAATCTCATGCCATATCTAGGTGCAAAAAGATCAATCTATACTGCTATTGATGTAGAGTGTAGGATTGAAGGAATAGGTAGTATTCCATTGCATGCATCATCATCAAAATCTTTTTGCTTACATGATGTATTGTATGTACCTAGATTGACTAAGAATCTCATTAGTGTAGGACAATTGTTTGATAGTGGATTGGATGTCAAGTTTCAAGTTGACAAGTGTATAATCTTAATAGAAAATGAAGTTATTGCTAGAGGATCTAGAATTGGTAAGTTGTACAAACTAGATTCTAGGGAGAGTGCTAACATTTCAGATATTGCTTATGAGACCAAGGTTCTACAGGAGGATAGAATCTTGGTCAAAGAAGAAAAAGTTGTTGGTATACCAAAGACTGTGAAAAAAGTACAAAAAGGACCAAGAGTGGATCCTAATCTGATCCTCAAGAGGGATTGGATGTTAGATTTACTTGATCTATCAATCTACATAAGATTAAGATCAATCTAGATCAATTCTAGACATAAAATCCAAACAAGAACAATCATTTATTGAAGGTAAATGTACTTGCTGGTTTCACATGTGTGAAACCCTTTCAGGGTATGGACTCCAACCTGAAAATCAAGTACACATTGATAGAACCTCAAAACAATCAAAACAAATGTAGACAAATGGAGAGAATCACTCAAAATTGCTTCCAAATCCAAGATTGGTGTCTCACATTGATTATGGCCAAATGTGGCTCTATATATACTATAAGTGGGAGCTCGTGGTACTGATCATCCCTCTGATCCCACATGTGTGAAGGTGCTTTGTCATATGATGATTCATCATGCAAAACTGACACTTGGACAAAACCTTCTATTTTGAGGACTTTTGGTCCATTTTTCTTCTATATGGAGATTCACTTGGAGATCTTCTAGAATTTAAAATTTGCCTACTTCAGCTTATTCCACACGTGTGTTCTGTCCTCTACACATGGGATATGACACCTAACCAAAATATTTGGCTCATGCAATCAATAGATTGATGCCGTGTGTCATATATCTAGAAAACTAGTTTTTGGCCTTTTTAGCCACTAGAACTTGAATTAAATCATAGCTTGGTAAATCTAGCTTGATGGAAAACATGATGATCTTGAACTTGACTCCATGGGCTGAATTGGTCTTTGCTGGTTCAAAAGGTGTGAAGATCAGCCAATGAACTTGATGTTGATCTGAAATCACCATATCCATGATAGTGCTTCTTTGATGTTGACATCTTTGATGAACTTGAGAGCTTTCCACCATCCTAGCACCTCCAAAATTGATTCCTTCCAAATTTCAAGTAGATGCTTGACTTTGAGGCTTGATCCTTCTTCATGTGCATGCTCCTCCATGAGAAAATAAAGATTTTTTTTTGACTTATTAGGATCACAAAGATCTAACATCATGTTACCATGATCTAGAGAATTAGACTTATCCAAATTGGCAAGACTATGCATGCTATAATAACAAAGTGTCTGCATCATATCTTCATGCTTGTTTACCATGCTAATCTCAGATCCAATGAGGCTAAATACTTCATTATGGAAATAAGTGTCTTTAGAGGATGATTCACTTACTCTCATAAAGAGTTTACAATTTGCCTCAATACAAAATCACTTTTGCTCTTACATGACTCAAGAGCATACATTTGATGAAATAACCATTTGCTTTCTAATTGATTTAAAATCAATTTCAACATTTTAAGAACATCATCTATGTTCTCAAGAGAGACTTCATACTCAACTAGTATGGCTTTACTCCATTTTGCAATGATCTCACTAAAGCAAATTGATTTATCAAATGACATAAGAGAAGTAAGTATAAGATGTATACCACATAAGATATGCTCCTCTTTCCCTTGAAATGTGAGCCACATGGAATCAACCATATTTCTTGAGTTTCTTTTTGGAATCACAACTTGAGAAGATCTCTCCTCATCAATCCTTGGCACACTTGAACCTTGAGATGATTCTTTAAGATCCTCTTCATGGCACTCCTTCTTGATGGAATACCGAGACCTCCATGTCTCATAATGATCACAACAAGTATGACCATTCAATATGCACTTCCTATGATTATCAAGATTACTTATGCTATAAACATAAGTCCAAAAATCACCACAACTTGGCATGATTTTTCCAATATTGAGATCAAAAGGTATTTCCATCTCAATAAGGTTAACTACTTGCTTATGGATATAAGTGTCCACTTTGGATGCTTCACTTATTCTCATAAGAAGTTTACAACATGCCTTTAAGATTGAAAACTTACAATTTTCATCTTTATGAATGAACACATCATTCATGATCTTATTGAAACCAAAAGATCCTACATTATGAAGATATTTCCATTTCGTTGTCTTCATAACTAATGTAAGCTTACAAGGAAAACATGCTTTGCTATTCTTTAAGGCATCACACTCAACTAGTATTGCCTTAAGCCACCTTTGAGATACAAAAATCCCTTCAAAGCAAAATAGATCTTCATAAGTTGACATGAGAGCATAAATGAAACTATTTTCATTTTGTGATTGATGCTCCTTATTCTTGATTGATTTCTCTTGGATCATAACAATAAGTTTGAACTTACCTAAAGTTCCAAGCAAAATACTTTCCAAGGACATAAAATAAATCCAAGTTACTTTCATGAAAGTGACATCTATCTTTGCATCTTGAACCAAACAATGCACTTCCAAATGAAAAATTTCAAAATATTCAACATGTGTTGTGATGGACTCTTGAAGATAAATCTTGCAAGTCCTTGTGAGACTCCAAGCCTCATTCACCTTTCCACAAAGGAAATACCTTTCCTTGGACTTGTCCTTCTTGTATTTGCATTTTGAACTTGAAGCTCCATCCTTCACCTCGGACCCCTTGCTTTGGTTCTCCTTGGATGGACTGGTCTTCTTTTTGTAGCATCTTGAGAAAAAATATCCTCCCTTGCCACAAAGGTTGCACTCAGGATCCTTTCTTTCCTTCAATAGGATGCCACGTATTGATGCCATGTGAATAAAAACCTGTGATATGATTCTACAAATGTAATTTGTGACTTTCAAGAGACTAGATTTGAACATCTTCAACAATCTAGAAGGATCTACAAAAGATCTAGCTCACAAACCTAAGAATCAATTTTTCACAGTAATGACTAGTCACTTGGAAACTTTGATCTGATCACTAAGACAAAAGCACACAATCGTTGAATCAAATCACAAAAGAAATCAGATCCAATCTCCTATTGACTCATCAATGACTCTTTCTTTTGAAAGTTGAAATGGATATGAAAAAGATTTGACACCTACATTTTCCTTTTCACTTGACTAGTTCTCTCAACACTTGAGATTCTTGAACAAAAGACGGATTTTGTTTCAAACACATGAAAATAAAACTTAATCACTTCTTTTGGACTCACTCTTGACCCAAATAATCTCGCACTTGAGATTTAGAATGAATTTGATTTGATTTGACAACAAACTATACCACCAATTTTTCACAAAGCTTAAAAAATTAGACAACTAGAGATTCACAAAGATCTCAACCATGCATGAATACTCAAATATGGACTCCTCCTCATTCTAGACATCCAATGGGATCACAAATTGACCCTCACACTCTCACAAATAAAGTTGAATATAACTAATTTGAGTTTCATACATTCTATGTCAATTTTTGCTCAACAAATTGAATTCAATCACTCCTATTGGATTCCACCAATTACTCTACTTTTTAAGACTTGGAATGAAATTCAAAATCAAAAGTTGTGATTTTTCTCACTAAGATATTTTGCTTCAAAGAGCTAATACTACTTAGAAAGATTTGCTCACCTAGGAGAAGACAAATTTTTCACCTATAACAACACATAATGAGCTTCTAGGTCTTGCCCTCTACAAAGGAAGGAACTCTTTAGAAAATTGGATCTCTCTCTACACATTTGCCATAGACACCTTAATGACTCTTTTCAAACCTTACAATCACTCAAACAAATTGAGTAGGGTTGAACAATGTGACTTGGATCTCAATCTCTTTTCTAGAACTCTCAATTTAAGCCAATCTATGTCAAATTCTACAAAAGATTTGCATAGATGCTCAATATGCACTAGAAACTCTCAAAGGTTTCACTTGGAGGACAGATCCAAAGATGTTTTCTAGCAAATTGATGCTTCTAAACTTGAACCTATCACTCTTGAACAAATCTAGAGTGATGGTACA
The DNA here is from genome assembly GCA_029204225.1 of Diphasiastrum complanatum. Classification (NCBI taxonomy): domain Eukaryota; kingdom Viridiplantae; phylum Streptophyta; class Lycopodiopsida; order Lycopodiales; family Lycopodiaceae; genus Diphasiastrum; species Diphasiastrum complanatum. The sequence goes on from CM055096.1 coordinate 13,724,922, forward strand.
ATGGATTTCAACCTCTCACCTTGCATATCACTCCTTAATATATGATTTTTAGCAAAATCCCTCTCAACTTCAACATGCACTCGAAAAATCAGAGATGATCAATTAATGCACCTATTTCATGCTTCAAATTTAGTTTCTTGTCTGATCTAATCCAAGAACTAATCAAGGGATTAGATTTTCTAAAGAAAATGCTTGATTTTGCACCAAAAATCTCTCAAATTGGGTGTGTGAGTCAAATTGTACAAATTTTTGAATTTTCTCAGCCCACGGCATCACACGTGTGAAAAGGGTTCCTACAGCCCACAACAAGTGTTGGTCCAATAATTTTGAGAATATCTATCAAATCCAACTCACTACCCAAAATTTGACTAGTTTCCAAAAAACTCCTAATTTTGGCTTTGATTTGGATTAACCCTATCAATTTCAACAAAACCTCTTGTACTAGGCTCTGATACCATGTGCAAAAAAAAGTACAAAAAGGACCAAGAGTGGATCCTAATCTGATCCTCAAGAGGGATTGGTTGTCAGATTACTTGATCTATCAATCTACTTCAGATTAAGATCAATCTAGATCAATTCTAGACACAAAATCCTAACAAGAACAATCATTAATTGAAGGTAAGTGTACTTTATGGTTTCACACGTGTGAAACATTGTCTGAGTACGGAATCCAACCTGAAAATCAAGTACACATTGATAGAACCTCAAAACAATCAAAACAAATGTAGACAAATGGAGAGAATCACTCAAAATTGCTTCCAAAACCAAGATTGGTGTCTCACTCTGATTATGGCCAAATGTGGCTCTATATATACAATAAGTGGGAGCTCGTGGTATTGATCATCCCTATGATCCCACATGTGTGAAGGTGCTTTGTCATATGATGATTCATCATGCAAAACTGACACTTGGACAAAACATTCTATTTTGAGCACTTTTGGTCCATTTTCCTTCTATATGGAGATCTACTTGGAAATCTTCTAGAATTCAAAATTTGCCTACTTCAGCTTATTCCACACGTGTGAGATGTCCTCTACACCTGGGATATGACACCTAACCAAAATATTTGGCTCATGCAATCAATAGATTGATGCCGTGTGTCATATACCTAGAAAACTAGTTTTTGGCCTTTTTAGCCACTAGAACTTGAATTAAATCATATGTACAGCCTATATGATTATGGTACATGACAAGTACACTATTTTCACATGTGGGAACAAGCTCCACACATGTGTGTTTATCTATATACATGATTTTTGGCATCTACCAAGCTTATTTTTGCATTTTTCACAAAGACACTATCAAAGGAGCTTCTACCTTGTGAAGCTTGTGTGCTAGCAAAATCAAACAGAAGGCCTTTTCCTAGATCAAATATCAAGACGAAGCAACCATTCGAATTTGTACACTCTGATGTTCATTTCTCATCAACTAAGGGCAAAGGAGGAGCAAATTGTTTTGTCTCTTTTGTAGATGATTATACAAGATATTGTTGGATCTATATGTTGTCTTCAAAAGCCATGGTCTATGATGTTTTTCTTAATTTCATGACACATGCATCTTTGTCGAAGAGCTTCAGGGCTAAAGTTGTCTCCACTGTAGCTTACATTTTGAACAGATGTTCGACAAAGGCCCTCTCAGACAAAAGACCACGTGAGTTTTGGACAGGATCTAAGCCTTCATTGAAGAACCTCACCTATGGACAGGTCTAGAAGGAGACAAGAAAAAAATTCAACTTTCAAGGTCTCAAGACCATCCTTATCGGATACACTTCATCTGACAGCACCTACAAGCTATACGACCACGATATCCAATAGGCTTTGATCAGTAGGGATACAATCTTTATCGAGGATCAGTATATCGACTTCAAAAGCAAGGATAAAGTTCCATGTCACTTGCTCTTCGACATGACAATCCGAGCCTCTGGCTCAAGCATTCAACTACCCAATAATGAGTCAGATGATGAAGCTGTTGCTACTCAATGAAGTACCCTTAGCATTCACTAGGAAGTACTCGACATAGCAAAGTACCCTTATCATTCACTAATAGAATCTTTGATGTATGCAATGTTGTGTACTAGACTAGATTTAACATACACTGTTAGCATGTTAAGTCAATTCATGTTTGATTCTAGGATCTGTCATTGAAAAGCATTAAAGAGAGTGATGAGATATATTCAGGAAAATTTAGATCACATTTTATGTTATGATGAAAATACTATCGACCCACTCATCCTACAAGGCTACTTTGACTCGGATTGGGGAGGAACAGTGTCTACCAAAAAATCTACCTTCGAGTTTTGTTTCTATTTGACAGGGGGACTGATTTCGTGGAACTCAAAGAAGCAGAAATCAGTTGCACTTTCTTCGACCATCATGTCGCCTTTTGTGATGAAGTATACAACACCAAGTACCCCACAACAAAATGGAGTGGCTTAAAAGATGAATAGGGCTTTATGTGAAAGTGCTAAAGCCACAAGGTTAAGTGCTAGTCTTGAAAAACCATTTTGGGATCAAGCTTTGTTGTGTGCCAATTTCTTGTGCAATAGGTGGCCGAGTGCTATTTTGGATGGAAGCACACCTATTAAGATGTTATTCAAGAGGAGGCCAAGTGTTAACTTTCTAAGAAATTTTGGATGCACATGATATGTCAACATCACTCTTGATGATAGGACCTAGGAGCATCCATCTTAGTGAGGTGGGTAAAGCCTACAAGGTTTACATTCCTTCTACTAACAAAGTGATTGTTGGTAGAGATGTCATTTTTTATGAGGGAACATTTCAAAAGTGATTTCAAGCATTATTGATGGTAATGTGGATGGATCTAACATTCTTGATGTTGATGTAAAGGCTCCTACTTTAGATAGTGATGATGATGGATCTCCATCAAGTCAAAAGCCAAGGAGAACATCAAGGGAAAGACAAATGCCTTCAAGGCTCACATATGATGAGAAAAGTAGGCAAGTGGAAGTGACTCATTTTGCATTTCTCACATATTTTGGTAAATCTTCTTGTGTAGATGTTGCTATGCAAGTAGATGGATGTTTTCATGCTGTAAAATCAAGTAATGAATCCGGAAAACAAAGTTTGTTCAATGACTTTGATGATCAAGTTGATGATCAAGAGTTTGATGTCAAAGAACTTCAACAAGTCAAAAGGGAAGTTGGCAATTTGGAGTTAGCCAATCCAAGTATTGACCCGTGCTACATTGCCGACTATGCACACATCTCATGCACACCATGAAGTCCATGCCACGACAACAATTTGCCTCCAGTAGATCATAGAGACTACCCTCTTTGCATCTTTGACCCTTCATGAACTGTAGTCAAGCTACTAGATTCACTTCCTTACTTTTCTCTTTGGCTCATCCAGCTGACCTTATCATTGGCATCCTTCACCTTGTGACTGCCACCATTGCATTGCCACCATTAAGCTAGTGTAAACGTCTCCTCAACCAAGACATTTCTCCCTTGCAAAAGCATGTGAAGCAATCGCAACCACCGAATTTGACAATGCCCTTATCGATTTTCACCTTGAGAGGTCCCCTCCAAGTGTCCCTTGAGCTCGATTAGTTCGAACTTCCAAAAAGTCTAACTACTATACATGAACTATTTCACCATGTCCATTGGCATAATGCGGTACCATGCTTGGCTTTCTCCCGTGGTTGGTTTTCCTCTCTCAATTTATGCCAATTAAGAGTTTCACGATGTCTCATTGCAAGTTTTTCGCATCTCCTAACTTTTTCCAATGCAATTTTGTGATGAGAATCGTGAGATGCTCTGATACCACTGATGAGAATCGTGAGATGCTCTGATACTACTGATCAATCTAGGAGAGAAAATTCACGAAATAGTCACGACTCTCTTTCAAGATTCGGATGGAGTTCAGATGCGTTCGCTGGGCACTGCCAGCTGAAACACTCCTACAATCCTTTAGAGAGTAGTCAGTTACTACTGCTCTATGTTCATAAAATTAATACAGCATTTGACTTAATTTCAACCAAGGTGTGGAATTCAAAGGGAACAAGAAAACTCAGACATATGAAATAAACAGCATAAGCATTCAACATCCAAGATCAAACACAACTAGAAATTAATCTATATTGATTTACTCTGATTTCTTCAGGGCACTGCATGCAAATCCACACAGTGCGTTGGCATGAGAGAAGCATGGCTCTCTCATGAGTAGTAGTCTCGCTTCACTAGCAGACAATTGGATCTTCTGATCCTAGACATAATTATCTTCTCGCACGCAGACAGAGCTTTTGTATGTGTTTGTCTTGATTGCTTACTAGCATCAGACTTCTTCAGTGTCTCTTCTCTTTTTGGTTACATTCGGTGTATCTTGTTCTGATATATGTCAAGTACTATCCAATAAGTATGGTCTCTCTATTTAAATCTAAGATGAGAGTGATTTTACATCTACAACTAATCAGGAAATTACAAGAGTGGCAGATTAGCCACGACCTAGGAAGTATCTGCTGACTCATGCCATCAGGTCAGATCTCTGTACTTCTGGGTACTTGTGTGATCTTTGGTGGTACTCCTTGGAGCATGAGGACAGAACGAGTTTCGTTTTCACCGTTGGTTTTGTTTACCTCGTCTGCTGGATCGCAAAGGAATCTCGTTTGTGGATCATTTGTGTTTGCGAACCGTTCGTCTTCGTCTCCGTTGACTTTCGTGTTCGCAAAACTCTTCGTGTTTCATGTCTCCAGATGTTCGATTTCACAAACATCTTGGTCAGGTGAAGGGCTGAAAGCTAGCAAGGCTTTGTAATTAGAAACACTTTGTTTCTTCAAGTCCCTCTCAAACCATGGTAGCTTTATGATCCCGAGACTGCTCCTTTGCCTCTCAAAGAGCCCTTTGTCCAGAGCTTTAGTGAAGACGTCAGCAACCATATCTTTTGTTCCTATGAAGGTGGTCTGCATCATCATCCTTTCAATCAGATCCCTAATTAAGTGATACTTGATCGCAATGTGTTTTGTTCTTGAGTGGAACATAGGATCTTTCGTCGGGTGTATCGCAGAGGTGTTGTCCATCTGCAAGACCAATGACTTGATCCTTGTTTTGCCCAATTTGTTCAGGAACTGCCTTAGCCAAATTATTTCGTTGGCCATCTTCGCTGCTGCTACGTACTCTGCTTTGCAGGACGACTAGGCTACAGTGGGCTGCTTCTTGCTGACCCAAAGAACTGCTGCTCCTGATGCGATGGTGCATCCTCCTGAGACGCTTTTACAGTCGTCCCTAAGAGATGCCCAACTAGCATCGATGTAGGAAAGTATCATGAGACCTGCACCACGACAATAACACAAGCCATAATCCCTCATTAATTGAGGATATTGCAAAATTTGTTTTGCAATCTTCCAATGTGTCGAGCCTGAATTCGTATAGAATTGGCTCATCCTGAATACTGCATAAGCAATATTAGGATGTGTGCTATCTGCAAAGTACATCAGTGAATCTATCAGCCTCCTGTAGGGTGTGAGCTGCATCTGTTCTCTTTCTTCCTCAGTCTTTGGACAGTCGTCATTTGTTAGCACCATCCTTGCAAGCATTGGAGTGTTCGCTCCTTTGCAGTTCAACATCCCAAAGTCCTCTAGGATCTTCTGGGTGTATCTGGACTGGTGAAGGTATAATCTGTCTCCCTCATAGTCCCTTTCAATTTGTAAGCCTAGGTAACACCTGGCTTCTCCCAGATCCACTATCTCAAAATGCTTCGAGATGTCTGTCTTTACTTCAACAATTAGCTGCTCACTCCTACAAAGTATCATAGTGTTGTCCACATAAACAGCCACTATGATGATCTACCTATCTGTAACTCTGACATACACATTAGAGTCAGCCAACAGAGGCTTGAATCCCAATGATTTCAGGGCCTGATCCTTCTTCTTGTACCATTGTCGGGCTGATTGCTTCAGACCGCAGATGTTTCTATGCATTCTGCATATATAGTCAGGAAGTGAATTCGAGACAAATCCTGGGGGTTGATCCATGTAGACCTCTTCATCTAATTCGTCATGCAAGAAGGCTGTCTTCTCATCCACAATGTGGATCCTGAGGTCATAAGCTATTGCATATGCAAACAACAGACGTAGGGATGAATGTTTGACGAAAGGAGAGAAGTCTTCAGAGTAGTCAATACCGTATCTCTGAGAGAAATCCTTCGCTACCAGTCTTGCCTTGTATTTTGTCACACTCTCGTCTGGTCCATATTTGAGTTTGAAAACCCATTTGCATTTGACAGTCTTGCACTTATGAGGTAATGGCTCCAACATCCATACCTGGCTCTTCCTCATGGACTCCATCTCTTTGTTCATGGCTTGGATCCATTTGTCCTTTTCTCCTCCTCAAATGTCTGTGGTTCGCCACTGAAGCCGCAAAATTTTTCTGATGTGGAAGCTGAGCTGCCTGGCACAGATCTTGATGGTGCTCTTTGTGGTCTTGTCGACCTTCTGGGAGATCCTCCTGGAATAGCTATGCCTTTTTCCTTGTCTGCTCTGCTCGGTCCAGAACCATCTTGGTTTACAGGAACTGCGACGGTAGGTTGCCTCTCAAATTTTTCTTTGTCTGATTCGTCATTCGAATGGGAGGCGCCTCAAAATTTTTTGTTTTTGTATTCGTCCTCTGCTCCCTTTGATGTTGGCGGCAGGTCATAGTACTGTCTTTCCAGAACTTCATAGCTAAAAGGGTCTTTGTTGGCCATTGTCCTGCTCTCGTCGAATTTGACATCCCTCACTGTTTTCACAGTGTTCGTGTCTGGCATGTAGATTCTGTAGTATGATGAATTATTGTCATAACCTACCAGAAACCCTTGTTTGGCTTTCTCATCAAGCTTCTTGCAAAGCTTATCAAGAATATGTGCATATGCTGCACAGCCAAATATTCTGACGTGAGATAGGTTGGGTTTTCTACCCCACCATAGCTCATGTGGTGTCTTGTGAGGAACACCAAATTTACCTGTCCTATTCTAGATGTATGTGGCTGTAGCTACTGCTTTAGCCCAAAGTGCTTTTGGAGCCTTCGAGTATGCCATCATGCATCTGGCTACTTCCATCAGGGTCCTGTTCTTTTGTTCAACAACAAATCTTACTGCCAATATAAGATTGTACCCTCGCCAGATAGACAACTAGTAGACAATGACAAGTCAATGAGCATAAAGCCATTGTGCTGCGGTGTGTAGGCTGCAGTTCTTCTGTGAATGATGCCACGATCATTGCAGAAGTCAGTGAAGCGATTTGAGATATATTCGCCATCTCAGTCTATTTTGATCTGCTTCACCTTGCTGCCTGTGCATCTCTCAGTCCAATTCACATATTCTGTGAATTTATTGAGTGCTTCATATTTATTCTGAATAAAATACACTCTGACAAACTTGCTATTATCATCAATGAAGGCTATATAATATTTTGAACCTCCTACTGAGATCACGTTGAATGGACCACATATGTCACAGAGTGCACCAGCTCCAAAATCTTTGTCGTTTTGTAGGAGTCTTTGACGAATGGTGTGCGTGACATCTTGCCTTTCAAACATGCATCACAGGTGGTCAAACTGGTTGCATTCGAGATGCTGACCCCTGTTATTGCTCCATGATGACTTGCTTGGTAGAGTGCCATTGAGTTCATGTGATAGAGTCTTTTATGCCACAGAGTGTCTGGCGAGTCGTCATGGGTCTGATGGATTTGATCTTCAGGTAGGCGCACCTTTAGATGATATAGGTTGCTCTTCCTTCTACCTTGAGCAATGAGAGTATTGGTGCTGGCATCAATCACGTTGCATGCTTCGTTAGAAAACGTCACACGCATCCTTGCATCTGTTATTCTTTCTACAAAGAGCAAGTCTTGCTGCAGAGTTGGCATGAACAGAACGTCTTCGAGTCGTCTGTCTCTACTGTTGGTGTTGAGCCAGAGTGAACCAATACCGTTCACTTGATGTTTGGATCCATCTCCAAGATCTATGAATCTTGAGGAATCTACACTTCTAAAATCAGACATGATTCTTCTTGATGTCACAAAGTGCAAGGTGGCTCCTGAATCCAAGATCACCTCGTGTGTGTCAGACGTTGATGCTGGACACACATCTTCACAGATGTAGGCGGTCGAACAATTTTTGTTCGTTCTTTCTTCCCCCATCTTCGAGCTCTCGGGCTCCTCGACATAGGAAGAACTATTATTGTTCTCCTATCTGTTCTGTGTTGATCTGTTTCTTGGGTTCTGGTGGCAATCTATGGCTGCATGACCCTTCTTATGGCAATGGATACACTCAATATTGGGATTGAGCTAGCAAATATCTATTGTATTTCCATCTCTTCTGCATCTCGTGCAGGTTTTCTTGTCTGCATCTTGTCGTTTCGACCTCCCTTCGGTCTTCCAGTTGCTTTTGCTAGTCCCCTCTGCTTGCTGGTCACGATCCTACCTCTGATTTGACTCCCTCTTAGGCTTGAACTGTTTCTTTGATTTTTCTCTGTTGTCGTAGAGTGCCTGGTCAGAACCATCTTTGTAATCAAGATGCTCTCTGGCCTCGACTTCCTCTCGAATCTCGACAATCGCCTTTTTGAGGATCATGGTATGTTGGTGCGACCGATCATTTTGATCAGTGCGTAGTGGTGAGCCTGCTTGCGGTTCCCGTTCAATGCCAACTGGAGGTTCCTGTGGCAAAAGTACAAAAAGGACCAAGAGTGGATCCTAATCTAATCCTCAAGAGGGATTGGTTGTCAGATTACTTGATCTATCAATCTACTTCAGATTAAGATCAATCTAGATCAATTCTAGACACAAAATCCTAACAAGAACAATCATTAATTGAAGGTAAGTGTACTTTATGGTTTCACACGTGTGAAACATTGTCTGAGTATGGACTCCAACCTGAAAGTCAAGTACACATTGATAGAACCTCAAAACAATCAAAACAAATGTAGACAAATGGAGAGAATCACCCAAAATTGCTTCCAAAACCAAGATTGGTGTCTCACTCTGATTATGGCCAAATGTGGCTCTATATATACAATGAGTGGGAGCTTGTGGTACTAATCATCCCTTTGATCCCACATGTGTGAAGGTGCTTTGTCATATGATAATTTATCATGCAAAACTGACACTTGGACAAAACCTTCTATTTTGAGCACTTTTGGTCCATTTTCCTTCTATATGGAGATCTACTTGAAAATCTTCTAGAAGTCAAAATTCGTCTTCTTCAGCTTATTCCACACATGTGAGCTGTCCTCTACACAGGGGATGTGACACCTAACCAAAGGATGTGGCTCTTGCAAGCAATAGACTGATGCCATGTGTCATATGTCTAGAAAACTAGTTTTTGGCCTTTTTAGCCACTAGAACTTGAATTGAATCATATGTACAACCTATATGATTATGGTACATGACAAGTACACTATTTTCACACATGGGAACAGGCTCCACACATGTGTGTTTATCTATATACAAGATTTTTGGCCTCTACCAAGCTTATTTTTGCATTTTTCACACTCCTCCTAAAAAATTTAGCTTGGTAGATCTAGCTTGATGGAAAACATGATGATCTTGAACTTGACTCCATGGGCTGAATTGGTCTTTGCTGGTTCAAAAGGTGTGAAGATCAGCCAATGAGCTTGATGTTGATCTGAAATCACCATATCCATAATAGTGCTTCTTTGATGTTGACATCTTTGATGAACTTGAGAGCTTTGCACCATCCTAGCATCTTCGAAATTGATTCCTTCCAAATTTCATGTAGATGCTTGACTTTGAGGCTTGCTCCTTCTTCATGTGCATGCTCCTCCATGAGAAAATAAAGATTTCTTCTTGACTTATTAGGATCACAAAGATCTAACATCATGTTACCATGATCTAGAGAATTAGACTTATCCAAATTGGCAAGACTATGCATGCTATAATAACAAAGTGTTTGCATCATATCTTCATGCTTGTTTACCATGCTAATCTCAGATTCAATGAGGCTAAATACTTCATTATGGAGATAAGTGTCTTTAGAAGATGATTCACTTACTCTCATAAAGAGTTTACAATATGCCTCAATACAAATTTTCAAACTATGAGTGAACAAATCACTTTCGCTCTTACATGACTCAAGAGCATACATTTGATGAAATACCCATTTGCTTTCTAATTGATTTAAAATCAATTTCAACCTTTTAAGAACATCATCTATGTTTTCAAGAGAGACTTCATACTCAACTAGTATGGCTTTACTCCAATTTGGAGATGCAATGATCTCACTAAAGCAAATTGATTTATCAAATGACATAAGAGAAGTAAGTATGAGATGTATACCACATGAGATATGCTCCTCTTTCCCTTGAAATGTGAGCCACATGGGTTCAACCATGTTTCTTGAGTTTCTTTTTGGAATCATAATTTGAGAAGGTCTCTCCTCCTCAATCCTTGGCACACTTGAACCTTGAGATGACTCCTTAAGATCCTCTTCATGATGCTCCTTCTTGATGGAAATCCGAGACCTCCATGTCTCATAATGATCACAACAACTATGACCACACAGTATGCACTTCCTATGATTATTAAAATTACTTATGCTAGAAACATAAGTCCAAAAATCACCATAGCTTGGCATGATTTTTCTAATATTGAAATCAAAAGGCATTTCCATCTCAATAAGTCTAACTACTTGCTTATGGATATAAGTGTCCAATTTGGATGCTTCACTTATTCTCATAAGAAGTTTACAACTTGCCTTTAAGATTGAAAACTTACAATTTTCGTCTTTATGAATGAACACATCATTCATGATCTTATTGAAACCAAACGATCCTACATTATGAAGATATTTCCATTTCCTTGACTTCATAACTAATGTAACCTTACAAGGAAAACATATTTTGCTATCTTTTAAGGCATCACACTCAACTAGTATTGCCTTAATCCACCTTTGAGATTCAAAAATCTCTTCAAAGCAAAATGGTTCTTCATAAGTTGACATGAGAGCATAAATGAAACTATTTTCATTTTGTGATTGCTCCTTATTCTTGATTGATTTCTCTTGGATAATAACAATAAGTTTGAACTTGTCCAAAGTTACAAGCAAAATTCTTTCCAAGGACATAAAATAATTCCAAGTTACTTTCATGAAAGTGACATCTATCTTTGCATCTTGAACCCAAAAATGCACTTCCAAATGAAAAATCTCAAAAGATTCAACATGTGTTGTGATGGACTCTTGAAGACAAATCTTGCAAGTCCTTGTGAGACTCCAAGCCTCATTCACCTTTCCACAAAGGAAACACCTTTTCTTGGATTTGTCCTTCTTGTATTTGCATTTCGAACTTGAAACTCCATCCTTCACCTCGGTCCCCTTGCTTTGGTTCTCCTTGGATGGATTGGTCTTCTTTTTGTAGCATCTTGAGAAAATATATCCTCCCTTGTCACAAAGGTTGCACTTAGGATCCTTTCTTTCCTTCAATAGGATGCCACCTATTGATGCTATGTGAACAAAAACCTGTGATATGATTCTACAAATGTAATTTGTGACTCTCAAGAGACTAGATTTGAACATCTTCAACAATCTAGAAGGATCTACAAAAGATCTAACTCACAAACCTAAGAATCAATCTTCACACTAATGATAGTCACTTGGAAACTTGGCTTTGATCACTAAGACAAAAGCTACAATCTTTGAATCAAATCACAAAAGAAATCAGATCCACTCTCTTATTGGACTCATCAATTATCAATTTTGAAAGTTGAAATGGATATGAAAAGATTTGACACCTAGATTTTCCTTTTCACTTGACTAGTTCTCTCAACACTTGAGATTCTTGAACAAAAGATGGATTTTGTTTCAAACACATGAAAATCAAACTTAATCACTTCTTTTGGACTCACTCTTGACCCAAATAATCTCGCACTTGAGATTTAGAATGAATTTGATTTGATTTGACAACAAACTATACCACCAATTCTCAATTTAAGCCAATCTATGTCAAATTCTACAAAAGATTTGCATAGATGCTCTATATGCACTAGAAACTCTCAAAGGTTTCACTTGGAGGACAGATCCAAAGATGTTTTCTAGCAAATTGATGCTTCTAAACTTGAACCTATCACTCTTGAACAAATCTAGAGTGATGGTACAATGGATTTCAACCTCTCACCTTGCATATCACTCCTTAATATATGATTTTTAGCAAAATCCCTCTCAACTTCAACATGCACTCAAAAAATTAGAGATGATCAATTAATGCACCTATTTCATGCTTCAAATTTAATTTCTTGGCTGATCTAATCCAAGAACTAATCAAGGGATTAGATTTTCTAGAGAAAATGCTTGATTTTGCACCAAAAATATCTCAAATTGGGTGTGTGAGTCAAATTGTACAAATTTTTGAATTTTCTCAGCCCACGGCATCACACGTGTGAAAAGGGTTCCTACAGCCCACAACAAGTGTTGGTCCAATAATTTTGAGAATATCTATCAAATCCAACTCACTACCCAAAATTTGACTAGTTTCCAAAAAACTCCTAATTTTGGCTTTGATTTGGATTAACCCTATCAATTTCAACAAAACCTCTTGTACTAGGCTCTGATACCATGTGCAAAAAAAAGTACAAAAAGGACCAAGAGTGGATCCTAATCTGATCCTCAAGAGGGATTGGTTGTCAGATTACTTGATCTATCAATCTACTTCAGATTAAGATCAATCTAGATCAATTCTAGACACAACATCCTAACAAGAACAATCATTAATTGAAGGTAAGTGTACTTTATGGTTTCACATGTGTGAAACATTGTCTGAGTAAGGACTCCAACCTGAAAATCAAGTACACATTGATAGAACCTCAAAACAATCAAAACAAATGTAGACAAATGGAGAGAATCACTCAAACTTGCTTCCAAAACCAAGATTGGTGTCTCACTCTGATTATGGCCAAATGTGGCTCTATATATACAATAAGTGGGAGCTCGTGGTATTGATCATCCCTATGATCCCACATGTGTGAAGGTGCTTTGTCATATGATGATTCATCATGCAAAACTGACACTTGGACAAAACCTTCTATTTTGAGCACTTTTGGTCCATTTTCCTTCTATATGGAGATCTACTTGGCAATCTTCTAGAATTCAAAATTTGCCTACTTCAGCTTATTCCACACGTGTGAGCTGTCCTCTACACATGGGATATGACAACTAACCAAAATATTTGGCTCATGCAATCAATAGATTGATGTCATGTGTCATATATCTAGAAAACTAGTTTTTGGCCTTTTTAGCCACTAGAACTTGAATTAAATCATATGTACAACCTATATGATTATGGTACATGACAAGTACACTATTTTCACATGTGGGAACAAGCTCCACACATGTGTGTTTATCTATATACAAGATTTTTGGCATCTACCAAGCTTATTTTTGCATTTTTCACAAAGACACTATCAAAGGAGCTTCTACCTTGTGAAGCTTGTGTGCTAGCAAAATCAAACAGAAGGCCTTTTCCTAGATCAAGTATCAAGACGAAGCAACCATTCGAATTTGTACACTCTGATGTTCATTTCTCATCAACTAAGGGCAAAGGAGGAGCAAATTGCTTTGTCTCTTTTGTAGATGATTATACAAGATATTCTTGGATCTATATGTTGTCTTCAAAAGCCATGGTCTATGATGTTTTTCTTACTTTCATGACACATGCATCTTTGTCGAAGAGCTTCAGGGCTAAAGTTGTCTCCACTGTAGCTTACATTTTGAACATATGTTCGACAAAGGCCCTCTCAGACAAAAGACCACGTGAGTTTTGGACAGGATCTAAGCCTTCATTGAAGAACCTCACCTATGGACAGGTCTAGAAGGAGACAAGAAAAAAACTCAACTTTCAAGGTCTCAAGACCATCCTTATCGGATACACTTCATCTGACAGCACCTACAAGCTATACAACCACGATATCCAATAGGCTTTGATCAGTAGGGATACAATCTTTATCGAGGATCAGTATATCGACTTCAAAGGCAAGGATAAAGTTCCATGTCACTTGCTCTTCGACATGACAATCCGAGCCTCTGGCTCAAGCATTCAACTACCCAATAATGAGTCAGATGATGAAGCTGTTGCTACTCAATGAAGTACCCTTAGCATTCACTAGGAAGTACTCGACATAGCAAAGTACCCTTATCATTCACTAATAGAATCTTTGATGTATGCAATGTTGTGTACTAGACTAGATTTAACATACACTGTTAGCATGTTAAGTCAATTCATGTCTAATCCTAGGATCTGTCATTGAAAAGCATTCAAGAGAGTGACGAGATATATTCAGGAAAATTTAGATCACATTTTATGTTATGATGAAAATACTATCGACCCACTCATCCTACAAGGCTACTTTGACTCGGATTGGGGAGGAACAGTGTCTACCAAAAAATCTACCTTCGAGTTTTGTTTCTATTTGACAGGGGGACCGATTTCGTGGAACTCAAAGAAGCAGAAATCAGTTGCACTTTCTTCAACCAGCATGTCAAGCTTCAAAAGAAACTGTATGGATCAGGTTGTTACGTCACACTCAGCTCATTACTACCACCATTCTGTGTGACAACTTGGGCTGTATTTCACTATCACTGAATCCCAAATTTCATGGAAAATCCAAGCACATAGAAATCCAGTATCATTTTTTATCGTGCTTGTTTACTCACTCTGATCAGAACACGAACATCTACGACTCCTTAGTTTTTGATCAGACGATGGCTGTCTTTGATGCCTGAGAAACTCGCGATATCATACTGCTCTTTCCATCTATTTGAGAAATAAACTTCACATTGAATCCATTTTTTAGTAATAGCACACACACACACCATCTCTAATCTCTTCGGTGGACTGTACTCGTGTCTTGTGAGTATGAATTAATTTTTAAGATCTTGTTGGAAAATTGAGAACACTTAAAAGCTGTGATTGTATTTTGCATAAGCTTTCTATTAGATTGTTTTTGCACTTAGCAACTGATTGTAACGAGAGAGCTCTTCCGCAATATTCCTGCTCTCTTCTCCATTCGCGTTCTTCCAGCTCCCTTGTCCCATCAGTGCTCTGAGTAGATCTTTGGCCAATTGAATGTGTTTGTGGTTATATGGTCCAACGGGGTTCCACATTTTGCCCACTTGTATCATCGTGAAATGGGGACAAAATATGGATTGCCTCAAACTGGTCACATAAGCTCTGATGGTCGACGTATCTTTTTCAAAAGTGTGTTGTGGCCATGCAAGTTGCAGAGCCAATGTTGGAAGGCATGTGATCTCATTGCCTTTGACATATTTGGCAAAGAAGGATATCTACTAGTTGTCACGTGAGGATTTATGTGGGAAGTGGACTAGGAACTCGTTACTTTCATCCTCCACGCTTTTTGGTCGGTAGAATACGTGACTAGCAGATATGGATCGAGAGTCTTGCGAGGTTGATGCTTGTTGTTCCTCCTCTGCTCTGCCTGGACTCTGTCATGTGCCTTGGCTTGTGTCTAAGCCTTGGTCCTTATTGTCTTGTCCCACTGTGTCGGATCCTTGATCTTACCTCATACTAGCCGAGGCAGCTTCTAGTGTAGGTGGTGTGGAAATGACCACCGGGCCAATTGTAGCTGCTGAGCAATGCAATGTAGCCAATCTTTTTTTGTCTGAAAAGCTCCACTCATTGAGTCTAGAAAATCTGCCTCATGCTGGGTGAGCAATTGATTGGTGGGGCTAACCAAACGGTTTTCTCTTGTTGCAATGTTTGGACCTCTGCTTCCATGCATTGGTTTTTCGTTTCAGCCACTAATAGTTGGGGCTTGCTGCTGTTGTGCTTGTTGTTGAGCTTCCTGGACCTTGTTGGCTGCGTCACTAATTGGAAGAGGACCTTGATATAATCATGTAGGTTGGTCTCATTCAACTTCAGCTTCAGGACCTGGTCCTTCTCTGCCTACTCATGCTACTATGTGATTTGTCGGTCTTGTTGGAGCTGAGAGAGCTCCGCCCGCAACCGTGCGCTACTGGTTGCCAACTTGACCACCCGGCCATCCAAGGCAGATTTGGCCACTACCAAGCCTTGGAGTAAGGTGCCCAAGTGCTGATAGGCCGTTGTGATGTCTTGTGGCACGGCCGTTGTGGTGGTGCTTGTTGGGGCTTGTTGAGGTGTTGCCCGTGGTACTGTAGTGTCGTCATTGTCATCTTCAATTGAAATTTCTGCATCATCATCCCTTCATGTGCGGTGGGGTCAACATGCTGGGGGGAGGCGACAAACTCTATGCACTGAATGCGTCATCATCCACACGCATTTGGTTGGTTCGACAAGGGTATGATTCTTTCTCTCGGCTAAGCCATTAGATTGAGGTGAATAAGGAGTGATAAACTGTTGTTTGATGCCTTGGTTCGAGCAATACTCCTTGAATTCAGTAGAGATGTACTCTCCACCATTGTTCGACCATAGGGCGTTGATTGTCTTACCAATTTCTTTCTCTACACACTCCTTGAAGATTGTGAAGCAATTGAACGCTTCCAATTTCTTCTGGATAAAGTACACCATAGTTCTTCTGAAAAAATCATCAATAAAAGTAATGAAATACTTTGTATCCTTCAGTGAATGATTCTACATTGGGCCAAAAATGTCTATATGTATAACAACTAATAATCCTCTAGCAATATGCTGATGGCTTGATCTAAATGGTTTCCTAGCCTGTTTACCGACTAGACAATCTTGACAGATAGGTAATTTGACTTCCCTATCTGGATAGTCGAGATCAAGAACAATAGATTGCTTAGACATTTGTAATACAGAAGCATGATTCAAATGACCAAGTCTATAATGCCAAAGTAAACTCTTATTGATTTGAATAGAAATACTCAATAGGATTGTTAATAAAGTGGTTCAAACACATATTTGTGGATAGCAAAATTGTAATAATGGTTGTAAGGCCCAATTTAACTAAAGCTCCAAATTTATAGTAGCGACACAAACGACCACTATAAATAGTTGAGGTCATGCTAAATTTGGAGCCTATTGTTCATTTGTCTAATTTGAATCTAAGTGTTCTTGAAGCTTTTCTTTGAGAGCTTTCTTATGGTGATGGTGGTTCATGTGTCTAAAATCACATGAGAGCTATGATCATGCTCTAAACTTAGGCCCTATCTTATGAATGATCAATAATGATGAATAATGAATCCTAATCTGGTGAAGTTTTGCTACATTTATCCATCTATTTCATTTTTGATTAGTTTTCTTGACTTCTTGCATTTTCCATTGTAATTTGGTGATCACAAATGGACTGCATGTTTGAATGCTAAGATTGGCACATGACATGAGATATATGCCAGACAACTTAACAGAGTCGTCACAACTCTCAATCTCACATTATCTCTTTCTTCTTTAGGAGAAGACCATGCTAGGACCTAGATTTTGATGATGAAATAGGTGATGATATCCACAAAGATCAGAGACAACATACTATTCATAGTCATAGTCATGTCGTAGTTTGAGCTATGTGTCCCATCATGATGGGACATACTTCTCATCCTCCTTGATGATGTCAATATCCACCAAAGCCACCTAACATTGTAGCTCGCATCACATACTTCTTTCTCAATAGTAGCAAATCATGATGATAGTCATATTGATGTTGCTACACCTCACTTTGTATATCTAGTAGCATTGTATTCATACGAATATCTCACTCATTTCAGTTCTTTGCTATGATTCTGGAGATGTTTTCATATGCTCCCACAAATACCACACACTTGAAATGTATGTTGCTTTTCTTATATAGCTTTTGGCATGGAAAAGACATTAATAAAGCTTTCTTTCTTTCTTTCTTTCTTACATGCACCTTCTAGGTGTTGGAAGGTGCATGTAACAAAATTTATCTTTTTTCACTTGCACCAGATGCATGTAAAAAAAAAAAGTATGGCAAAAAGAGTTTAAAAAAAGTAAAAAAAAATCAAGTCTTCATCTCCTCTAGATAATTGAGCAATTCAAACATTCAATATGTGAAAATGGCAATCCAAAGCAAATTATATATTTCGGCAATTGTAGTTGTACACTATCAAAAATTGTTGTCATAGTTGTCCTTCTATGCTGAATTGATTCAAATTCATTACCTTGTTGTTTCTAGAACCTAAAACTAGCATACTTACAACAATTTAATCATGCATCTCCACAACAACTCGATATTGACCCTTAAAGTGCCAAAAAAAAAATTGACCCTTATTGGTCTATTGAAATAGAGTGATTTGTTAAAAGTCACCAAAACCATTACACATGATATTTGATAGTTGCAATTTCATCATGCAAGGTGTCCCCTTTTGTTTTTTGTTCTAGAAGCACCTCCAAAAAGCACAATTTGCACGTAAATTTAGGAGCAAAATTTTTTGTGAGTCTTCTCACCAGAATTGCCAAAAAAATTTAGCAGCAAAATTTGTATGTAAATTTAGAAGCAAACTACCTTATGAGTCTTCTTGCTACAATTCTCAAGAGCACATAAAAATTTTGATGGACAACCAATGACAAGTAGCTACATGGCACATGCAAGGCCCTCGTATCGGGCCTTTCCCTCCACAAAAAGGTAGAGAGACTATGAGTCCACAAAAATGCCTTCTCCTTTGCACTATTAATCACCCATCCATACTTCAGTCTACTTGTACTTAGTGGAGGATGTCCAACTTGCATTACTTGAAAACTTGCATGTTTCTTATTTACTATGTGCAAAGTGTGAAAGAAAAAGAAGAACATTCATTTACTTAGTTCTATGAACTAAGTGACTACACATTTGACATTTGAACATGTGTTTAATAGTGGAAAATATAACAATGAGCAACTAGAACTCGACCTTCCATGTCAGGCCTCAAATAGTCAAGTGGGCATTTACTCTATTTTTTCACACAAAGGTAGTAAATATTCTCAAAAGGACAACAAGTGCCTATTTCTAATATTGATGTTGGCAGAAATAACTACTAATAGGCAAGCACTGGCCTTCAAAACAACAAAATCCAGTCGTATCGCAGACTAGAAAAATAATTTCATTCGGCACGGGACCTGAAACACAAGATTTCATTGTTTCATTACTCACTCGATGCATGATAAGGTCGTGCTTGGGAAATGAAAACTACAAAGTCAATAGATTATGTTATTTCTTAGAAGCATGAGGATGTGTGATAGGAATGTGAAGAGTAAGAAAATTACATACAACTTATGTAACCTAATTTGCGTGATGATGACTGCAACGCTCGATGTGTTCCTGCCTGAAGATTGTCACTACTGTGACATTGTTGGACATGGGTTACTACGACTATGATGAAGAGACCCATACCAAAGATTTTAGTACCACATGATGCCATTGCTTCTTGATTCTTTTTGCTTCTTGTGATCTTTGTTACCTACACACAAGAGAGCTTTATGACCTACACGAGAGAGAGAGAGAGAGAGAGAGAGAGAGAGAGAGAGAGAGAGAGAGAGAGAGAGAGAGAGAGAGAGAGAGAGAGAGAGAGAGAGAGAGAGAGAGAGAGAGAGAGAGAGAGAGAGAGAGAGAGAGAGAGAGAGAGAGAGAGAGAGAGAGAGAGAGAGAGAGAGAGAGAGAGAGAGAGAGAATATTTATGAGTGTTGGGCCATGCCTTCACTATCATGCACCATTAGTGGAAATGCAAAATGCACATCCCTTCATTGAATTTTGTCACAAGATTTAAGTATCTGTCATAAACGTTAGAAATGGCTCCCACAATTGTGGTGTTAGGTAGGGGTGTTCTATCGTGTATGAACCATGCTTGAATCTTGGTCTATGCTCTATATAAACTTCATCCTTGTAACAAGTTTGGCATTGGTAATTTTGAAGATGCAACTTGGCCATTGTAAAAAATTGTGAGTATATTCATGTTGGTTAGCATCCTTGTAACGGTTTCGGCCTTGGTAATTTGGAAGATGCAATTCGGCCATTGTAAAAATATTGTGAGTATACTCTATTTGGTTATCATCCTTGTGCCTTTGAGAGGGAAAAAAAAGGTCAAGATTAAAGAGCATGTCTTAAATTGTTACATCTTTCCCCCCTACACCTTGCAAACTATTACCTTGTGGGCTAGGTCGTGCCTTCATCATGATGCGCCCTTAGTGACAATGCAGAATACACTCCTCCCTTCATTGAGTTTTCACTACATGTCATAAAAGTCAGCATTGGCCCCTATAGTCATGGTGTTGGATAAGAGTGTTTTGTCATGTGGTACATTTGATCCAAGCTCAAACATTAGTCTATGCATGGGAGTGCTATACTCTATTAACTTCATTCATGTTATGGCTTCATCCTTGGTAGTTTGGAGATTCGATTTGGCCCTTGTAAAAAAAGAAGTCAACATTGGCACCCTCCCTTATTGCACAATGTCAGTTTAACAAAGCGAATGGGTTCCAAACTTCCACTTGGAATCTTGATTTTTTGTTTGACTTTTCATGGTGAATTCTAAGTGGAATCTCTATTCTCAGGTGTTCAAGAATGGCTTCTCGCAAAATAGGAACAATAAACTCAACAGGCATTACAGCTTCATCTGAAGCGCATTTGTCTAGTGTTGGCCTTGAAGGTGGTCCCGAAAGCCAATAGTGTCACATGAAGTTTATGTTTCCAATCTGAGCAAGTGGCCTCCACCATTTTTGTGATAATACTATAGAGGATTTTGTTTGACGATTCTGCTTGTAGCATGAGTGATAGGGGGTACTTTCCTTTGGACAACCAAATACGAAGATAACAAGTGAGTGACGGTCTCATTTAAAAAGTGTGTGTCATCGTGATCAGTCACAAGTTTGAGTGGACAACCAAAAGGAATCAGGATATTGTCGTACATGAATTTGGTAGTAGAGTAACTTAGCATATGCTTTTCTCACTGCCTTGGCTTTGACCCATTTCGTTAGGTAATATATGGCTATGATGATATATCCACCTTGGCAACCTCACACAGCCGGGCATATAGGGTGGACATAGTCAATGCCCCATTTCTCAAATGGTATCTTGGCCAAGATAGATCATAATGACATTCTATTCTTTTCATGGGTTCTATTAAACCTTTGACACATATCACACCTCTTATCTGATAGTGAATATTCTTGAACATTGTGGGCCATCATAGCCCATGGTGTATTACTTGCTTGTTCATCCAATGAGAGAGAGAGAAGCCTAGGGGAGTTAAAGAATCTCCAAGAGCCTCCATAGGCTTATGGAATGTCAAGAGACTCCTTCCATAACCTATGACTCTTTGAATGCCTTTCTTGTGGGAGTTGGGAACTCAATGGACACTTTAGAAGGGTGCCCTCCTACTAGGTCCCATTGCCCAAGTTGTGCAAGTATACTTTGGTCCTAGACCAATAAAGTGATATGATTCAAGGTTGAGGCCCAAGGTTTAGAAAATAGTCATCCAATGACTTTCTAACACCTCACTAGGTTCCATACCTCCATCCAAGGCATAGACACCTACCTGCCCTTAATCAAGAACACTAGTACCTCAGTCTAAGGAACCTACCCTTAATACTAAGGGTACCCCTTATCCAAGGGTCACGTGACCCCATACCTCCAACTAAGGTATAGTCACTTTCCTATCCTTATCCAAGGGCACATACCCTTAATCCTAAGGGTACCTTGCCATATAGCCCCCAACACTAAATGGACTATTAGGGGTCTGAAGTACTGCTAGTTACATAGGTATGTAACACCTAATAAATGGAGTGTGGGTGGACATCCATCCATTCCTCTTCTTGAGGTCTGGAGTTAGACTCCACTCAACCACAACAAAGAGTACTTACAATAGAAGAGAAAACAATTGGATCATGGTCAATACCTATGGATCTGTTCATCCTCAACCTTACCTATTTTATTGCAGTGGCTTAGCAAAGAAAACCAACCCTGGTGAGCTCCTCACAACACAATTGTTAAGAGGTCGAGTGTTATTGCAGTCGGTATGAGAATCCACATAAACAATTGATTCCATTTCAATCTGTAAAATCCTCACAGCTCCTAATAACCTCTCAAGAAGCTCCGCATTGCTCTAGGATTTTACAAGGAACCATGTCCACAGCAACAGAGTTAACCTACCCGAGGGACAAATGCAAAATATAATTTGCCACAGTAGATGATCCAATGTCAACATCTATCCCTAAGTAGTTAGGGCTTTTTATATAGTGGCATGTCAATGCTTTACCCAGGAGGTAGGCCACATGGTTTTCAAATGTGGCTCGCACAATCCATGGCCCTTGAACTATTCTATTGATCTGTTTAAGTTGACTATTTCAAAAACAGTCATCCTCATGACTGAACTTGTACAAAAGAGAGCCATCAGGGATTGTGGAGCTTCCACCACATAGTAGAACATGCAGCTACATTGCCCTCTTCTAGGGACTTAAAGATTAATATAAAAAATGAATGATTTCAAGCCATGGCCGTTTTCATGAGCCTTATAAAGGGCATCCATTATTGGGTTATCTGACCTTGCAATCTTCCATATAATCAAGGGTTGTGCTCGTCTTTTGGTGGAAAAAAGACCTTATGGACACCCGTGAGCCAAAATTGGGCTATCTAAGTCTAAAATTTGATGGCCTAACATTTCCGCTCTATAGTACACTCGGGCGACTGGAAGTTGGTCTTCAATTTTCATTGATGCCAGGGTTGTGTTGGGACAAAAAAGAGAGAAAGACTATTCTAAAGGCAAGAATCAAGTGCAGCAGCAAGAACAAAAGCCTCACACTCAAGGTGAAAATAGTGGATCATGAAAGAAGCTTTTCTACAGATATTGCAAGAGAGCAATCACGACATCAAGGAGTGTCGTATCCGGATCTACAACAAGGCAAAGAAGCAACAAGAACAGCAGTGCTACCCAACACATGACCTCTCACAAGGAATGGTTTATCGAGTATGCACCTTATAGTAGAGATCAATTCATCTACCTCGAAGATTCAAGCACCATACGCATGGAAGGCAAAGGAACAATCAAGATCACATTCCCAATGTCCTTCACGTTCCTCAGCTATTAAAGAACCTGTTATCAGTCTCTAAGATAACTAGTGAGGACAGCACTGTTACTTTCTCATTTGAGCAATGTACAATATTTGAGGAAGATACTACTCTGACTACATGCACTAGAGTCAGAAATCTTTATGCACTCTCTAATTCAGTTGCATTGGCTAGCATCTCTAATGAAAATGTAAACGATAATGCTATTTTGTGGCATAGTTGATTTGGACACGTGAATACAAGATCACTTTCCTATGTGCGTTGTAATAACTTAGTTGATGGATTATATTTATCTTCTTCATTAGATAGGAAATATTTATTTTGTGAATCATGCATCTATGGCAAACACTCTAGAAGCAAGTTCCCCAAACCACATTCTATCAAAACAAAGCATGTATTGGATCTTGTACATAGCGATCTCTATGGTCCAATGCCAACTCTGTCCTTAGGAGATGCAATGTATTTTATCACTCTCATAGATGATTATTCTAGATGGTCTACAGTCATATTCATTAAGCACAAATCCGAAGCCTTTGAATGCTTCAAGAGATTCAAGGCCATGGCTAAGACACAAACATCTACAAAAGTGAAAGCACTCCAAATTGATGGTGGTGGTTAATACCTCTCTAACGAGATGTCCGACTACATGGCTGAACATGGTATTAGAAGACAGTTCACCACTTCCTATTTACCTCAATGGAACGGGATTGTAGAAAGAAAGATTTGAACTCTTCTCAACTCAGCCAGATCAATGCTACATCAAGCTCACCTACCTGTGAAGTTCTGGGCAGAAGCTACTACCACAGCCTGTTACGTGCAGAATAGATCCAACACCAAAGCTGTCAACAACAAAACTCCTCATGAAGTTTGGCATGGGCACAAGCCTAGTGTCAACCATTTAAAAATATTTGGTGGTATATATTTTGTTCACATTCCTAAACAACTTAGGAAGAAGTTGGATCATAGGACAAATAATGTATTTTTGTTGGCTATCCTGATGAACGTAAAGCTTATAAAGTTTATGATCCATCCACCAATGTAGTATTTGTCTCTAGGGATATAATATTTCAATGACATACATACTATGATTTCAAACAACCATCGATAAATGATGTTATGTCATTTCATTCTATTTTATGTAACATGGATTCTTCCAACGTTGATGTGCCTTCTACATAACCTGCAGCTACATCTACAAAAGCCGAGCAGCCGACAATACCTGTTATCAGACCATACCAAGTTATCTCGAATAGATTTGGAGAAATTCAAGAAGAAGCATCATCGCATCCTGGTCAACCAAACGTCCGCAGATCCTCACAGACTCGGACAGTTCTTGAGAGGTATACACCTCAATCATTCAAGTCATCAGAAGAACCAGAGAGCCTAGCTGAAGCAATTAACTCCAAGGATGCTGTGAAGTGGCAAGAAGCTATGGAAAGCGAGTAAAACTCACTTTTGACGAATCAGATCTGGACACTGGTCGACTTTCCCACTCACAAGAGAGTTATAGACAAAAAGTGGATCTTCAAGAAGAAGATCAACTCTGATGGTTCCATTGCTAAATGGAAAGCACGGTTGATGGATAAAGGATTCACTCAAGTCCAAGGACTGGATTATCAAAATAAAATTTAGTCCTGTCATTGACATGTAGTGAATCAGGACTCTGATTGCATTAGTAGCCGCAAAAGATCGCGAAATGCACCAAATGGATGTCAAGACAACATTTCTCAACAACAATGTTGAAGAGGAGCTGTATACCTTCCAACTTGAAGGATTTAAAGTCAAAGGCCAAGAGCACAAAGTGTGCAAGCTGCACAAAGCAATCTACGGTCTGAAACAGGCCACAAGAGCATGGTTCTCGATAGAATCAACTCTTATCTCATTCAATTGGGATTTGCAAACAATTTGACTGACTATAATGTTTATTCGAAGCATATAGGCACCAGCTCAGTTCACATAGCTCTTTACGTAGATGATGCATTTATTTTGTCTAACGACACTTCTCTTCTGCACACTACTAAGAGTGATCTGTCAAAGGAATTTGACATGACTGATTTAGGAGCTATCCATTCGTTGCTACGAATTCACATTACTAGAAATAGGCCTCAGAAGAAGATCTATTTTAGCCAGCAGGCATATCTAAAAGGCATTTGAGAAAAGATTCATATGTCTGATTGCAAACCAATTGATACTCCAATGGATCCAAGTATAGTATTGACTAAACCTACTTGTGTTGATTCTGATAGTGAAGTACTTGACATAGCAAAGTACCCTTATCATTCACTAATAGGATCTTTCATGTATGCAATTTGTGTACTAGACTAGATTTAGCATACACTGTTAGCACGTTAAGTCAATTCATGTCTAATCCTAGGATCTCTCATTGAAAATCATTAAAGAGAGTGATGAGATATATTCAGGGAATTTTATATCACATTGTATGTTATGATGAAAATGCTATCGACCCACTCATCTTGTGAGGCTACTCTGACTCAAATTGGGGAGGAACAGTCTCTACTAAAAATCCTACCTCTGGAATCTGTTTCTATCGCAGCATGTCAAGCTTCAAAAGAAGTTGTATGGATCAGGTTGTTAATTCACGACTTACGTCACACTCAGTTCAATACTACCACCATTATGTGTGACAACTTGAGTTGTATTTCACTATCACTGAATCCCAGATTTCATAACAAATCCAAGCACATGGAAATTCCGTATCATTTCATTTGGGAGAAAGTTTTCTCAGGGCAAGTAATCTGTCAGTACTGCTCCACAATAGAAATGGTCGCAGACATCTTCACCAAAACGCTTCCCAGAATCAAGCATCAGAAGTTCTTCAGCATGCTGAACTTGATAAAGATACCAAGACACCAACTGTGACCTTAAGGGGGACTGTTGGAAATTAAGCCCACAGTTGTCTCCTTGGTGAATGACTAATTTATATTTCAAGAGTCTTCTTGCACATTTTTTATCATTGATCTAGGATCAGGTGAAATCAACTTTGGTTCTACGTCTGCTCATCTGATACTTGCATGAATCGTAACTTAGACAACCAAACTATTTGAAGAATGTCTACAAACGGGCTTTTGGCTGACCTCCAGCAAAAGATAACTAATCCTGTCATAATTTCAAGTTCAAATGTTAAGTTTAATAATTTGAAGTCATTGAAGACTTGGCCATCTTCAAGGGCTTCCATAAACTTGCATTTAGAACAAGTTTGCAAAAAACTCTACTTTCGCGACAGTCTGCAGAAATACTCTAAGTGTCATTGTTGTGCTTCAGTGTAATATAACAACAATACACTTTTCTATCTGTGTATAATGTAGATGAATGCTTATTGTAATTTGAATGCACTCTATCATTGTTTGATCGCGCTTGTTTACTCACTCTGATAAAACACGAACGTCTACGACTCCTCAGTTCCTGATCAGACGATGGCTATCTTTGATGCCTGAGAAACTCATGATATCATACTGCTCTTTCCATCTATTTGAGAACTAAACTTCACATTGAATCCATTTTTCAGTAATACCACACACACACTATGAAAAATGAAAAAATAAGTTTGGTAGAGGCCAAAAATCTTGTATATAGGATAAACACACATGTGTGGAGCTTGTTCTCACGTGTGAAACTAGTGTACTTGTCATGTACCATAATCATATATGTTGTACATATGATTTAATTCAAGTTCTAGTGACTAAAATGGCCAAAAACTAGTTTTCTAGAGACAAAGAGTATGCTAACTCTTGTGGTGGTGCTTTTGCTTCTCATATTTCTTTGGAGGAACTATGGCATAGAAGGTTGGGGCATTCTAACTATAGTTCTATGGTGTCCATGGTCAAGAAAGCCAAAGCTATTGGCTTGCCTAATCTTATCTCCAAGAATTTTAAGCCATGTGAGGCTTGTGCCATATCTAAATCTCATAAGAAGCCTTTTTCAAAGTCATCTATTAAGACTACACATCCATTGGAGCTCATACACTCGGATGTGCACTTCTCATCTTCAAAGAGCAATGGTGGTGCTACTTGCTTTGTAACTTTCATTGATGATTTCACAAGATTTACTTGGTTATATCTTCTAGCTTCAAAGTCTATGGTATTTGACTATTTCCTAAAGTTCAAAGCTCTAATTGAAAAGCAATTTTCATACAAAATCAAGATTCTTAGAAGTGATGGAGGTGGTGAGTACACTTCCAACAAATTTCATGATTATTGTGAGCTTGAAGGCATTAAAAGAGAGTATTCTTGTGCATATACACCATCTCAAAATGGGGTGGCTGAAAGAAAGAATAGAATCTTGTGTGAATGTGCCAAAACCATTAGAATTGAGGCATCCTTGCCAAAAGACTTTTGGGGTGAGGCCATCAATTGTTCAAAATATCTTTGCAATCGACTCCCTCATGTTGCACTTGAAGGAAAGTCACCATATGAAGCACTTTATTTGAAGAAACCTAAGGTTGATTACCTTAGAGTATTTGGATGCATATGCTTTGTCCATATTCCCTTGGAAACGAGAAAGAAGGATGATCCTTGTACAAGCAAAGGAGTAATGGTTGGATATTCATCCAACAAGAAAGCCTATTGAATCTACATGCTCTCTACTTCTAAAGTTATTGAAAGTAGAGATGTAGATTTTCATGAAGAAGAAAAGTCCAATCTTGGAGGGGCCGAGATCAAGCAACCTCAAAATCTAACACCTTTTGTTATTGAAGACAATCAACATATGGAGGGGTCAAGATTTGAAGATGGAGTTCCTCAAATTTTCAATCCTACACGATCCATGAGGGAGAGATCCGAGTCTTAAAGGCTCACTTATGATGACAAAGGAAAACAAGTGGATCTTGATTCCACTTATGCTTATTTTGTTTCTCATGAGGAGCTCAAAGATGTCCAAGAAGCCCTCAATACCAAGGAGTGGTATGAGGCCATGAAGATTGAATATGATGCCTTGATCACCAACCACACATGGGAGCTAGTGGATCCACCACCTAACATGCACATCATTGGATGCAAGTGGGTGGTCAAGATCAAGTACAATCATGATGGCTCCATCAACAAGTACAAGGCAAGATTATGTGCTAAAGGCTTTGCACAAATATATGGCCTTGACTATGAAGAAACCTTTGCTCCTGTAGCAAAGATGGTGACAATAAGAATCATAATCTCTCTTGCTCTATTTTTTAAGTGGAAATTGTATCAACTTGATGTCTCCAACGCTTTTTTGAATGGCTATCTTGAGGAGGAGATATACATGGAACAACCTCAAAGATTCATCAAGGATAAATCTAAGGTGTGATTGCTATTTAGAAGTCTTTATGGCTTGAAACAAGCACCTAGATCATGGTATTCAAGACTCAACGACTTTCTACTTTTATTAGGATTTGTGCTTAGTGACTATGATCCTTCTATGTACTTAAAGTTTGATGGTATAATATTGTCATTCTTCTAATCTATGTAGATGACATTATTCTTAGTGGAAGTTGTTTGATGCTAGTTCAACAAACTAATGATGCATTAGGAGGAGAATCTAAAATGCAAGATATAGGAGAGATCCATTACATTTTAGGCCTTGAGATTGATTTTCATGAAGAGTATGCTTTTATTTGTCAATCTAGATATGTCTTTTCTATGTTGAGAAAATTCAATATGCAAAATTGTGAAGGCATAGATACTCCCATGGGGCAATATGTAAAAGACCCTATTAAAGGTGATGAAAGATCCTTCAAGAACATCACATATAGGAGTCTTATAGGCTCCTTAATTTGGTTTACTATCACTAGACCCGATTTGAGCTATTGTGTGCACAAATTGAGTCAATTTATGCAAGATCCTAAGATCCAACATTGGAAGATGGCCAAAAGAGTTCTAAGATATGTATCTTCTATTCAAGATTATAGTTTATTGTACAAGAATGAAGATCTAACCATTGTTGGCTATTCGAATTCCAATTTTGCAAGTGATAAAATAGATCGAAAGTCCATTAATGCATATACTATCTTTCTTGGAGGCAATCTTGTGTCTTGGCTTTCAAAGAAGCAAGATACCATATCTCTATCTTCTTGTGAGGCCGAGTACAAAGCACTCACTACAACAACTAAAGAGGTGCTTTGGATCAAGAGGTTAATCATGGAGCTAAAGTACATTAAAGAGGATGATCTTCCCTTGATCAAGTGTGACAACATATCGGCCCAAGCTCTTGCAAACAATCCTATTTTTCATGCAAGAAGCAATCATATAGAAGTGGCACACCATTTTGTAAGGGAAAAGCTCATTGGAGGTGAAATCAACTTGGAACATGTCAACACATCTTCATGTTTTTGATGATCTTCTCACAAAGCCACTTTGCAAAAGTGCCTTCTCAAAGCATAGATCTAATCTTGGTCTTATCTCAAGATCGATGCTTGATCCACATTAGATACATTTTTAGGAGGAATGTTGAGATATTGGAAAAATCTATCTAATGTTGTAAGTAGGGGTCCTAAAAATGCCAAAGATGAATTGAGCTCTTTTGGCTTAGTAACGACTCCTCTTAGAATAAAATATTCAAGATAGGTAGAAGTAGAAACTCGAGCTACCATAGGAATTGCCATTTGTACTTTGCATGCCACATTTAATGCATGAAAATACTAGGTGGCACATTTAGACATATTGAGGTGGCTTAAATAAGTCTAGATAGCTTGAGAGGTGGATTCATAACTCCAATTCAACTCAAAGTAGGAGGAAAGTCCATGGATCTATATATATGTGATGTACTCTCATTGAGAAGATGATGATTTTTGTGTGTAATGCAAATATGGAGACTAAGCTCTTTGTGACCTCTCTCTCTACTCGAGTTTGTACATTCATATTCTCTCTCTAGCCGAGTTGAGCCATTTATTGTACTTAGTTTCAAATTTTTTGATAGATCTTGCTTGTAACACAATAATATTTCTTGTACGATCAGCTTTCCTATTGTCAATCAATGCTAGTTTGATTTTTATGGTATTATTGGGCCTAGGAGATCAAAAGTACATGTGTAGGGCATCCCACACATGTGAATTCAACATATTCTTGAACAATTTTTTGGTGAATGAGGATACAACTGATATTTTCAATCTAGAATAGAGGATGTACATAATTCTAACTTTTCACATGTGTAAAAACCAGAATACATCATCTGACTCTATCTCCTCTATGTTTGATCCAAAGGTACTGACATTATAGCTTGTTGGAAAGCTAGAAGAGTCCTCTTTCTAGTGCAATTGGTTTCAATTCATTTTGATGATCCTAGTAGGAGTTATAAGCTATTAAAGCGGGTAGGGAGAGACCCAAAACCCTAGTGGACACTTTTTAATTTGAATATATTGCATGCATGATTCCATTCACAGTTTTTGGTACTCAATCAAAGATAGAATTGGATAAGACAAGTTTTTGTTGTCATAGTCACATCGTTTCACACAAAGGGTTGTGTTGTGAGTTGAATGTGTGTTTCTAGAGTGTTTTTCATTCATGTGAAACTCGTGGAAAAATTTGACATCAGAATTGTAAGTGCTTCATCAGTAGATAGAGGCTAGATCCAAATTCAAGTTGATTGGTTCTCTGTAGTGAGATTGGTCTCACATATTCTATTGCATGAATTCAATAGGTTGGATCAACTCTTGAATTCTAGAGAAGCAACACATTCAATTTGATTGATTTTCTATTGTGAGCAAGATCTCACATGGCTATTGCAAGATTTTACATAGGATTTGTTAGTATACCCAATTGTTTTGGTTCCTATAGTGAAAGAGTAGCAACACACTCAATTCCATTTTTTGTTGTCCAAATTACAAGAGTCTTCACATTCATGGCATCTGTAGGAGATTTTCCCTTTGAAACTAGTGAGAGACTAGATACCTTCAACTATTTAGTTTGGAAGGATAGGATAGAATCTTTGTTGGTTCTATATGGTGTAATGGACATAGTATCAGGAATTGAAGTTGAACCTGAAGCTTATGATGAGGCTCAGAGATTCAAGAACAGAGCGAGAATTGCTCTTCATGTCATCAAAATCAATATCTATGATGAGATGTTGAGAGAAATAAGACCATGCACCTCATCCAAGGAGGCTTGGAATATCCTTAAGTCAATTCATGAAGCAAAGATCACATCAAGACTTTTTACTCTTAGAAACCAGATCTTTTCTAGTTTCCAAAGAGTTGATGAAAGTGCTTCAAGTTTTGTAATGAGAGTTAAAGGTCTCCACAGAGAGATAGCATGCATAGGAGATACTCTAGAAAACAGTGAACTTGTTCAAGTAGTCCTTAATGGACTTAGGAAAGAGTATGCAAATTTTGTGCAATCTTATGCTATCAGGGAGGAGCTACTATCTTTGGAGGCTCTGCATGAAGTTCTTATTGCTGAAGAATGCAGACAAAAGAACAAGCTATCGTTGATTTTCTCCTCCACGGACTTGGGACGTCGGAAAGCCCGGCTGGCAGATATAGTTCGCGAGCCTCTTGATGAGGAGGCTTGTCCTTCCTCGTGGCCATGTCTTGGCCTTGGTCCTGCAACTCAGCTCCAGTATCAGGGGGTCCTTTGTCTTGCCCGCCTGACCCCTGATCCTGACTTATTGCCTCTGTTGCCTACTGGCCTTGGTCCTGCGTCTCAGCTTTAATATCAAGAGGTCCTTGGTCTTGCCCACCTGACTCCTGATCCTAACTTATTGCCCCTGCTACCTGTTGGCCTTGGTCTTGGCTCGTACTTGTCTGTGCAGCATCAAAAAGAGGTGGTGTTGGAATCACCACCGGGGTTGGTTGAGTCTTCTTCTCCATGAATTGTTGACAAGCCTTGAGGGCTTGTTTGGCCTGGGCGAGCTCCTGAGTTGTGCTAGCTCGGTATTTGTCGAACTCCGTCTGGTAGCTGTTCAAAGTTTGACTATAGACCTGCACTTGAGGCCTGAAAAGATTCATTTATGCTTGAGAGAGTGGCCTTGAGTCATGTGCGGGTTGAACTAACCAGGCGAGTTTTTCGCTTTGCAGGGCTTGCACCTCCACTCCCAGGCACGTATTTTTTGCCTCATATATCTGGAGTTGCACTTGGAGGGGGGCAAGCCACTGGGATGCCTCAGACTAAAGCTCTTGCACCTTGGTGGAGACATCTATTAGCGCTTTGGAGAGGCTCTGGATATACTGGTTGAGGTCGTCCTCCTTTTGCTGCAGTGTTGTGAGCTCCCGGTGCTTGTTTTATTCATGTTGTTGAGCAATTATCAGCTCTTGTTGCAGCTTTGTGATTTTTGCTCACAACTGGGTGTTGCTGGTTGCCAATTGGAGTACCTGACTATCCATTGATGCCTTGGCTACTACCGCATCCTGGATGAATGTTCCCAAGGCTTGGTAGGCCATCGTTAAGTCTGTTGGAGCAGCTGATACATTGGCGCTTGTAGGGGCTTGTGTGGTAGTGGCCCCGACGACCTATACAATGTCGTCATCATTGTCTTTGATGAGTTTCTCCAGTGATCTTTTGTCATCTAGGGCGGTGAAATCTGTCCAATTTGGTGGTGGAATAAAAATTGTTTGTCCAAATGCATCATCAGGCAACGGTTGGTCGCCCTCGACAGTCTTTTATGGAGAAATGGGTGGTGTGGGAGGAATAGAAGTGGAAACAGGGATGGGGACAATTTGTTCAAACGAGAGAATGGATGGGATAGAGGAAAACTTTAGGGTGGTGTTGAGGACGGAAGGAGAAGATGGGGTGGCGTGGTGGTAAAAAGTTGATGACCTGCATCCATGCTAGAGTGTCTGGAGACAACTGGGAATCAGCAAGATTGAACTGGAAAGGGACAGTGGTGGGAACAAGAGTAATGGAGGATGCGATAGTAATGGAAGGGGTGGGTGGAACAGAAGAAAGAGAAGTGGCAACGAAAACAGTGGTAGGGGGCTGTATAGAAGAGGAAGTGCCGGTGGTAGAAGCTGAAGCTGTTACTGGTGTGGTGGTGGTGGTGCGACATCTGGTAGTAGGTGGGGATGAGAAAAAGGGGGTAGTGCCATGTATTCTTTTGCTGGCCGTCGTATCAGTGACTGCAGGTTGGGCAGACGAGGATGCGGTTGATGGAGGATAAAGGTTACTGTGTAGCACAATGGACGATAAGATGCTGGAACGGCGAAACCCGTGCACTTTTGCCTCGAGAAGTGCGCAGGCAAAGTTACACAGCAAGGGGCCTACTATGATATGTTCTCGAGAGTTTGGTTTTATTGAGATTGCTACTTCACGGATAAGAAAGGTATGCCAGTCGTATGGCACAATCGTGGGGCCAGGAAATCCCAGGAAAGACTCCACAATCTGACTCAACAGCGTGGACTGGATTCTGTTCTTGCAAAATGTTGAAACAACCAGAAAGTTGTTCAACAAATGTGCAATCGCCTGAATGACTAGTTCCGTGATAGCCTCTATCAGGTACCCGTTGTTAGTTTGAATCGAAATTTCTGGTGCAATCTGGGTGAGAAAAGTTTTATCAGGGCTTTTCTCTAACGATGAGAGATGGGCTGGCGATCACCGGACATAATGCCAATAGTGACCATTGAGTCCGCATTAATCCATACCTTGTACGTGGTACCCTAGTACGAGAAGTGGAAACGCGACTTCGGCGCATCCCAGGTGGCGTAAGTGTGAAGGATGAGGCCCATGTTAATGTCAGAGCTGAAAAGCGTCGGATAAAAAGCCATTGCTTTAAGAAGTGGGCTAGCAATATGAAGTTAGGGTTTAATTAGGGCATCAGAAGACAAGGGCCAAATCTGGGTGGCTGATGGTATCTCCCGCTGGATCACCTGCTTGGTGTCAGAGTCGTCAGAAAGTGAGGAGGCCATGTTAGGAGTGATAGTTAAAGTTGGTTAAGAAGTGAGAAAAATGGTGGAATGGGTAAAAAGTGATGGAAACGAGAAAAGTAGTGAAAAACAATAATTGGATGGCAGTAATAGCAGTTCAGAGCGCAGATCTGGGTTCAGAGTATGCAGATGATGGCTTGCATGAAGTTTGATCGCATTCAGAGGACTTGGAAAATTTGGTCGAAATTTGAGCAGAGCTTCACTAGGAAAGGTGACAAATGGCTCAAATTCAGCCCTTATATAGCGGAAGTTAGAGTGCGTATTAGGTGAAATCCACTTTCCCTTGTTCAGTTCCACCCAAATTTTGGCAAGGACCTTCTTCACAAAATTCTAAGACCTCAGAGAAGTCTGCGAGAGTTTACAAGGTGATTTGACTCCCCTGTGAAGGTTTTGCGAGGGTTCATGCAGTCTGCGAGGGTTCAATCCTTGCAGGAAGTGAATGCTCGTACAACTTGATCCCGTGGTAGGATTTTCAATATCAGGCCATGTAGGCAGACTAATTTCACTGCTTTGATTCCATCTATGCCCCTTGCGAAGGTTGGTTTTGTGAAGATTATTAAAATATTATCTTCCTATCTCAAGTTTGGGGCCATGTCCATGGTGATTTCCACTAAAATTCATGTTGTACATAAAAGGATTGTGAATTGAGCACATATCCTTCTAGTGTAGCTCGGATTTGAATCAGATAGGCTCAATTTTGATGACATGAAGTAGTTTAAATAACATGAAAAGTCATAATGTATGCAAGCAAGCCACATGCAATCAATGCATGCAACATGCAAAGTAGTTTCTATGATCTACACATGTCTAGGCAGTTTCATGAGTTGACATGCAGTACATGCAACATACATGCATGCAGTTACACATGTGGATCTCTGGTAGGTGAATTAGTTCAGTTAAGTGGACCTTCTATGCAACTCCACTATAGGAATTTGAGTCTCTCTCATGTAGGAAAAGTTGGGCATGTTTTGCCACATTGTGAATAAGATTTTGGTGTTTTGGACTCATTATCTCTCTACCCAAGTTTTCTATGATTGATTTTCTCTCTCTACCCGAGAGCAACCTCTTTTTCCATACTGAACACTTAGAATTATTTCTGACATTCATTTCTCATAGTGAAGAGTTGGATTTTTTCATCAGATGTATGCCATTGTGCTCTTGCCTTAGATTTTTCAAGCATACTGTTCTTTGATCAATCTTGTGCAATCACAGCACCTCAGTAAGATCCTGTAGGGTGTGTGGTGAATCACATGTGCTAAAAACTTCACATGGTATCAGAACAAGATACATCATTAAAGGGTAAAGAGGAGAAACTAGACATCATGAAAGATGCCTCTTCACAACTTGCATGTGAGTCTTCTATAATAAAATTGGCTTGATCTTCGTTTTGAAGTTAGAAAAATGAGTTGAATCATCTTCTACTCCTCCATAGTCTTTTCTTTGCTTTGTCCTTTGATTTGTCTTTGGTGAAGGCTTGAGAAAAACTATTCTTGCTCCTCCCTCTTGACTTGATCTTGGCAAAGTGAGCTTTGCTACAACAACCATCCTTCCTTGAAAGTGTGAGAATTTCTATCCAAATATTCCCACGACTCCTCAAGTGACGACTATCAGATATCATTTTTGGCACAAACCATAAAAGACAACGAGCTGCAAGCACTACCCGCCCTCCAACCACAACTTGATGGCGCCAACAGCTATTTGAATGAGACCTTGCGGCCATCAGGGCCTATGTGACCAGTCCAACACGCATTTTCTGCCATGCACACGACGATCCAAATGGGCAAAATGCGGCACTCCTCTGGACAAGATCACCATCCAGAACTGTAATTGGCCGAAAATCCCTTCAGAGCACGGTTGGAATACGGATGTAGACGTCCGAAGGGCCCTTAGCCAATTCTCTAATAAGTATTTCAACTGCCTTGACCCAACAGTCCGCGCGGTAGCCACTTACGCCCGGAACTTAGAGTATCTAATGGAAATCGAAATGAAGTGGGATAATTTTCTCCCACCAATATTCTTTGATCCAAATAAGACGTTAGCCTCAGAGAAAGTGGAAGATCAACTTCCAATGGCTCGAGTTTACTATCGAGCCGCATTCCTTGGCTATCCTTGGACATGCAGATTCCAAGCGTGAGTCGACCAAAGCTGGCTAACAGGAGTCCACAAGTCCCTTCACACACCCAAGGACTTGAAGAAGATAGATCGAATAAGCTTTATGGAAGATGTCACTGGCTACCTGATCCACCAGAGGTGGGCCAAGAAGACTTTGTACTAAACCGACAGAGTGCCAAGGGACCGGCACTACTTCAGGCTGTGGGTCCAATTATTGTAAATAAATAATATCGGCTAATAAAATATTAAGCGAGGGCATGACATCTTGTGCGTAGAAGCCCATGGCCCAATGAGCACGCAAGTTGAGTTGTAAATAGAATAATAGATTTGGGCCCTTTTATAATTAAAATAATACTTGAGGCCCAAATGCAAGTTAGAAACTTAGTGCTAACTCTTTTAAGTTGGGTCCAAATGGAGACTCACATGAATCATGTGAAATCCAGTGTACTTTACCTTTGGATCAAGTTGGGTCCAAGATGAATGGATAGGATTAGTGTACATATTAGCCAATAGTATTTTGGGGCAAGGGCCTTTCCCATTTATAAAAAGGCACTTCATGTACTCTATTCTCATGCTTAATGAGAAGGAAGAAACTCTACCAAATTTCGGAGAGAAACATCCTCACTTGCTATTCACTACTGGCTAACGTGCTTGATTTGCAATGAATAGTGTAGCGCACTTCCGCACAGAATAGGCGCACACCACTGACTGAGTAGATCAGTTGTCCGACCCTCACACACAAGACATAAATTAGACAAAATTCCCATTCTACACATGAAAATGCTTGATTTTTACAAGGAATCACTCTAGCACACTCTAGAATTGGTGACACCTCCAAATCACTCACTAGAATTGGTTCCTCCTCCAAATACAGCCTGCAACTAAGCTCCAATACCATGTGAAAAAAATCAGCTTACAAAGACCTAATTATGCCCTTTGATTTTTGGCTACAATGGAAAACACATCTAGTACCATTAACAATGTAGAATTCTAGCATCAACTACACATAGAAGATGTAAACTCAATAAGAACTTGACAAAATCGCTTATGAATAATAATTTACAGTTGTTGTCCGTAAAACGGTTGCACTACAACACGTTTCACACGTGTGGATCCATAACATAAGAGAAAATAACATTCTACACACAAGATTTCAATATATCACCCCCAAGATGCAAAAAATGGATGTAGAAACCCAAAGAGATATTTTCCATGAATGAGAGGAGGAGAGAGGTGAATTTCTCCCACACTTGTATGCTTATTTATAACAGCTCTTTGCCCTTTTTGGATGCTCTACACAAGCTTATCAACTTATGGAAGTTTCTAGAATTTTCTCTAAAAAGCTAGATAACTTGACTAGATTCATTGTACCTCTTTTAACCAATTAGAGTAGGTCCAAATTCGACCTTATCAACTTGCCTAAGTTGCCAAAAATAATAAATCAACTACTCTTAGGCCTTATTAACTTTGTAAAGTTTATCTTGAGGTTAAAATGCATATTGGCCAAAATTGCCAAATAAATTTAACATGATAAATCTCAAACTAGTTGAGAATTTCTCACATATATGGTAAATTTTGCATGAAATATGTGTCACAAAATAACATTTATTAAGTCATCAACTAGAGGACTTGGTATACTTCATGCTTATAGACATTTTCACAACAAATTAGGTTATAAATTTGAATGTGTGACAAGTGACAACATATATGTCATCCAAAGATCAAAGTAAATCTATATATAGATCTATTGAGCTAGAATTTCTATATACTTTTTGCCTAAAAATGTCCATTCATGCTCTTAAAAATGTTAAATATTTTGCAACCATAACTTCAATAAGGATTGTTATGCCAATGCTCTCAGGAAAACTTTGCAATTATATATTTTTATGAGCAATAGTAGTTAGTACCTACACATTAATCCCACAAATTTTGATGAAAATCCAGCAAGTTTCACACGTGTGGGGAACAATCCTAAAGTGTGAATGATTTTGTTAAGCTTTTTGTTTAGCACATAATTTGATTCTAGATTGAATATCAAGATCTAGTACAAAAATTTATGGCCAAAGCACAATCTAGCATGCTAATAATCAAAGAATGATTGCATTCAATATCAAAAAAGAAGAAGTACAAGAATTTAATGCATTAGCATAATCCTCTACTCGAGTTAGAGAGAGAAAGAGAGAGCAAAATTCAAGCATACAATAAGATAGATCCAAATTGACATGGAATAGCTTCAAAGCATGGTTCTTCATCAAAAGTTATGAGAGAGCCTACACATATTTATGGAGATTGGAGTAGCTCGAGGTAGAACCATCTCTCTTCTACTTTCATCCACATCGTGAAAACTAGCAAACTAGTGACATTTGTCACTTTACGTGCATCCATATCTACCTACTTTTACCAAGTGACATATGAAATCATGTAGCTCAAGTTTCCTCTAGGCCAAACTTGGCATTTGTAATATGAAACATTACATACACATAGAAAAAACTTTGCCAAAGCCTAAAGTCAAGATAGATGATTTTTCATTTTTCAACACTCCTCCTA
Source organism: Diphasiastrum complanatum (assembly GCA_029204225.1). Lineage (NCBI taxonomy): Eukaryota > Viridiplantae > Streptophyta > Lycopodiopsida > Lycopodiales > Lycopodiaceae > Diphasiastrum > Diphasiastrum complanatum. Next base: position 13,763,368 of record CM055096.1, read on the forward strand.
AAAATTAATCTATGTTGACTTGAACATGGATCTTGGAATTAATCCAAGATTGGCTCTATGTTTGATGAAGGAATTTTTGCTCAAAGGGGTTTGGTGAGCAAATGTGCAATACATGATGATGTGTCGATGTGTTCCAAATAGATTTCTCCTCTAATGAGCTTCTCTCTCAGGAAGTGATGTGCAACTTCGCTTTGTTTGCTCCTTGCATGAAATATTGGATTGTTGGCAAGGGCTTGTGCTAAAATATTGTCACACATGATCAATGGTAGATCGTCCTCCTTGATAGTCTTTAGCTCCAATAACAACCTCTTGATCCAAAGCACTTCTTTTGTTGTAGTAGTAACTGTCTCATATTCAGCTTCATAGGATGAGAGTGATATGGTATCTTGTTTTTTAGAAAGCCAAGATATTAAATTTCCTCCAAAGTATATGACATATGCACTTGTAAATTTTTGATCCACTTTATCACTAGCAAAATCCGAGTCAGAATAGCCAACAATGGAAAGATCTTCATTTTTGTATAACAAACCATAATCATAGGTTGAAGATATGTACCTAGGTACCCTTTTGGCCATTTTCCAATGATGAATAGTAGGATTTTACATGACTTGGCTCAACTTATGAACAATAAAACTTACATCGGGTCTAGTTATAGTAAGCCAAATTAAGAAGCCTATAAGACTCCTAAAAAGAGTGATGTCCATGAAGGATCTTTCATCACCTTTATTAGGGTCTATTACAATTTGCTCCATAGGAGTATCAATACTCTTACAATCTAGCATATTAAATTTTTTCAACATTGAAAGAGCATACTTGGATTGACAAACAAAAGCTTTTTCATTATGGAAGTCAATCTCTAATCCTAAGATGTAATGAATTCTACCAAGATCTTGCATCTTAAATTATCCTGCAAGTGCAATTTTAGTTTCTTCAACTAAAATTGATACAACTTCATGTGAGGATAATATCATCAACATAAACTAGAAGAATGACAATATCACTAGCATAGAACTTGATATAAAAGGAAGGATCATAGTCACTAAGTTGAATCCTAGTGAGACAAGGAAAGTATTAAGTCGAGAATACCACAATTTTGGTGCTTGCTTTAGTCCATAGAGACTTTTGAAGAGCAAGCAAACTTTGGTCTTGTCTTGGATGAATCCAAGGGGTTGTTCCATATAAATTTCTTTTTCTAGATATCCATTTAAGAAGGCATTTGAGAAATCTAGTTGAAAAACTTGCCATTTGAAGAAACAAGCAATGGAAATGATAGTTCTAATTGATACCATCTTTGCAACAGGAGCAAAAGTCTCCTCATAATCAAGTCCATAAACTTGGGCAAAGCCCTTTGCACAAAGTCTTGTCTTATACTTGTTTATTGTGCCATCTTGATTATATTTGACTCGAAACACCCATTTGCAACCAATAGTGTGCTTGTTGGATGAAAGATCCACAAGCTCCCATGTCTTGTTGGCAATCAATGCATCATATTCTTCCTTCATGGCTAGAAACCATTCTTTTGAGTTGAGTGCTCCATGTACATCCTTTGGCTCTTCATATGAAATAAAATATGCATAATTAATGGAACTGAGTTCCACTTGTTTTCCTTTATCTCCATTAGGCTTGGATCTTTCTCTTAGTGACCTCCTTGGTGAGAAGACTCGAGGTGACTCCTCCTCAATTCTCGGCCCCATCTCTCCATGATAATATTCAAGGGTGATGATAGGAGAATCTTTTTGAGAATCTTTGATCTCGGCCTCATCAAAGATGTATTTTTTATTCTCATGAAAAATAACATCTCTACTCTCAATTGTAATTGAGGTAGAGGAAATATGAATTCTGTATGCCTTCTTGTTGGATGAGTATCCAACCATGATCCCTTTGATTGAATTTGGATCATCTCTTTTCCTTGTTTCCAAGGGTACATGAACAAAGCAAGCACATCCAAAAACTCTAAGGTGATCAACCTTAGGTTTTTTCTTAAATAAGACTTCATATGGTGATCTTCCTGCAAGTGTATTGTGAGGTAATCTATTGCACAAATAATTTTCCCAATTAATTGCTTCTCCCCAATATTTAATAGGCAAAGTAGCTTCAACTCGGATTGCTTTAGCACATTCACATAGAGATCGATTTTTTCTTTTGGCAACCCCATTTTGTCATGGGGAATAAGCACAATAAAATTCTCTCTTAATCCCTTCAATCTCACAATAATCATAGAACTTGTTGGAGACGTATTCACCTCTTCCATCACATCTCAAAGCTTTAACTTTGAAAGAAAACTGTTTCTCAACATAAGCTTTGAAAACTAGGAAGTGTTCAAACACCATAGCTTTCGAAGAAAGAAGGTACAACCAAGTATATCTTGTAAAATCATTAATGAAGGTAACAAAACAAGTAGCACCACCAATACTTTTTGAGGAAGAAAAGTGACATCCGAGTGAATTAATTCTAAAGGATGAGAAGTCTTAATAAAAGGCTTTTGATATGGCTTTCTATGTGATTTTGCAATAGCACAAGCCTCACATGGCTTGATATCTTTGGAAGGTGATCTTGGTAGGCCAATCGCCTTATTATTCTTGACCATAGAAAGCATAGATTTATAGTTGGGATGTCCCAACCTCCTATGCATCTGTTATGAACATGTTCAGACAATCCATGGTCCTTGATATCGACTATCCTTCTGGTAAGATCGATCTCCCTGTCTGTCATAGTTGCATCTTTAGAAAGCTGGCTAGGATTTCTTTTAGATCAAACCATATGCATTCAGCAAAAGATCTGTTAGATGTTGCTCATACAGATATATGTGGATCTATACAAACTCCTTCATTGCTAGACGCAAAGTATTTCATTATCTTTATTGACAAATTCTCCAGAAGAATAGTTGCTTATTTGATTAAACAGAAATCATAGGCTTTCATCAAATTCAGACAATTCAAAGAGCATGCTAAGAATCAAACTAGCAAACGAATCAAAGCACTGAGATCAGATTATAGGGGAGAATACATCTCCAATGAGTTCAAGGACTATTGCCTTAACAACGGCATTGAGCAACAATACATCACTTCCTATCCGCCTCAGTCAAATGGTCTTACTGAGAGAAAGAACAGAACCTTAGTTGAATTGGCAAAGTGTATGTCATAACATGCGACACTTTCGAAGTGCTTCTAGATTGAAGCTACTTGAATCATGTATCTGTTATGAACATGTTCAGACAATTCATGGTCCTTGATCTCGACTATCCTTCTGGTAAGATTGTTGACAGATTCTACACTTTAGAATCTATTTACTAGTTCTTTCTTGTTTCTTGTTTACAAGAACTATTTTTTGCCTGTTTAGAGGCTTGTTGACATTTTCTTGAATGTTAGCTTCTTAGTTCAATGCCGAAACCAGGCAAAGGGGACTGATATCGATGTAGTAAATGTCCTGCCTATCAGAGTACTACTCAGAATCGTCTCTCTTGAATGCACTTACATTCTACATAGATGCAAGCGCTCATTCACAAATCAGCATGCAGCCCAAATGAACATTCAGTAGTTTCTATAGCTATCTACACTTAAAACGGACTGAATCAGAGCCTACATTTTACTAACACTGAGCTACACGTGCATAAATTGACAAAACAAGAATCAAGAACTAATCTACAACATTTTAGGAGTCCAAGAATCAAGAAACCAACCAGCTTTTTGATTCTTGGACACCCCAAGAACATCAAGAACTGGAATGTCAGAGAATATGCAAGATTTACACCACAGATGCAGCCTATGTAGTTTACCTGAATGCTGGTTCCTACGGTAATCCACAAACAAGGAAAGAAACTAATCCACACTATGAAAGCAACAAATCTAATCCACTCTACAGTCCACAACCACACACAAAAGGAGAGAAGGGCAAGATCATAAATGCATCACTCAAGAAACAAGCATGATCAATGAGCTCAATGAATGCACCAAACTCGTGAAGGCTCTTCTCATTTCAGCATGGAGTTGATACAATTCACAAAAAGCTCCTCTACACAAAGAGGGAGTCTCTTAAAGCAAGAGAGCTTCTTAGGTGGCATCCTAGTGGAATTTCCACATTTTACAAACTACAAGTGGAATAATGCTCTCCACTAGAGGGGAGGAGAAATGGTCTGACATGGGGGTGAAAAATTGATGACTTGCATCCACGCTAGAGTGTCCGGAGACAATTGAGAATCAAAGGGGTTGAATTGAAGAGGAGCAATGGTGGAGACAGGAGAAATGGAGGAAGTGATAGTGATGGAAGGCGTAGTAGATAACGGAACAGAAGTAGAAGTGGTATCAACAGAGGAGACTGGAGTAGAAGTAGAAGTAGTGGTGGAGAGTGGTTAGTGCGGTGGTGGTGGTGCATCTTCGGGTAGTAGGTGGAGATGAGGATCAAGAGGCAACGCCACACATTCATTTGCTGGCCGTTGTGTCAGTAACTGCAGGTTGGGAGGAGGTGGATGCTACAGATGGTGGATAGAGGTTAGTGTGCAAACTGGATAGAAGTTAGGGTTAAGCTGTAATAATCTCACACTTTTGCCTCGAGAAGTGCACAAGCAAAATTACACAATAGGGGGCCTGCTGTGATATGCTCACGGTTGTTGGAGATGGTTAGTTCATGAATGAGGAAGGCATGCCAGTCGTATGACACAATCGTGGGGCCTGGGAATGCCATAAAGGATTCCACTATCTAACTCAACAACTTGGACTAGATTTTATCCTTGCGAAATGTTGAAACAACTTGAAAGTTGTTCAACAAATGTGCAACCGTCTGAATGATGGGTTCCGTGATAGCATCTATCAGGTAACCGTTGTTAGTTTGGATTGAAATTTTTGGTGCAGTGATGAAAGGTTTGATCAGGCTTTTTGCTTGATGGGCTGACGATTACCGGACATAATGCCAACGGTGACCATCGAGTTTGAGTTAATCCTGACCTTGTACGTGGTACCTTAGTACAAGAAGTGAAAACGTGACTTTGACGCATCCCAGGTGGCGTAAGCATGAAGGAGGAGGCCCATGTTAATTTCGAAATGAAAAAGTGCCGGGAAAAAATCCATTGCCTCAAGAAGTGGGCCGGCTGTCTAAAGCCATGGTTGAATCAAAGCGTTAGAGAGTAAGGGCCAAATCTGTGTGGTTGAGGGTATTTCATGTTGAATCACCTACTTGGTGCCAGAGTCTTCAAAAGATGAGGAAGCCATGTTAGCAACGACAATTAAAGTGTGAAAAATTAAGAAAAATGGTGGAAAAGGTAAAAAAGATGGAAATGACAAAAACTGTGAAATACGAGTGTTGAATGGTAAGAACTAAAGTTCAGAGCACAGATCTTGGCTTAGGATGTGCAGATGATAGCTTGTAGGAAGTTTGGTTGCAATCAGAGAACTTGGAATTCTAGTGAAAATTTGAACAGAGCTTCGGCAGCAAAGGTGACAAATGCTTGGAATTCAGCCCTTATATAGCGGAATTTAGAGTGCGTATTAGGCAAAATCCACTTTCCCTTGTTCAATTCCACCCAAATTTTGGCAGGAACCTTCTTCACAGAATTCTAAGACCTTAGAGAAGTCTGCGAGAGTTCAGAAGGTGATTTGATTGCCCTGCGAAGGTTCTGCAAGGGTTCAAACTGTCTGCAAGGGTTCAACTCTCGCAGGAGGTGATCTCTCACACAACATGTTCTTGTGGTTGGATTTTCAAGATCAGACCATGTAGGCAGATTGAATTCACTGTTTTGATTCCATTTATGCACCTTGCAAAGGTTGGTAGGATGATCTTGATGCTCTGTGAAGGTTCTGAAGATTCAGCTTCTAGGAACCCTCGCACACACTCAAAAATGATGTTTTTCTCATCAAGAACTCTTGCAAAGATTTTTATGGATGCATCCGAGTTAGATCTAGTGACTGTCCAAGTTTCAAGAGTTATTTCCTAGGGGATATTCAAAAATCATGAAAAAAGTGCTCTTTTAGAGTGTTTTTTGATGAGATCTTGAGATTCTCTAATTTTTAACTTTTGCAAACTGGTAATCTACTTCATCCATGTTGTATCTGACTGTGGGTAGTTCTCTAGAAGTTTTGATAGATATTTGGTAGCAGATCCATCGGTTTTGGATGAATTTTGCCCTTAATTTGCCATAGTTACTGAGATTGAGGTCTCTGATCTACAAATTTGAGGGACTTATTGGCATACTCTGATGATCTGCTTCCCTCTTGATCCTATTTAGATCTAGATCTCTCTTGGATCTTGATGGATTTCTTTGATCTTGCCAGATCTGGCTAAATCTTGATGGATCTAGCTTGATTTGGCTTGATCTTCCTAGATCTAGTGTGATGGCCTAGCATAATAGCTTTTTGTCACATGCCACCACCAACCTCGATCTATCTTACTGCGGTGGCCAGTACTTGTGCAACTGGCTACCGTTGATGGGTGTATCGAACGGTGTCCCATCTAGCTCTTCTAAATTCACGACTCCATGATTAAGAATTTCCTTGATCCGATAAGGACCTTCGTCTATAAATTTTAATTTTCCCTTGATCGCCTTGGTTTTATACATCAAGACCAAATCTCCAGAACGAAGATCCTTCTCTTGTAACCTGCAATCGTGCCATTCTTTGCATCTTTTTCTTTTATCTACCAGTGCATGTACAGTTAGTAATCGTGTTTCACAGAGCTTATGCAGAGCTTCATGGCATAGTTGTAGAGATTTGGATTCATTAAGGCGTTGCATTGTGGCAATCCTTAATGAAGGGACTAAAAACTCTACCTGCATTACAGCATCCTGACCATATACTAATTGGAAGGGTGTTTGATCAATGTTCTCTTATATGCTGTCCTGAATGCCCATAGAGCAGCATGCAACTTGTGTTCCCAATCTGATCAGGTAGCTTCAACTGTTTTTGTGAGCACGCTACACATAATTGTATTGGATGATCTGCTTGCCCATTATTGCGAGGATAATAAGGCGTACTGGTTCTATGGATCACAAAGAATTCCTCCAACAGGACCTTGATGGTCTCATTGATGAAATGACTTCCGCGATCGCTAACTAGCTCCACCGAGCATCCAAAGCGCACAATGATATTTTCATAGAGGAACTTGACAATGGTCCTAGCATCAGCTACTCTTACTGCATTGGCTTCGACCCACTTGGTGAGATAGTTGGTGGCTACGATTATGTATCGAACTTGGGTACTTCTTGCTGCAGGGTGTATTGGACCGATGTAATCCAATCCCCACTTTTTGAATGGTGCTTGGGCTAAGACCAGGTGCAGTAGGTCATAATTCAATCTCGTTGGTCTCCTTGCCCTTTGGCACACATCACACTTCCTCAAGTATTCCTCCATATCCTTATGAATCGTTGGCCACCAACATCCTGATTGCAGAATCTTGCGAACTATAATGTCGGATGCAAAATGGCCTCCACCCATGCCTTCATGTGAAAGCAAAATGTTCTGGGTGGCCTCATGAGAAAGAATACACCTCCGAAGAATCCCATTTGGACCTCTTTGGTATAACTGGCTGGCAATCAACTGATAAGGACTAGCTTTCAAGATCAATTTCCGCTGATCCACCTTTGGTAGTGATTGTCTAGTTGGCCCCGCATTAGATATTAAACAATGTTAACAGCCCATTCTGGTACTGTCTTCTTTATTTCCTCACATTTAAAAATGGCACTGAAGTTAAGGGTTGGTCGTCTGTGACCGAGGGTTGTGGTGAGAGAGCCACTTCCTTTCTCTTCTGTGCTCGCGTAACGACTAACATAGGAGCATGGAACTGTTGTCTTTCAGGTGGCATCCCCACTAGAACTGTTGGTTGTTGTATCGCAATGAAGTTGAGTGGTGCACTTGTTCCAGGTCTCAATGGACAATTCTTGAAACAGTGTCCATAACCGCATTCTCGGCAGAAGGATGTATATTGTCCCTTGTAGAGACATTCCGCAATTCTGTGTCCTTCGCCACATCCGTAGCAGCCGTAATTTCTTCCACCTTGATGCTGAGTTTGAGCTGCATAGGCCGCAAAATATTCATTTATGGCAGGATCCATAAATGGTTCATTTGGTCTGTACCATTGTTGCTGCTCAGGTTGAGGTGGTATTTGCATCTCTGGTTATGCTGCTGTTAGGTTTACATGGGCCACTTGTTGATTGGTCGGCCTTGGTGGTGCAGGTAGGGCCATACACTGTTGTTGATTCGGTGCACCATACCTCAGTGCTGCGTTTGGTGCCCCTTGATGATATGGATAAGAAGTCTAATAAGGACTTCTCTTCTGTTGAACAATCCGAGGGTTAAACGGGCAAAATGCCGTATCGTGCGATGTTGCATTGCACAGATGGCAAAATCTATGTGTCAGTCTTAGATTTTGCTTTAGGACTGGACACTCGTTCGTTGTATGGTTTTGTGTGCACACTGAACACCATACATTCTCCCATCGTGGATATTGTAGCTGGTTTGGTTCCGGTTGATGTGGCATTGCTACTACAACTCCTTGTAAGGCCTTCAGTTTCTGATCAAACTACACCGCAAGTTGCTCCATCTGCTATTTATGTAATTTTGTCATTTGATCCAACAGTAGTTCTGTGGATAGAGCGGATGCGTTTGATGATGATGATGCAATCGAGGGAGTAGGAGTATGGGTGGATGGATATTCATCGTCAGATCCCTCATCCTCTTCCCTGATGAGATCATCCATAGCTTCTTGTAGAGTAGTATACTGCTCTCGTCGTTTCTGTTCTCTTCTGATGCCTCACTATGATTGATCTCACAGTGGCCATCTATTGCAAGAGATTCTTAAACTGGTTAATGTGACTCTGAAGAGAATCACCATTAGACATATTGAATGTGAAGAATTTCCTTCGTAGATGTAACTTAGTAGCTACGTCCCTCACGTCATATAGTGAGTTTAAGATGTCCCAAATGTCTTTTAAAGTTTTAGCTTCAGCTATGTGTCCAATCCGTGTATCTGATATATTGAGGATAATAAACACAAAAGCTTTGCCATCCTTCGATTTTCACTTTGAGTCTTCTGTGTCGTCTTCAGGTTTTACTTATGTACCTGTAACAACATCCCATAACTCGTTGGCGATTAGTAAGATCTTCATCTTAAATTTTCACAAATGATAATTGGATTAATTCAGCTTGCCTGCAATAAGACCAGCTTTACTTTGAGAATTCATTTGGAACTTAGTCTGTCGATTGTATCGATGACGCTAAGATGTAGTAATGCCAAGAACAGTAAATCAATTCTCTGATACTGAAAAGATGAAAGGAACTGAAGAATATGATATCAATTTGATATTGCAAAAGATATCAAGTATTAGAGCTTTCGCTCTGATATTGAAATAGTATTAGGTCCTGAAGAAGAATCAACGCTCTGATACCATGTTGGAAATAAGATAGATAATGTAATGCGAAAACTTCCTACTTCCAATGCATGATTAAACCTATAAAAAATTGAACAAAGTAGTAGTGATGAAAATCATGTTCAATCTTTAGTAACTAACTTTGAAATCGCTAGATACTAAGTGATTATGTAGCCAAACATAAAGTATTAAATTCTCAGACAATTTCTATCAGTTACAAAAGCAATACATAGATGCATGTATTTTGACATATACTGAACACAATAAGAAGATAATATTGATTCAGAAAAACAAAATCACATGCTAGTGAGCGCAAAACAATAGCGGATAGAAACCGCGCACTCTAAGTTGTCTCTGAGTAATTGAGAATAAGTCTGATAATAAGCAGCTCTGCTAATAAGCAGTAGCACAATAGCAACTCTAAAATAAATCTCTAAAAGACTGAACTAAAATACTCAAGAGAGTTCAAACTTGAAAGTTTGATAGAGAGCTAACAACAATACTTTCTGATTGTGAATGATCTGCTTGATAAGAGCGCAGGAAGCGTCGTGTAATAACACTCAACTCCTTCACAATTCACAATGTTGATGCGTTGCTTCAGAACTTGATCATCGATAATGAGATGTATGAATAGCTGATTTATACTAAGTAATTAGGTCGTCAAATGCGATTGCCAGTTGGTTGGTGTCCGCTGGCATTCATTCAGTTCTTTCTCAAAAAATGATTGTTGATAAGTAGTGAAAATTGGTCGTAAACAGTTTGTCTGCATAAATGAACTAAAACTGTTACTCTGCAGAAATGAACCAAAACTGCCACAGGCGACAGTGTCACAAAAAGACGACAATGTCAGTTTTTGCGAAAAACCCAACAGTGTCCTTAAATCTCATTTAGGGTAGCCCCACACTTTGCTAGAGTCATTTTCTTAACATTTGAGGCATTTTAAAAAAAATGCAAAAAATGAGACTCTACATATTTACTCCTAATTCCTGACAGGCGAAAAACACGAAAAAGGTGACACTGCATTTTCAAACTCTGTGTATTTCTGCAGACTGTGTAAAAACACTTGTAAATTTGTAGACTGTGTAAAGACACGGGAAAATCCGCAGAAGTGGATAAACAATGGATGAGGATTAAAATCGATTAGTTGATTAGTAAGAAGGAGAATAATCCAACAGTAGGCCCATGGTTGCACAACAAAAATCTGGGCAAATTGTTGCATTTTGGGAGAAAAAAAGATTTTTTGTTCACAAATGCACAAAAGCAATTACCGGCAACTGTTCACAACGGCTCTAAAAGATTTTGGCAGAAAGCCAATTAGCCGTGGCCTTGAAAATATTGAGGATGCTCAAGATGTGTTTAAGAAGGCTAAAGATGCAGGGTCTCGTTCTTCATTCAAGAAATAGGTTATGGTGCTTGTTATTCTCGTACCACTTTAGATTTTATTTATTTATGATCTTAGTGCGCATGTTGTTCTAATGAATGAATTTCATATTTTTTCTAGCTATATTTATTATCAACTTAGTAGTCTTTTCTTCAATGGTTGTACGTGCAAGTCTTTTAGAGATTTAAGATTCTTATTGAAAGTTGTGTTCATTTGAAGGGCTATTTTTGCTTTGTATTCTTTGTTGTGTCAACATGCCATGCAAGAAAAAATGATGTTGCTTCATATTCAGATTAGATTTTGTAGTGTTCTCTTTCAAAATAGCATGTGCATAGATGATTGTTTTCTTTTTTTCACAAAAGCGGTTTTTATTTGTTGGTTATTATTTTAACTTATGAATTAGGGTGTTTGAACTTTTTGTAGGTTTGTTGAGGAGTTGATGGATTGAGACGTGAATACTGAAACATGAATATTGTGAATACTGAAACGTGTGAATAATTATGAATCTCCAATTCTATCAACAATAGGAAAGTTCTAGATCTATTTTTAATCCTACACAAATGTAGACTAGATTCAATGTACCAAACATTTAAATTTGAATTTTCCCAAACTCAACCTACTACATTTCTCACACTTTCTAAAAGTGATAATTCAAATTAAATTAGACTAAATATAACTTCAAAATGTTTATCTCTAAGATGCATATTGGCCTAAATTGCCAAATGAACTAGATCAAACTTGTTGACAATTTCTCACTCCCTCTTTATCTAGTTTTAGCAAAGACTTTGAAAATACACCAAGTGATGTTCTATGCTTTGTTGTAAACAAGTCTTTTCCAAGTGCTTTGGTAAAGATATAAGCTACACACTCCCTTGATGAGACATGCTGAAGCTTTACCTCCTTTGCCATGACTTGTTCCTCACAAAATGGTATGCTCAATATGCTTGCTCCTTGCATGAAAGATAGGATTGCTTGCCAATCTTTGGGCCGATAGGTTGTCACAAAAAATGATTGGAGTGTCTGAAAAATCCAGCAAGTGAAGATCCTTCAACATCCTTTTGATCTATAGAATTTCCTTTGTGCATGATGTACGTGCTTTGTACTCGGCCTCACTAGATGACAATGAGATTGTGGCTTGTTTCTTTGACATCCATGAGATAGCTCCATCGCCTAAGAAAATAGCATGTGCAGTTATGGATTTTCTATCCATTTGATCTCCTGCATAGTCCGAATCAAGTGAAGGTGTTAGGTTGGTTCCACTCCCATTCACGTCTAAGCATGATGAAGAGAGATCTTGGTTTGGGGCATACATGACGCAATGAATTGTTCATCATTTTTGGCTGGGAGAGGGAAGTAGATTTTGGTTTTGGCTAAATCTAAAAATCAACTCTTTTGGAGAAGCATAAGAATAGGCCTTGTCACTTCTCGACAAGGCTTAGAGGCATGCATACATGCATGTGGAGGGTTTGGACCGGTGCAATGAGTGAGGAGCATCCATTGCTGAAACTCTAACACGTCACTCATGAAAATTCCTCTATCATCACTAATTGTGTAATCACCATCCATGGGTGGTCTTGGGACCTCCACCACCGACCTCTCTTTTCCCTCTCTTTCCTTGGCCTTCCATCCTTGGATGACAATCCAATGCAAAGTACGTTGATCTAAATTCTCATGAGCAAGCGTACGGACAAGGAGTGAGCGTTCGTACATGCATAATAATTGTACGGACATCGTGGCTCATGCATAGCTGATCCCTGTTAAATCTGGCGGGGTAGCGAAAGTTTGCAGTGACGGGTCGACCGAAGAGAGAGAGAGCGAGCGAGCGAGCGGGCGAGAGAGGATGGCGAGCAGACTTATATCAGCCATGGGCCTCGACGCTTCCATAGCTCACAGATTTTCTGCTCGCAACATCTTGACAGCAAAGGTGCAGCTGACCTTAACGTTTCTCTATTCATTGTCTTAATATTGTTATTATTATGTTACGTTGACATAGCTCATGAATAACTGGTTGCTTCCTGACACGCGGAATGTCTGCTGCACCGTTTTTCTGGAGAATGTGGAGTGTGTATGTCTTTACTATTTGGTTTCACAAGCTAGAAATGATGTGTTTATAGAGCAGCAGTATCAAAGCTGTATGTGTGACTGGAAATAGCAATGCTCGCAATCTAATGTATTTTGCCGAATTGGTTGTTAGCATTTGCTAGAAAACACTCCATGCAAGAGCCGATATTCAATACAAGTTTCAGTAGTCACTATCAAGTGCAAGTTCTTTAGATTTACATTGTTTACTATATAGGCAATAAATCTTTGGATGCAAGGACTGGTGATGAACTTTTCTAATCTCTTCAAAAAGCATTTCATTATGACTGAATCCTCTCTTCAACCTCTTGAGAATCGATAGAAATCAATATGTGGGTCTTTGTACAAGTGGATGAAATGTGGACCAAAGTTTGTGCATGTGACTCACACCTACTCTTGGGGGTTGTCGTAGCATTTGCTCTACACAATGCGGCATAGTTTTCACAAACTGTGATTCAAACCTTGAATTGTGGTTCGAATCGTTCAAATCTTTCGGAGCCAGTTCGAACCATTGTTGATTACTAGTTTTAATGTTTTATAGGGATATGAATTTTGAGTATTTTGATTTGTATTTGAACTTTTATCACTTTTCTTGCGCTAATCATTCATGAAGTTGGACTTTGGCATCTTTTAGAATACATCATTCATGTTTGTTTAATTGCATAAGTTTTTGTTCGTAGCTCTACCCGATTTAATCATGTTTTCACATGATGGCATGGGCGGAGGACACTTCTCTACATATATTACTGTTCGCAAACTTTTGCAATTAGGTTGTTGGTGGCCTATGCTTTATAAGGACACATAAAATTTTATTCAGACATGTGATGTTTGCCAGCGAGCACGACGGCCTACCCGACAGAATTATGAACCCTTGCATTCGGTTTTATTGCAAGCACTGTTTGAAAAATGGGGACTGGATTATGTTGGTCCTATTCATCCTGCCGCGCAAGGATTTTAGGCCTGATACATTATAGTAGCAACTGATTATATGACCAAGTGGGTTGAAGCCAAAGCTGTCAAAGTTGCTGATGCGAAATCTACGGCCAAGTTTATGTATGAAAATATTATAATCAGATTTGGATGTCCGATCGAGATTGTCAGTGACCGGGGTACACACTTTGTTAATCAAACAATAAAGTGTTTACTGGAAGATTTTTTCATTATACATAGATTTAGCACTCCCTACTATCCCAGAGGGAATGACCAAGCTAAATCTTTCAATAAGATTCTCTACACCATTATGACAAAGACAGTTGAAGTGAGTCGGTCTGATTGAGAACATAAACTGTATGCAGCGTTATGGGCATTCAGAACCGCTTACAAAAATAGTACAAATCAAACACCTTTTCAACTGGTTTATGGTCAAGATGTTGTCATGTCGATTGAATTTTTAATCCCATCCTTACGCATAGCAGCAACGGAACGATTAGATGATGATAAGTCTTTACAACTCCGTCATGAAGCGTTGCACAAGTTATGTGAAACCCGATTGATGGCGTTCATGCGTTAGCAGCAGAGAGAGCCCACCGCAAGGCATGGCACGATCGTCGATTGCACAAAAAAGATCTAAAAACAGGAGATCTTGCATTGATGTACAAAACCAAGCTGATCAAGGAAAAGTTGAAGTTTACCGGTGAAGGCCCGTATAAAGTGAAGGAAATCTTGAACTATGGCGTAGTAATTGTTGAGCACTTGGATAGAAAACGATTTGATACTCCGGTGAATGGCAGCCGATTACGCAAGTTTTGGCAGCCTGCTCCGCTAGTTCAGCAAGCTTGATCTCAATGGTTTTTTGCTTTTATTTGTTTTTCAATTTTTTGTTTTCAGTATTTAAATTGCTAAGTGTTTTGGAAAAGACAATTGTTAAAAAAAAAAAAATTCAGAAAAGACTGATGAGCAAAAGTCAAAAAAGTCATCAACATGGCAAAAAAGAAGAACAATATTTTTGATGAAAAATGACTTAGAAAATCACTGTTTTGGTCAAATGTGGCCTATACAGTACCAGAAACCTTCGCTGAGCTCTCAGACTGTACATCCACTCTAGATTTATCTAATTTGAGTTGGGCGAAGGTTCCTATCTAAGAAAAATCCAGTTTTTGAGTCAGGCGAAGGATCAGTAATAAGCCATTTTGGGAACCTTCGTCGAGCACCTTAACCTCATTATGAACCTTCGCCGACCTGCTAGATGATCTTAAAATGTCACAATTAGGTTGTTCATAGGTTCAGATTGTGAAAAAATGCATTTATGACAGTACCTGGGGGAAGGACCCTCTTGGACGAAGGTTCGCCAGACCTGGAAAACATTCGCCTGATAGGTTCAGATCCTTAGAAGCCTTCGTCGAGATTTTTATAGCCTATCTTCACAGTACTGTACATGCCTGCAAATTTTGGTTCTTAATTGATCAGCCAAACTAGTATTCAATGTAATGGACCCACCAAATTCACCTATAAGTTGGCTGAATTCGATTCATTCCTCACTTGTGCTAGCGAAGCTCTTGCGTCCCGTGACCAAAGCCTTCCAAACTTCCTGAACTGCTTTCTGATTTACTTTCGCGCGTCTTACATTTTCTTTCTGCTCATCATGTCTTCTACAGATACTTCCTAATCTCCGCGTTATACTATCCATCATGATGTCCCATCTGCAACGGACATCATGATACTTCCTAGCACAAGTATGGTCACTCAGTGGATGATCCTTGCGGAGCCTCTGCTCACTGCAATGGGTATTCATGAGAGAGCCTTTTCTGGCAGAATCAACATGGATTTCATCACTCTTGCTTTCAGTACGTGGAAGGAAGAGAAATCCAAATTTTATATCACCTTTCAGGGAGCCACACAGAAGGTGCGCGTCACTGAGGCCGCCTTTGCAGCCATAGGTATAGTGTCTAGTACACAAGCCTCACCCAATCATAAGTAGGCCAAACAGGCCATAAAACCATACATCGACCTCACCAATGATTTGCACTGGATCAATGACGGATACCTCCTTGATGCCATCACTGAGCTTTCCATCCACGCTGCTGCCCAACTACTGAACAACTTCGTGATGGTTGGGAACCTCAGAAAAGATCGCATCACTTCACAAATCCTCCATAGAATAGTTGAGTCCTATACCAAGTTGGCCAAAGCCCCTCTTGAACCATATAATTGGTTCAAGATTGTTTCTGGTGAGCTCAAACGAGCTATTAAGAGCAATACTAAGCAGCAGTTCGCTGCTGGGTCTTTGTTGTCTCTTCTAGCCGCCTCTGACCTAGAAAACAAAATCCATGGCTTCCACCTGGATTCTGTACTTTCAGTCTATGAAGAAGCACCGACCAAGTCATCCCACCAGGCCTCGAGTTCTCATAGTCGACGTCGTCCACGCAGCGAGATTGTCATTCCTGACTCGCCTTCCGCGTCACGACGTCGCACTAGGCATACATTGTCAGCTGCGCTTCCGCCCCCTGCTGCAGTTCGCACTGAACTTCCGATTCCCCCCGCCTCTGATGCTTCCCTCGCCTCTGCTTCCACACAAGGACAGTCTGTGACCATTGGGGCTACCATTCCCATCACAACTGCCCAGGCTGCCTCACCCTCACACACCGAAGCTACTTCCCCAAACACGCAGTATTTCATGGATATGTTCGATGATTCAGATCCCCTTGGGGCCGCCAAAATTTTTGAAATGCCCCAGAGCCTTGCGCCCTTTGAACTTCAATCCCCTGGAAGAGGATTCGAACAAATCCATGACACTACTGTCGGTGTTGAAGATTCAAGCCAGCAACCTCAAACTGAAGATGCCCCAGCCGCATTTCGGGTTGACCAAGCTGTGAAATCATCGAAGCAGTTCGACGCCACCGTGCCTGAGGGTTTTGAGGACGAAGACATTTTTGGAGAAGAAGTACCGGCATCTATTTCATGCCAACCAAGGACAGTATCATCAGGTCCTCCTGTTGCTGCCGCCTCCAGGACAGTAGATTCTGGTGATGCTCTCGGTTTGGTCTCAAGCCTTGCGCAAGTGATCCAGTCTATGCTTGACAAGAAAAAAGAAATGGAGCAAAGAATTTCAGATCTTGGCTCAGAAAACACGCTCATCAGCCAGAAGATTGTCCAGTTGGATCGAGACTTGAAGATCGCCAAGCAGCATGAAGACAAATCTGAAGCTGAAAAGAAGATGGCCCAGCAACAGGCTGATCGCCTGGAAGGATACGTCAGTTCCCTGCAAAACGCCCTGACAACCGCACAGGATTAGGTGGATAAGACCGTGCAGGATGCGAAACAACAGGTGCAACTGTTGAAGGGTCAATTGCAGATGGCGGAGCAGGATCGCACATGTCTCCAAGGTGAATTGGATGCGACCACCCTTGAGCGTGATGCGTATCTTCAGACACAAATACCAGATTGCGGGTCGATTGCGGGTCGATCCTTATTATGTGCCAATGCCGAGAAGGAATAAATGGAAAGATTTGGGATTGGCTATGGACAAAATCACCATCCATACGAAGCCAATAAAAGTCCCCAATAACTGCATCTCGCAGGTGTTGTGGGGCCGCCAACAGTTCTGGTGGGGGATACTGTTGGAGGGTTTGCGGATTCCAAGGCAACCCTAACCCTAGTTAATAAGTGAGAGGGATTTGGCACCTTGTGTGTGTAAGTCCAACCTGATGATCACATAGAAATTTGATTAGCTGAAAGTCAATAAAAGGACTTTAGGCCTTTTTGCGGGACTTCTAATGTCGCAGGGCCTAAATGTCAAGTTAGTGAATAAAGTTGGGTTTCCTTCCAAATTGGATGGTTCTCGCTCTTTTTTAAATTTGAATAATTAGAGAGGCAAAAATGGACCAATAGGATTCAGAGGCCAGGGTCCTCCTTGTAGGAAAGCAAGAGTCAAGTCACCAAGATCTAGTTATCAATCAATCTCCACAGAAAACAAGAGAGAAGATGCTGGGCGCCCAACTCTAAGAGAGAGAGAGAGAGAAAACAGCAACAAGAGCAATGGAGAACAATGCTTAGCCAAACTGTAAAAATGGAATACACAATGAGCATCTAAGTACTCTACCTGGATGTGGCCAAATGCCACCAAACCCTAAGGTTAACCACTTACTAAATGTAGGGCACTCCCAAAAGTCAAGATAGCGTCCCAAAACAAAATTAGACCCCTAAGGACCCACGAGTCAGTACATGACCAAAATTGGGTCCAACTGAACTTAAGACAAACTTAAGATGGCCTAAATAACTAAATACCCATGGTTACACAAATCTCGACCTTTTGGGTCAAAGTAACCTATGGATTAACTTTAGCATAGTCATTTATTTCTAACACCCTCCTTAAATGACAATGCAAAAACTGAAATCTTCACTATGTAACAAAACCAACACGTGGTATCAAATTTAAAGCTTTGCATAAAGCTTCAAATCTGACTCTAGGCATCGCCTTAGTAAAGAGGTCTGCAATATTATCCTCCGTATGACAATATTCAAGTAAAATGTCGCCATCATGAAGTCTCTCCCGAAGAAAGTGATAATGGATCTCGATGTGCTTCGTCCTCGCATGAAAAATAGGATTCCGTGCAATGGCAATAGCACTTTGACTATCACTCAAGATAAGAGTGGCTAAGGGCTCGCCAAACTTCCTGTCAACAAGTAGTCTTCTTAGCCATAAACACTCTGTTGTGGCTGAAAATATCGCTCTATATTCTGCCTCACTAGAAGAAGTAGCAACAGTGGGCTGCTTTTTACTTGACCACGAAATTGTAGAATTTCCATAGAAAAAGCAATGTCCACTTGTAGAGCGTCTAGTGTCTTGATCTCCACCCCAATCCGAGTTACTAAAACCAACCAAACATGCATCATCACAAGCAGGAAAAACCAGTCCATGACTTCTTGTTCATTGAAGATATCGAAAGATCCTCTTTAACGCTTTCCAATGTGATGTCATCGGGGCATGCATGAATTGACTCATGAGTGAGACACTATAAGAAATGTCCGGTCTTGAATTACATAGGTAAATGAGACAACCAATAGCTTGACAATATCAAGTAGTGTCAAATGATTCACTATCACCTTGACTACTTAATTTCAGACCTGTCTCCATAGGTGTAGCAACTGGCTTGCAATCTTCCATCTTGAACCGCTTTAAAATCTGCCCAATGTAGCGTTTTTGAGAGATGAAAATTCCAGCCCCTTTTTGTACAAATTCAAGACCAAGATAAAAGTGCAATAGCCCTAAATATGAGGTTTCAAAAACCATACCAAGATCAAATATTACAGCATCAATCTGTTGCTCATTACTTCCCGTAATAATAATATCATCAACATAAAGCAAAATAATGATGATATAATCTGAAGTATGCTTGACATAAAGAGTAGATTCGCTAGGACTATTAGTAAACCCTCGATCACAAAAGTAGGCATGTATCTTTTGATACCACATCCTCGGAGCTTGCTTTAGTCCATAAAGTGCCTTCTTGAGAAGACAAACTTTATCTTCTTGGCCTTCAACCAAAAAACCAGCAAGACAAGAAAATGTCCAACTCACATGGGTTCTTCTTTTTGACCATATTTTGCTAACTGCACCATGATGTGTCTTCCATCTTGGTTGAAGAGATCACCACTAGCTTCAAGCTCTTGCTCCAAAGTAGCAAGTGAAGCACTAGTATCAATTCCTTTACTCTCCTCTTTCGCAAGCTTCTTCTTACAATCCTTGATGAAATGCCCGTACTTCTTGCAATAATGGCATTTCCCTTTCTTCTTTTGAGTGTTGACATCTTGACCTCCAACGGGCTTTTGCTCATCCTTGGAAGGAGGCTTCCCCTTTTCTTTTGACTTGCCTTTGCCCTTGCCTTTTGTGAAGAAAGCTTGATCTTGTTGAGTGTCACCCACAAAGTTTTGCCTCGTTTGCTCCTCTTGAAGAAGCAGCCCAACAAGTTCATCAAAGGAGATGTTGTCCCCTAAGAGAGATACTCAAAGATGAACCAAATGGAAGATAAGAGGAAGGTAATGAGTTGAGAGTAATGGAAACAAATTGAGCATCCTCAATTATCTCATCAATATTGAGAAGCTTCTCACGAAGATCCTTGATCTTCGTCAAGTGATTGGTCACTTGATCCCCTTCTTGCATCTTCAACAAAGAAAGCTGATTCCTAAGATACACCACTTTTGCTGGATTTTTGACTCTATACATAGTATAAAGTGTATCCCACGCACTTGTAGATGTCTTACAAGACCTGATATGAGGTAAGATAGATCTTTTCACAGCAAGAGCAACTATAGAATGTGCTTGTGCATCCCTTCTATCCCACTTCTTTTGTTCTTCCGAAGATGATGTTGATGATGATGATCCATGAGGTGTAGGAGGTGCCAAAGACGGAGGCCTTTCCTCATCACCATTGACCAAATCCCACATCCCTTTCGCTATGAGAAGATTCTTCATCATGTAACTCCACAGGGAGTAGTTTGTGCCATCCAACCGGTCTTCACTAAACAAAGAACCAATACCTTCCGATTCTTAAGCCATTACCTCCAACAAAATTTTAGCCTGTAGTAGATAGGAAAGAGAGCCTTTCCACAACCAAATCTACTCAAAATTTTGCAGCAAACAAAGAGCTGAAAGTAGGAGCACAAGATGTCTTTCAATCTGCAACCAAAGTGCCCAAAAGATAATGGATAGATTGCTGTCTTTCTGCACAAAAAAACCAGCTTCTTGAAAATTAGGTTAGTTTCGATTGAAGCCTACACCGAAACCCAATTAGGAAGCCAAATAGTGTGATCAACACACACTCCAATAGGGCTGTTGAAAGCGCCCTACTACTTGCTGAGAATCTGCAAATTTCCAGCCACAAGTTGACCTAACCCTGAATAGGGTTTGCTGAATTTTGGGCGCCCTCCTACACAAATGCAAACCTGAAAACAAAAACAGCAAGATAAGGAGACACCACAACCAAAAATCAGTAGCAGATTTTTGGGCGCCCTTCCCCAAACAAAACTTGCTGAAAACTGGTTGCATAAAAATCAGATTTGAGATTCTGCTTTTTGGCTGCAAAAAATTCCTCCTCCAAGATCTCTGATGGCCGCCCTCCTTCAACCTGAAAAGAGACAAAATTGCTGATCCAAACTCCACTTGAAAAGATCAGCAAGATGCTGAAATTTCACAACAAAAAACAGAGAAGTTCCTCTTTTGGTAGGGCGCCAACAAACAAGCTTGCTGCAGATCCGGTAGCTCTGATACCATGTAGGAAAGCAAGAGTCAAGCAAGATCTAGTTATCAATCAATCTCCATAGAAAACAAGAGAGAAGAGGCTGGGCGCCCAACTCTAAGAGAGAGAGAGAAAAAACGACAACAAGAGCAATGGAGAGCGATGCTTAGCCAAACTGTAAAACGGAATACACAATGAGCATGTAAGTACTCTACCTGGATGTGGCCAAATGCCACCAAATCCTAAGGTTAACCACTTACTAAATGTAGGGCACTCCCAAAAGTCAAGATAGGGCCCCAAAACAAAATTTGACCCCTAAGGACCCACGAGTCAGTACATGACCAAAATTGGGTCCAACTAAACTTAAGACAAACTTAAGATGGCCTAAATAACTAATCATGGTTACACAAATCTCGACCTTTTGGGTCAAAGTAACCTATGGATTAACTTCAGCATAGTCATTTATTTCTAACACTCCTCTCTACTATAAAAAGGGACCAACTTGAGTTGCTCCTCATGTTCATTTCCTCATTTCAATAAAGCAGATTGGTTCTCTTCAGAAATGGATTGATGGATGTCCTTACTCTCTATCACTTTTCCTCCATCTCTCATGCTTTCTTTGGATTTTGCTAATTGTTGGATCTGAATGTTATTGGGATTGTGTGTTATTATACATTTTATGAGAAAGAAAGGGAGAGAGAAAAAGAGTAAGCTATCTTGTTGTGGATGTGTAGTGTTAATGGATCGTCCATTCATGATTGAAATCTGAACTATACTATCGCTCTCATGGGAGCGAACTTACGCGTGACAACTAACTTTGTCTCTTTGATGCTAGATTGACTAGATCTTGGATTCAGGTTAGGCAAGGAAAGAAACCCACTACATTGTCTTAATTTGTGAGGGACCCAATTTTGGTCATGTACTGACTCGTGGGTCCTTAGAGGTCTAATTTGGTTTAGGGGCCCTATCTTGACTTTTGGGGGCGCCCTACATTCAGTAAGTAGGTAGAGTACATATTGGCTTATTGTGTCACATTTTTCAGTTTTGGCTAAGCATTGCTCTCCGTCACTTGTGTTGTTGTTTTCTCTCTCTCTCTTAGAGGAGGGTGCTCAGCCTCTTCTCTCTTGTGTCTTGTGGAGATTGATTGATAGCTAGATCTTGGTGCCTTGACTCTTGCTAAGGAAGCGACCCCTGCGTCCGAACGCGCGTCTGGACGCGGACGCACCAGGGGTGAGTCCGGGTCCTCGGACGCGTCCGGTTTTTCTTTTTTTTATAAATTTTTTGATTTTTTGTGTTATTTGGACAAAAAAAAAAAAAATATATGGACGCGTCCGACCCCGCATCCGGGGTTCAGACGCGTCCGGGTCCGGATGTCGGACGCGGACGCGGAATGCCCGCGTCCGGCCCGGACCCTCATGTTTGGACTCTTGCTTTCCTACATGGTATCAGAGCTACCGGATTTGCAGCAAGCTTGTTTGTTGGCACCCTACCAGAAGAGGAACTTCTTTGCTTTTTGTTGTGAAATTTCAGCATCTTGCTAATCTTTTCAAGTGGAGTTTGGATCAGCTTTTTTGTCTCTTTTCAGGTTGGAGGAGGGCGGCCATCAGAGATCTTGGAGGAGCAATTTTTGGCAGCCAAAAATCAGAATCTCAAATCTAATTTTTATGCAACCAGTTTTCAGCAAGTTTTGTTTGGAGGAGGGCGCCCAAAACTCTGCTACTGATTTTTGGTTGTGGTGTCTCCTTATCTTGCTGTTTTTGTTTTCAGGTTTGCATTTGTGTAGGAGGGCGCCCAAAATTCAGCAAACCCTATTCAGGGTTAGGTCAACTTGTGGCTGGAAATTTGCAGATTCTCAGCAAGTAGTAGGGCGCTTTCAACAGCCCTATTGGAGTGTGTGTTGATCACACTATTTGGCTTCCTAATTGGGTTTCGGTGTAGGCTTCAATCGAAACTAACCTAATTTTCAAGAAGATGGTTTTTTTGTGCAGAAAGACAGCAATCTATCCATTATCTTTTGGGCACTTTGGTTGCAGATTGAAAGACATCTTGTGCTCCTACTTTCAGCTCTTAGTTTGCTGCAAAATTTTGAGTAGATTTGGTTGTGGAAAGGCTCTCTTTCCTATCTACTACAAGCTCTATCTACTACAAGCTAAAATTTTGTTGGAGGTAATGGCTTAAGAATCGAAAGGTATTGGTTCTTTGTTTAGTGAAGACCGGTTGGATGGCACAAACTACTCCCTGTGGAGTTACATGATGAAGAATCTTCTCATAGCGAAAGGGATGTGGGATTTGGTCAATGGTGATGAGGAAAGGCCTCCGTCTTTGGCACCTCCTACACCTCGTGGATCATCATCATCAACATTATCTTCGGAAGAACAAAAGAAGTGGGATAGAAGGGATGCACAAGCACATTCTATAGTTGCTCTTGCTGTGAAAAGATCTATCTTACCTCATATCAGGTCTTGTAAGACATCTACAAGTGCGTGGGATACACTTTATACTATGTATAGAGTCAAAAATCCAGCAAGAGTGGTGTATCTTAGGAATCAGCTTTCTTTGTTGAAGATGCAAGAAGGGGATCAAGTGACCAATCACTTGACGAAGATCAAGGATCTTCGTGAGAAGCTTCTCAATATTGATGAGATAATTGAGGATGCTCAATTTGTTTCCATTACTCTCAACTCATTACCTTCCTCTTATTTTCCATTTGGTTCATCTTTGAGTATCTCTCTTAGGGGACAACATCTCCTTTGATGAACTTGTTGGGCTGCTTCTTCAAGAGGAGCAAACGAGGCAAAACTTTGTGGGTGACACTCAACAAGATCAAGCTTTCTTCACAAAAGGCAAGGGCAAAGGCAAGTCAAAAGGAAAGGGGAAGCCTCCTTCCAAGGATGAGCAAAAGCCCGTTGGAGGTCAAGATGTCAACACTCAAAAGAAGAAAGGGAAGTGCCATTATTGCAAGAAGTACGGGCATTTCATCAAGGATTGTAAGAAGAAGCTTGCGAAAGAGGAGAGTAAAGGAATTGATACCAGTGCTTCACTTGTTACTTTGGAGCAAGAGCTTGAAGCTAGTGGTGATCTCTTCAACCAAGACTATGATTTTGTGTCTAATACTGCTTCTACTAGTACTTCTACATCTATGAGGAATTCAGGTTCTGTTTTGCAAGTTGCTGATTTTCAGCCCATTGAATGGGTGATTGATAGTGGTGCTACTCGTCATATGACTTCTCGCAAAGAAGCATTCACTAAATTAGTGAAAGTGCAAAATGGAAGTAAGGTACAATGTGCGGATGATGCATCTTATTCTATTCATGGAATTGGAATTGTAGCCATCATTTTGCCTAATGGTGAAGAAAAGTACATTAAGAATGTGCTTTGTGTTCCGGGAATCAAGAAGAATCTTCTTTCGGTTTCAACTATGTTGAAGCAAAGGACTAGTTGTTGAGTTCAAAGAAGATAAGTGTCTTGTCAAGGATCCTAAAAGATCACTCTTGATTATTGTTTCGGGAACGGTGCATGCTGGCTTATTCATTATGGATACCTATGAGTGACGAATTCCCTCAGGGGTGCATACTTGGAAAGTTTCAAAGGAAACCTTTTCCAATTGATGGAACTATAAGGGTTCTTGATAAATTTAATTTGGTTCATAGTGATATTTGTGGTCCAATGAGGACCGGATCCATTGGAAAGTGCATCTATTTTGTGACTTTTATTGATGACTTTTCCCGTTTCACATGGATCTATCCTATGAAGGCTAAATCGGAAGTTTTTCAACGTTTCAAAGATTTTCTAGCAATGGTGGAAAATCAGTTTGGGCATTTTTTGAAGACCCTACACACCGATCGAGGAGGGGAATACATCAAGAGTACGTTCGGTGCATTTCTTCGAGAGAAGGGAATTCTACATCAAATGACAACTCCCTATACGCCTCAACAAAATGGTGTTGCCGAGCGAAAGAATCGCACACTTATGGAGATGGCCGGTTGCATGCTCAAAGTTGCCTCACAAGTTTTGGGCTGAAGCGGTTATAACGGCAACATACATAAGCAATCGTTGTCCTACTAAAGCATTGAAAATATTTATGAAGTTTGGTATGGGAAGAAGACTTTCGCATTTTTGGTTGTACGGCTTATGCTTTTGTTCTGGATAAACTTTATACAAAGCTTGAGGATAAAGGAGTTAAATGCATTTTTGTTCGCTGTAGTAGTGAAAGCAAAGGCTATAGGCTGTTCAACTTGAGCACTAACAAGATTATTGTTAGTCGTGATGTGCATTTTGATGAAAAGAATTCATTAGATGTGGCCCCAACTCATATCTTGAAGGGGGACAGCCCACATAGTGTGAATGTTGAAGATTTTCCAGATTTGGTAATTTTCTGGAGATAAGGGGCAACAATCAACCAGTTTTGAACTGCCCAACACCTCATCAAGTTTAGAGCCTAATGTTCATAAAGAACCGCCCATTGTTGCCCAAAATCAACCTGCAGGAACTATTGGACAGCAAGGGCCAGTTTTGGAAGATCTTGGACAGCCAATTGCAGTGTCGGAAGACCTTGCATGGCAAATTGCAAGAGACATGGCTGTTGGACAGCCTAAAACAGTCCCACGGTGGCTGGTGTTGACTTTGCGGGACAGGAAAGTAAGTTCATTTTATCATGGAAAGACACGTGCCTTTACAAAATAAGTGGACTATGCTGATTTTTCAAATTTTACTCTTACATCTCATGGAGATGTTGCGGAAGAACCTAATTTTTATGAGCAGGCCAAGGGAGTAAAATGTTGGGAGGATGCGATGCAAGATGAGTATGACTTACTCATGAAGAACCAGATTTGGGTTCTTGTTGATCTTCCTTATGCGAAGAAGGCAATTGGTTTCTAAATGGGTATACAAAATCAAGTATAAGGCAGGTGGTACCATTGAAAGGTACAAGGCAAGGCTTGTTGCCAAAGGCTATGCTCAGCAAAAGGGGATTGATTATGAGGAAACTTTTTCTCCTATTGCTCGGATGACTACCGTGAGGGTAGTAATCTCTTTGGCTGCCCATTTTGGTTGGCGTTTGCGGCAACTTGACATAAAGACAACATTCCTCAATGGTGATCTCAATGAGGAAATGTACTTTCAACAACCTGCTGGTTTTTTAGTTGAAGGCCAAGAAGATAAAGTTTGTCGTCTCAAGAAGGCACTTTATGGACTGAAGCAAGCTCCAAGGATGTGGTATTAAAAGTTATATGCCTATTTTTGTGATCGTGGGTTTACTAATAGTCTTAGCGAATCTACTCTTTATGTCAAGCATACTTCAGATTATATCATCATTATTTTGTTTTATGTTGATGATATTATTGTTACGGGAAGTAATGAGCAGCAGATTGATGCCGTAATACTTAATCTTGGTATGGTTTTTGAAACCTTAGATTTAGGCCTATTGCACTTTTATCTTTGTCTTGAATTTGTACAAGAAGGGGCTGGGATTTTCATCTCTCAAGAATGTTACATTGGGCAGATTTTGAAGCGGTTCAAGATGGAAGGTTGCAAGCTGGTTGCTAAACCTATGGAGGCAGGCCTGAAATTAAGTAGTCAAGGTGATGGTGAACCATTTGATACTACTCTATATTGTCAAGCTATTGGCTATCTCATTTACCTATGTAATTCAAGACCAGACATTTCTTATAGTGTCTCACTCATGAGTCAGTTCATGCATGCCCCGATGACATCACATTGGAAAGCATTGAAGAGGATCTTTCGATATCTTCAAGGAACAAGAAGTCATAAACTGATTTTTCCTGCTTGTGATGATGCATGTTTGGTTGGTTTTAGTGACTCGGATTGGGGTGGAGATCAAGACACTAGACGCCCTACAAGTGGACATTGCTTTTTCTATGGAAATTCTGCAATTTTTTGGTCAAGTAAAAAGCAGCCCACTGTTGCTACTTCTTCTAGTGAGGCAGAATATAGAGCGATATTTTCAGCCACAACGGAGTGTTTATGGCTGAGAAGACTACTTGTTGACATGAAGTTTGGCGAGCCCCCAGCCACTCTTATTTTGAGTGATAGTCAGAGTGCTATTGCCATTGCACGGAATCCTGTTTTTCATGTGAGGACGAATCACATTTAGATCCATTATCACTTTGTTTGGGAGAGACTTCATGATGGCGACATTTGACTTGAGTATTAGATTACAGAGGATAATATTGCGGACCTCTTCACCAAGGCGTTGCCTAGAGTCAGATTGAAAGCTTTATGCAAAGCTTTAAATTTAATACCACGTGGTGGCTTTATTACATAGTGAAGATTTCAGTTTTTTTTTGCATTGTCATTTAAGGAGGGTGTTAGAAATAAATGACTATGCTAAAGTTAATCCATAGGTTACTTTGTCCCAAAAGGTCGAGATTTGTGTAACCATGGGTATTTAGTTATTTAGGCCATGTTAAGTTTGTCTTAATTTGTGATGGACCCAATTTTGGTCATGTACTGACTCGTGGGTCCTTAGAGGTCTAATTTGGTTTAGGGGCCCTATCTTGACTTTTGGGGGTGCCCTACATTCAGTAAGTAGGTAGAGTATATATTGGCTTATTGTGTCACATTTTTCAGTTTTGGCTAAGCATTGCTCTCCATCACTGCTGTTTTCTCTCTCTCTCTCTTAGAGGAGGGCGCCCAGCCTCTTCTCTCTTGTGTCTTGTGGAGATTGATTGATAGCTAGATCTTGGTGCCTTGACTCTTGTTTTCCTACACTGTATTCATTGTCTTCTTTTCTAAAGATTTGAGATTTGCTTTGCTTGACGATATGTGGAATGGACAGAAGTTCCTCCCTTGTTCTTGGAGTGATACAATGATCCTTGGCGAGTTACATTGTACAGCGTGGATTCTTACCTTTTCTACAGTCATAAATTCAATCTTGGTCCTTGATTGCATGTGAATAGAAGTGATATCTTGAAAGCATGCATTATGTAAATCAAGTTATTCATGTGTGTGTTTGTGGGGAGTGGAATGGGCAGACGTATTCGCACAGGTGGGCATGTGTGTGGGTGGAGTGTTTCTGCCTGCTGAGACTGAAATAATCAATATAACTAGATTGATAATGGAAAGTGGTGGTGGTTTGATATTACTTGTTGCTTTTGTACCTTTCATCAATCATGAATTTGGGGCTGACACGTACACCAGATAACCTTATTTGGGCTAACTGCAATTATAGGATGGATTCTTGCATTTTTCTGCAAACTTCAGAGGGGAACTTTATTCAAAAGCCAAATTTTATATATGTTTGCAGTATCTTCTCACAAACATGAAGTTTTTTAACTTCCCTAGGACATTCTTATGCGTTTATGGACTAATTTTAGGCCCTTGACAGGATGCACTGTGTAGAACTGAGCTGGAATTAATGGAGTTGCTCGATGTACCACTAGATGTTGTCTTATTGGCAATCAGCTGCATCAGTAAAAAATCTTGCCCTCCATGCCATACTGTATGTGTTCTCTTTGCTTCTTTCTTCGAATGCGTTCTAACAGTTTAGACTCTATCTATTTGAAATAGCATCTACATGACTAGCTGTTACTGGAATTATGCGCCCTGGCTTCTTCTAGTTGTCTAATTACTGCAATGGTTATCCTGCAAAATGCAATCTTGCATGTTTTAGAATCTGTAGATGTTATTAATTTCAAGTTATCAGGTTAACAACATGTCTTTCTACTAGAAGTGTTGTTGCATTTAATCATCATAAAATTTGCAACAAGGTTGTTGAATCATCGGTTGCTGTGAACACATAGATACTATCTGTTTTAAAGGAGCGCATGAAGAATGAGCCACAGCTGGGTCATTTGCCAACGTTACTGGGTCCTTTGGACCAAGCGTTGTGTGGGGGAATCCCTTTTGGTGTTATTACTGAACTTGTAGGTCCTGCAGGCATCGGCAAGACTCAAGTAAGTCTCTGCAAATTTCAACACAGATGCTTATACCAAACTACTGCAAAACAAGGTTGCAGCATTGCATCTTTTGAAGAATAAACTATCTAACCTTAATTGTTTGTAATAAAAAAAAAACCCATGTATTTGATTGTCTTTATGTTCATTATATCGTGGGATAATGCTAACTTGGCTTACAAATATTGTTTTGTTGCAAGTTTTGTCTTATGTTAACTGTTCTAGCTGTGATGCCTGATCCATTTGGTGGGCTAAATGGAAGTGTCATCTACTTTGATACCGAGCAAAGATTTACATCTCAAAGGTAATTGAAGCCTGGATGTAATTTTTGCGCATGATATGGGTATCATAATGATGGCCTTCTGACTTTAATTTCAAGACTTTCTCATACCACTTGAATTCGAGCTGTTATAGTTAGTAAATCTTTACTTGTGGTTATTGGCATGATGGTCTATGATAATGGTGGCCTTATGACTTTAACTTCAAGACTTTCTGATACGGTTTGAATTCACACCGTTATAGTCAATAAACCTTAACATGTGGCCCTTTTGGCATCTTCCTACTGGCAGAATGGTTGAAATAGCTCAGCATAAATTTCCCAACATCTTATTCACAGAGGCCATGATAAAGCAGGTATATACTATAGGTAGTGCTTTATTCATCTGTCTCAAATTGGGCAATAGATCTGCAGCTTGGCTGATGTGTCCGCTTGACAAATGAATGAGCTTTTCATGTAAGGCAACTAGAGCCAAAATATTGATGGGGAGTTGCAACATTTGCTAACAATAGTCGCATTTAGCATTGCAGCTGGCTGCTCGTGTTTTTGTCATAGTTCCGACATCAGTAACGGAACTTTTGGACAGGTGCAAGGTACACACAACCCGTTTCTCTTTCCTGAAATTCATACTAAAATCGAACTTGATATTATTTTCAGTGGAAGACCAATTGGGCCAGCAGAAACATTTAAGCATACTTGTCTGTTAAATGCAGTTTGCAGAAGATACAAGCAACAATAATTGAGCATCATGTCAAGCTTCTGGTTATTGACAGTGTGGCAAGCCTCACTCTAAGGTAGGTTTCACTTTATGTTGGAATCATTAAGAGGACTTATCAAGAGCGTTTTCAGACTCTAGATCATCCTCTATAGTTCTCACGAAAGGTTTTTCTAACTGTCTGAGTATTGAGTGCATGCTCTGCCATGCAGTGAGCAGTCTGTCACTCGACAGGAGCTACTGGGGCGACAAGCATCTGCACTAAAGTACGCTTATTTTCTAAGTAGAGGTGTTTGCTAGGAAAATGCATCTAATTGTATGTTTAAGATTTAGTTTTAAGCATTGTGTGTTCTATACATAAAAATCTTACGTTTTGAAGTTTATGTTCTCTATTAGATTCCTGGCAGAGTCATTCAGAATACCTGTAATAGTGACGAATCAAGCAAGAGCCATGAGTACAGCACTGTCTTGTCAAGGTCTGCAAACTTGCATATTGCCTTTTGGATACACAGTTTTTGAACCAGTCATTTCTAATGCTTCCAGAATAACCACATGATTAGCTATAGAACATTCCTATTTGAATTATGTGGTGTCTAATTAAATTCGATATTTCTACAGGTGTTCTTCATAGTGTCCCTGTCTCCGATGCTCATGAGGGAATCGATCTGCAGCTAAGAGCTGCCTTGGGTACCAAATGGGCACATGCTGTTAACATTCGACTTATTTTTGAGTATTCTGAAGGTTTGATGTCAACTTACTTCAGCTTACTACGAAGGAAGTGACTAGTAGCCAAGTTTTTATAAGAATCTGTGGAAGTGAAACGGTATTAACGTGAATAACATTGGAAATTGTTATAAGGATGTTTTATATCCCTAAACTTCATGTATGCTATACATGATGATGTCAGGAGCTTTAGTCCTTAGTAATATGTAATTGTACAGTAAAAGCTCTCCAGCATTGTATCTCTTTCATGACTTATCAAAGAAGAATCTTGATAATACCTCTTCTTCCACTAACAGTTATGATTCTGTTCTCTAGTCTTTGTAGCACAGGACCTCGTGCAGATAGAATGCACTTCGTTATACTTTGCCGAAGAGCTTTTGTTCTTTTATAGGCGCTTTTTCTCAATAATGCCAAAACATCTTTGTGCTTTCATTTGCCTTTTATTTCGTGATTTTACTCTAGATTATTGTACAGCATCTTTGTGATAACCTTTTTGGGCTGGTTACCAATACTCCATGCTAGTTAAGGGCATTATATTATCTACGCTTTTACAGTGTTTTGCAGTTTACACAAAATGAGTAATCTTGCTTCTGTTTCAAGTATTGATTTTACAGGAGAAGGGTACATGATCTGAGGTTGAACATTCAAGTCAACGTTAGTTGATGTTGGCTGGTCTAGTGCTATATTTACAAAAAAAAGCGAAATTCATCAAGTGCAAATTTTCCGTACTAAGTTACTAAGTGGGATCACGGTTACAAAGTATAGTGAAAAACTGTTCCAGGATGTAGGCATGTGCTTACTCATGAGGTGGACTGAGACCTTTGTACATGCATTTTTTTGATAACTGAAAGAAGTTTTGTCAAAGAGGCCTGTATCATATTTCGTTCTACAAGAGATCCAAGTAATTATTTGTACATATGCGATCCTCAATGCTCTTTAGTAATATGTCATTGTACCGATAGAGCACAGAAAATTATGGAACGTTTTTGTTTTTGTTTCTATTTAAGCAGTCTATGATTATACGTATTTTTTTTTGTCTTCAGGTCGTCGATGGATTCGGATTGGGAAATCTCCCGTGTCTGCAGCAGTTGCAATACCTTTCTTTCTAACAGCTACTGGCCTGGAGCATGATGAAAATGAGATTCCAAGTGCCACTGAGAAAGATGTGATGACTATTTACGGATTTGGTGGCTTGTGATGTGCCGTGTTCTCCAATTATAGTTATCTTCAAGCTTTTTCATTTTTCACTTAAAAGTTCATTTTCAAAGAGGTCTATGTACATTTCCTATGCTGTGCTGTGCAGACAGTAGCTTCAAGTGAGCAAAGGTTTTGGTCAAGTTAAAGACACAATTGATAGTTTTCTCCTGAGTTCACCTAACCCGAAGCCTGTGTTTACCAAGTATTAAATGTAGTTATTGATGCTGAGACCTTCATAATGCCTTGTTTGGTTGCTAGGCTACTGCATAATCGTTACTCCACCTTTGAAAGAGATTTTGTGGGTGCCTTGGTAAATCAAGCAGCCTTTGTATGCAGCAAGAACTGGTATCTAACATACCTGAGCGGATAACAAATAGTAAGCATCACCCTACATCCCCATTTACTTTTTGATGCAAGAATGGAGCAATTGTTTCAGCAACTCTTATCTGAAATGGCAAAATACCCTAAATGGATTGTTATGCTCTGTAGGAATATCTTAACAACTGCTAGCAAATATGAACATGACATGAAATATGACACCAAGCTTATGGAAGCTACAATTTTCTCTTACTATTATAGAATAGAGCTAGGCTTAAAGTTCCAACACTAAAAGAAGCACCCCTCCTCTCCCCCCGTGGAAAAGGAAAAAAATTCCAAAGCTTTACTCATCTTGAATGGGCTGTGGAGCTTCTGCAGCTGCATTTGCCACTTGATTCGACTGCCCTTTGTTGTTGTTCTTCGCTTGAAGTATTCGGCAGTCTTGTATTTCGTGGTTGTTTCATTTGCAGTATCTGCATAACAACTTTTTTTTCGTCTGCGGATTCGACTGTTCCTTGTGCTGAGCTGGTTTCCGGTTTGGCTTTGATTGCTTCGGGCCTTTCTTTTTCTTCTGCTTTGTCGTGCTCTTGTTGGCGTACAAGGCGTGAGAATCAGCTGAGGAACTCGAGGTTTCGTTCTTTCGCGTGTCTTCCTGCAACAACATAGTGATGACTCTCGAAAGAGTCAATTCTGGATGAGTCATGATGATCATCACCCATCTATCGTAAGAACTTGGCAAGCTTATAAGTAGTTGCATAACTGCGTCTTGATCGTCCACGACAGATCCAACAATGGCCATTTGTCTTAGCAGGTTTTTGAATTGATTAATGTGATTCTACAGAGAATCACCATTCGTCATCTTGAGGAAGTAGAATTTCTTCCTGAGATGTAGCTTAGAAGCTATATCTCGCACTTCGTATAGCGTGCTCAAGATGTCCCAGACTTCTTTCGATGTCTGAGCCTCAGATACATGGCTGATCTGTGTATCCGTGATGTTGAGGATGATCAGCGTGAAAGCTTTTCCATCCTTCAACTTCCATCTGACGATTGCCGCATCATCCGCTTCGGGTTTCCCTTCTGCACCTGTAACAACATCGCACAATTTTTTTGCCATTAGTATAGTTTTCATCTTAAATTTTCGCAGATGGTAATTGGCTCCATCAAGCTTGTCCATGAGAGGACTGGCTTTCCCTTGGGAATCCATGTGGAAGAATTAGTCCAAGTGATAGAAGAAACTATCAGTGACTTAAGTATGAAAATCTGATACTGACAAATATAGAACAAGAAAACAATTACTCTATCGGCTAGTAGAGTCTTGTACTGTGGAGGCCAATCAAGCTATAAAGATAGCTCTGATACCATGTTGGGAGAGAGGGGGAAAGAATAAATGACGAACAGAACGAGAAACGAACTCGAACAAGAAACGAACAAGAAGCGAACTCGAACACCTGTTGCTCTATGTTAACAACTTTTGCACAAACCAGTGTTTTTTGAATTTTATGGCTCTGGTTAGAATACACCTCAGTTCTATGGGAACTCTATGGTGAAAATCCCATACATCCGCTTGCTATTTTGAACGACCCATAAACTCAAAAATATATATGCATTACGTAAAATATATTTACTTTGTCCATTATAATTAATATATGATGTGATAAATAATACATGGTCATGATACATTACACATTAAACTCCTTTGTCTAAAAATAATGTCCTAGTAAATATTTATGGTGTACAGCTATTATATTCTTGTCAATTAACATACTTGATTTGAAGATAGAGATTTGCATGAACCTTTGATTGTGTAATGCGTTTTCCAAAATTAATTTTCTAGTGAAGATCTAAGCAATCAGTGTCAGGTTTAGCCAACATTAGCAAAATTCGCTCAAATAGATCCGTAATCAAATGATCTAGAGCTAGATCCAATTCTCTAAACATAATATTTTATATTTAGAAGATAATTGTCATCCATTTAACAAGTGGATTGTCATCCAACAAGATATCTGATTATATACTTTAGAATTTTTGGTTTTGTGTAGCTCTCAATACTTTAAACTTGCACCTCTAAAGTTAAGTGGTAGCCTTTCATTGATGTGGCCAAAAAGTTTAGAAAGATGCATATCCAAGATAAATAATCCCTCCAAAAGATGCATAAGAAAGCATGTAGTTTAGCCAGGTGCAACAAGGCAAAAGCAAGATATTTGATAAATAAAGCCAGTCTAAATTATGTATTACATGTAGATGTACACATACATAAAATATAAAAAATATGAGCCCTCATCCTTAATCATTGATATGTAATTCGATCAAATCAGCTCAACTCATAAGCTAGTGCAATATATGTTAATTTCCACTTTAAAATCTTGTATAGCTCCAACTTTGTATTACCTTACATCATTCACAATTTTTTTTTGAGTAGTTTGATAATTTGCAAATGTACACCAGTTTTTGAATGGGTAGCTAGCATTTTACAGTTTTGAACAACATCTTGAGCAGGTAGCAAAAATTTTGCATGTTTTAAATTACTTGAACATGTAGCCAACAAGTTGTAGTATTTATCCAATTCTTGAATAGGCATTCATGGTCTACACATTTACACACTTTTGAACAACCCCTCTATAGAAATCAACACAATATTGCATAAGAGAATTAAGATCAAGTATTCATTTTTTGGAAGTCGAACTTCACCCATCTTGGTGTCCTCTATGCTAGACGACTCAAGATGTTTTTACCTTGAATTCAATGTTGGGCCATCCAAGTGACTCGGCATCCTACATGACAATGAATGTAAGCTTGACGAACATCTTCTTTAAAGTCCAGATGGTCTTCTTCTCCGTAATGTGCAACTTGATTGTTCAACCTTCTTTTTCACAATGTCCTAGCTCAATGCCCCAGTCAAATCCAGCTTGCACATCTTGTGTCCCCTAATTCAAGATTGTCTATATACTTTTGAGTCACCACTTTGGCAATCCTAAGTCCATCAAGATTCACACATGCCAAAAAACATGAGGAGGATTACAAGCTATTATTTTTAACATGTATGCTTATTCTGACACTCCTATTGGATTTGAGTACAGGAGATCGTAACAATTGTAAATTGTGACGATTGTCCACATCAATTAAAAGATTATAGATTTTTCAATTGTCAATAAACCAACATTTTAGATTGATTTTTGCTAGATAAAGAGGCAAAGTATGGAGATAACTAGATCATAGATTTTTCATTTCAGCATTTTAGATTGATTTTTATATAGATAAAGAGGCAAAGTATGGAGATAACTAGCATATAGAGGGCACACAATATGTTTTTACTTGCAATCCAAGTGTGCTTGTCAAG
Organism: Diphasiastrum complanatum; assembly: GCA_029204225.1. Classification (NCBI taxonomy): domain Eukaryota; kingdom Viridiplantae; phylum Streptophyta; class Lycopodiopsida; order Lycopodiales; family Lycopodiaceae; genus Diphasiastrum; species Diphasiastrum complanatum. Next base: position 13,798,834 of record CM055096.1, read on the forward strand.
AGCATTAGAACAATCTATTAGAAGGGTTTATGCATATTATAAAAGTGGTTTGTTTTACTCATCTTTAAAGTTTTGCACATAGGTATACATATTTTTGACAATTAGGAGATTGGCAATTTTATTTCACTTTTTTGGTCCTAATGAATGGATTTGGGCTATAATGTTTGAGTATGAATGATTAAGTTGTTAGTCTAATCTTTGGCATTCTTTTTACTCATTTATCAAATGTTTTGTTGATTCATGAAATTTTGGTATAGGAAGATCTTCAAGATTATCTCTGGGTTGTGAAAAATAGCAAATTCTAGCCTGGTTGTATGCAAATTTTTGATATACTTTGGACTCCACACGTGTGAATCTATGTTGCCACGTGTGAGGTTTACTCTAGATAGGTAAGATCTCATTCATAGCGTTAGTTAGGTTTGTTTGGTCATGAATTCTAAAACTCCTCAAATCATGGAGGTAGTTGATCAATTTAACTATTAAAATGGCATAACTCTAGGGTTAGGTAAGATTGACATACAATTAGTCTCCTTATTACATGCTAGTTTGACCACATTGACAATATTGAGTTTCCTCTACATTTGTCTTGAGTGTTTGTGAATGCTTTGCAAACTAAACTTGATTACACTCATTCTTTGATAACATGATGTACTAGAGGCTGTACCACACATGTGTGGGGTGTCGAATTTCCATGTTTGATCATTGCTTTTGATTGCTCTTGATTGTGTGATCTATAGGTGCTATTCTAGATCAAAAAATTGGTGACTAGTTTTGCAATAGATTGGTGTATCAATCAATCAATCACTCTTGGAGTCTTTTGTAAGCTCATTTATGGTTTTAAGAAATGTAAACATGGATTATCCATACTTCCACTACGTGACTCTCAATTTCCAACATGTATAAGAGCTATGGCAACAACATTATATAAGAATCTAGATTTTTGCATTGGACATTGCATTTACTTCTTGCATTTATACTAAGTTAATCAATAACATTTGTTTTATGACAATTCATGGACTTATGTTCATACCTTAAATTCCTTTTGAGTAAAGAAATGTTAAAAGTAAAGAATATTTTAAAACTACAAAATCCACAAAAAAAAATTAAAAGTTAAAAATTCAAAAATTGAATTTTTAAAATTTAAAATAACAAAATTATAATAAATAAAAATTCAAGCATATTTTAAATAAATAAATAAATAGATAAATAAACTAATTAATTAATTAAAAAAAAACATGAGTTGAATTGTGTGGTGCTCTTAACAAAATTCAAGCTGAGAGTATTCATGTTAAACTGTTTTAAAGACACCTTCACCTTTTTAAGGGCACCTTTGCCTTTCTCACAAAATCCCGAAGAGAGAGAAAAATGTCGAAGGTCATCTACTTTGAACGAGGAACGTTCCCAGCCATTTCAGATTTGCGAAGTGAGAGAAAGTCGCTTCCCTTATAAAGCAAAGTGAGAGAATTTGCAATGCCCTCGCCCACATCAACATTCCCTATGGGTTGACAATATACACTATGTACAGTTGTCACAGAAGCCATATACTTTCAAGTACAACGACTTACCTAAATAGGTGACAATAATTTATTGTAGTTAATACATGGATGAAATTTATAAATAAATCATCCAAGCGCAGATTATTGGTTGCTTCGTCCATGAGACGCATTATTTGAGCCTCCCAATTACGCCGCCAATCTTGGTTGTAATTGCCATTTTGTATTGTGCTTCAGTATAATATAGTAGCAGCACATTTTTATTTGTGTACAATATAGATGAATGCATGTTGTGATTGAATGCACTTTCATTGCTGTGTGATCGCGCTTGTATACTCACTCTGATTAGAACACGGACGTCTATGACTCCTTAGTTTCTGATCAGACGATGGCTGTCTTTAACGCCTGAGGAGCTCGCGATCTCATATTGCTCTTCCATTTTTTTCATTACTATACTTCACGTTGAATCTGATTTCAATAGTACCACAAACAAACCATCTCTAATCTCTTCGGTGGACTGTACTTAGAGTATGAATTAATTTTTAAGATCATGTTGGACGCTCAGAACGCATAAAGCTGTGATTATCTTTAGCATAAGTTGTCTATTAGACTGGTTTTGCACTTAGTAGCTGATTAAAACTCGAGTCTCAGGTACTCTCTTATCTTTTCGACAAAGCCCATTTCCTGCCAGTCTTCCACCATGGTGATGTACCATGATGACATGAAGGCCACTCTGTAGTATAGTCGAGCCATCATCTCATGGTCTTCCTCTGACTACAGGGCTATGTTGGGATTGATTTTGATCAGATCCAAACCACGGTCCCAGAAACATTCTCGTTACATTACAAAGGCCATGGATCGGCAATATTCAACACTTTCTTGCATGCATAGATCGACACTTGTCTTGTATTTGTGCTCGAAATCCAACAACTGTAGCCTCAGGTCATTCGGGGAGATTCTCTCTAAAATTTTCGGAATCACTAGCCAGTTCACCAACTCAACCCGTGGCTTTTCTGTCGGCCATGGATTTTTGCATTTGAGCGGCATGTAGAAGGGATCTATTCGCTTCCATGATGGTGCCTTCAGGTACTCTTGGAGCCGCTGCTATCCTTTAGGATCTTATTTCGCCATTCTGGTTGCGGTTGTAATGCCACAATGATCTCAGCCCTGGTGGAGTATTGGCTTTGATCTATACCCTGATATTTTTTGTTTCAATTCAAGACTAACTAGTTGAAAAAGTTTGTAACGTTATTGGGCATTTTCCATAGGTTGTTATGTTCACTATTACTCGAGGGCAATACAATTCCAAATTCAAGGAAAGATGTTAAGAAAATATTGGCGATGCTTCAAATGGACTACAACTACATTCATGCATGTCCAAATGATTGCATATTATACAAGGTGTACGTGCATAAAAAACAAGTTGCTCTAAGTGTGAATCCCCACAATATCGGCAAGATGTGCAACAAACCAAAGTTGCATCCAAGGTTGTGTGCCATTTTCCAATATTACCGTGTATCCAACACATGTTCCGTTGCTAGTCCTTGGCCTAATTGATGGATGGGCATGCTAAAGATCCATTGATGGTGTCATGAGAATACCATGTGATAGTATGGCCACAAAACACATCGAAGATGAGTGGCCGATATTTTGTACCGAGCCAAGACATTTAAGACTTGGGTTGGCCATGGATGGTATTAATCCTCATGGCCATCGATCTTCTACTTGGACAACATGGCAAGTGATGCTTGTGAATTACAACATACTTCCATGGATGACAATGAAAAAAGGTCATCTTTTACTTGCTCTCATCATTCCTGGTCGTTACAAGATAAAAACCATGGATGTCTATCTAGAACCTGTTGTCAAGGAGTTGCAAATTCTTTGGAGAAGGGTTTGTGTGTACGACATTTCACGTCCTATCGGACCTTGAGAATTTGAATTAAAAGGTATTTAGATGTGGACGATGCACAATTATCCTGGATTGAGTGAGTGTAGCGATTTTTCTACTTTCGAATACCATGCTTGTAATACATGTAGAAGAAATCTCCATGCACGATATGGGCACACCCTCCACCAGAAAGATTAACGAGTAAAGATTGGCTTGAGAAATGGAACTATACAAAGGATAATTCCACTTCAATAGAGGGTATGAAAAGGTTATCTATTTGCACTCCCATATTGGATGACATTAAAAATAACTCATTTATTGGATCCAATGCACATTTCAAAAATGTGGGAGAGTCACTATGGAGACACTTCAATCAGTCAAAAGGTTTGTATGCACGAGTCCTTGAAGAACTAAAAGATTTTGTTCAAATGCGACACTTGTGGACTAAAGATGGACAAGAGTCAAGGTCAAGATCAACTCATGCACCATGGATTTTGTCAAAGGAAGAGAGTACTAATATAAAGACAGTTGTTCAACACATGCGATTTTCCACTAGATACACAGGGTCTATAAGAGTGGCATATACCGTAGACGACAAATTCTTCATATTAAGGTCTCACGATTGGCACAAGATGATACAGGTATATGTATTTGATGTGTCTATTAGTGATGCATATAATCAAGTATGTTTGCATGAAATGTCATGACAATTATATTTTGGCCTATTTATTTTGACAACATGTATTTCTTGTGGCATTGAAAGGGTGTTTTGACCGAAGATATACAAAACGTTATCTCAAAATTGTCGAGCTTTACAAGATATTGCTCATGAGTCTTAACATAATTCAAATGAGCACATTTCGCATGTATATTAATGACCATTTTGTATTTAGTATGAGACAAATATGCAAATGGATATCTTCAAAAAACATAAATATAGGAGATATAGGATGAATGCATCTCAAAGCTACTGAGATTGTTTGTGCTTTCAAGAGATGCCTTCCTCCATCAATCATGGACATCCAAATTCACCTATTGGTCCACCTTGTTGATGAGGTGGAGCTAGCGGGCCTTGTGAGTGCAAGATGGATGTTTTTTTGGAGCGCTTTATGAAAGTCCTAAAAGATTTTATTCGCCAGAAAGCGTGTGTAGAAGGTAGTATGGTGGAAGGTTGGATGGCACAAGAGTCTTTGATTACATTACAGAGTACATTAAATCAAGGGGCTCCAAGATTGTGGCATGATAGTGATGAGGAGAACAACAAACAAGAGAGCATTCCACAAGAAAAAGGAATGTGTGCTAGATTTTCCTAGTGTATGAGAGACAAGGTTTGCACATTCATGCTATACAACACAGAAGAATTGTCATCTTGGATTGATTTATACAAAAAATCCAAACATCAATGGAATATTGATAGAACGCGGTGGCGTCGGATCACATAGGGGCCAGGCTTTTCCATTTGAATTGGAGAAGCTCCCAGATCAATGCAACATTTCTTGGCTATATGAAGCCATGAATGATGCTTGTGCGAGTGGAAAACAAATATCATATTTGGAGTGGGATCTTGTGCACAGTTGTAGTTGCCATGTTTGTCTCCAAACTCAAACTCATCATTTATTATTTATATAATAGTTGCTTTGGTATTGTAACACATTATTTCAAAATATTATTTGATATATGCATTTTTCCAATATGGCAATATAGGCGACATATCGCTCTTTGGTCTAGTGGACAACACTTTCGCATTGAATGCATCGACAAAAAAAGAACGACATTCGATTGTGGGGTGATGACAAGGTTTCATCAAGCCAATCACATTAGTGCAAGGGATACAATTTGGTTGAAAGTGACCTCGACTATGTTGGAACCATACAAAATATATTGGAAGTTAACTATCGATCTTTCAAGATCTTTTTGTTCGATGTTAAATGGTTTCAAATTACATGTCGAGGACCACATGCAACTATACGATTGGATTTAAATGGACTATATGCTCTTGATTCAACAAAGATCCTTTCTTCTTCCAATGAGACATTGGTCTTACCAATTCATTGTGAACAGGCAACAATCGTTGGTACTTTTAATGATAAATCAATTGTTGAGCACACTAGATTCAATCTCCAACTCATTTATATTGTCTGTATGCACACATATAGCCCTTTATCTTGATCCATGGAATACGAGGTGGCTATTTGTCATGAAAACAAAGACACAAAAAAAAAGAAATTTATTTTCCAAAATATCGAGCTCGAACATGCGACAACATACAACCATGACAAAGAAGACGAAAGCGATCGCGATATGGAAAATCATGTAGAAGAGAGTCTGCATAATGAGGACAAAACAATTGATTCTCTCGTGGAGCCAAATGAGCATGATGATTGGGATGTCGATGACAATGTCGTAAGAGCCGAAAGTCAAATTGATGAAAACATTGATGATGATACTTATAATCTCCCAACAAGAATAAACCATTTGTTTCAAATCCATGAAAGAATTTGACTACTAGATGAGTGTGAAAGTGATGCAAACGATCAAGAAGATGAACTACATGCACCTATGTCCATCTCAGAATGTATATACGTAGGCTTGAACTATGTTTAGAACTTGACTCAGATGAATGGTGAGATATCAATGATGATGTAAATGAGAAACTGTCTGCAAATGAGATTGATTAAATCATATCAAAAAAAAAATTCTATTGTTGCTAGTAGAGATCTATTGTGTTTATATCTCAACATTTCATACAATATTTCACACTTCTCTTCTTCTTTATTCTATTAAAATACTTTTAATTAAATTAATTTCATTATAACTACTCAGCAAACATATAGTTTTCTTTTCTTGCATGCCAATGCATCTTCACATTAATTTCAACAATGATTTGCAACCATTTGCAATTCGAGCTAAAGTGACAAAAAAAACTATCAGTATGCTTTGCATCACAACAACTGTATATGGTATATATTAAGAGCATTCAAGTACTTACAGACAATCTAAAAGACAGATCTAGAGTTCCTCAAGTTTCACACCAATGTGCACAAGAAGCTCACCCAAGGCATCATCAATGATACCACCAACTCCACCAAGATAAATCACAACAATGAGAGCAACCAAACACTAGAATCTCAATCAAATCATCCCTTGAATGCTAATCAATCAAACAACAAGAGCCACAGGCAATAAGAAGTCCACAAGTCCTCAAGTTTCACACCAATGTGCACAAGAAACTCACTCAAGACATCAGCGATGATACCACCAACTCCACCAAGATAAATCACAACTATGAGAGCAACCCAACACTATCAAATCACCTCTTGAACGCTGATCAATCAAACAACAAGAGCCACAGGCAATAATAAGTCCACAAGTTCCTCAAGTGTAACACCAATTTGCACAAGAAGCTCACTCAAGACATCATCAGTGATACCACCAATTGTTGTGGGTATTTCATGTATACAAATAGATAAGTGGGTCCTACCACTTAAAATACTGCTGGCCAAGCATCCTGTGTGTATAAGCCTAGCCACCAATGAGCACAAGTAGCAAGTTGTAATTCCTAGGAATAAGAGACTAGGGGCTTAAAACTCTAAAATGACATTAGAGGCTTTAAGTCAAGTTGCAAATAAAAAAGCTAAAAGGGCCCAACTTAAAACTCACATGAATCATGTGAGTGCCCTTGTGCTTTTTTAGCACCATTAGATTTAAGTTGTGTTTCTTTGAAAGGCTTGGATTAGAATCCTTGCCCCAATGAAGTGGCCAATGAGAGTAAAGGAGGCTCACCTCTAAAATCTATAAGAGGGAGTCATTTCCCTTGTATTGCATCATCTTCCATTCTCATTCTAATAAAACTCTCTTGGTTTCTCTCTCTCTCTCTCTCTCTCTCTCTCTCTCTCTCTATATATATATATATATATATATATATATATATATATATATATATATATATATATATATATATATATATATATATATATATATGTTGGGATAGAATAGCTTTGGGTAGGCGCTCGAGCCCCCGAAGCCTTTCTCAACCTAGGCGTTCTCTCTCTCCCTCTCTCCACTCTCTTTCTCTTCTCTCTCCTCTCCCTCTCTCTTCTTGCTATGTAGGTGAAGGCGAGGTTGCCGCTCCCAGCGATGAACCTCTATGCTACATCGATGACACAACAATGGCGCCGTTGCCGAGGAGCGCCACACACTCGTTTCGTCGCATAGATTTCTTACTCACTTTCTCTTTTCCTCTATCTCTCTCTTTCTTCTCTCTCATCATTCTTTTTCATCAAAAAATCAAATTTTAAGGGTAGAATAGTGTGAGTAGTGTTAGTTTTTGCCGTTTTTTTCGTGATTTTTTTCGTTTGTTTGCACTGTAGGGAGAGATTGTGGGATGGGAGGATCAGATCCAAGCATCCAATCCCTTCATTATTCCATACAATCCATAAAAATCAGAAAAAAAGCTCAAAATCTGTTTTTGGAGGGAAAAAGAGAGGCAAAATCTCATCAGATTTTGATTTCTCAAAAACCAGTGGGCATGAACCTTCGCATGACTAGCAGCAGCTCCAGGGTACTGTCCCAGAACTGCATAGAAGCCTGCGAGGGTTAGTTCCCATCAGATTTTGAAAAAACAGAGAAAAACCCAAAAAAATTCAAAAATCCTTTGTAAAAATCAAAAAAAAATTCAAAACTCAAAACTAACCTTCCCAAAGCTTTCTGAAGTTCCATCTCACTGAGACCAGGACACAAAGAAGTCTGCGAGGGTTAGATCCCAAAAAAGTGCCATTGTGAAGGTTCCCAAGAGCAAAAAATGGCCTAGAACCTTCTCAAACAACAAATTTTAGAGTTTCCTTGGGAAGTAATCTTCGCAGAGCTCTCTGAAGTTCCATCTCACTGAGACAAGGACACAGAGAAGTCTGCGAGAGTTAGATCCTAAAAAAAGTGCCCCTGTGAAGGTTCCTAAGAGCAAAAAGTGGCCTAGAACCTTCTCAAACAACAAATTTTTGAGTTTCCCTGGAAAGTAACCTTCGCAGAGCTCTCTGAAGTTCCATCTCACTGAGACAAGGACACAGAGAAGTCTGCGAGAGTTAGATCCCAAAAAAAGTGCCCCTGTGAAGGTTCCCAAGAGCAAAAAGTGGCCTAGAACCTTCTCAGACAATAAATTTTTGAGTTTCTCTGGGAAGTAACTCTTGCAGCTTGGTAAGCAAGTGGATCTAACTCAGATACAAGCACATACCAGCCTACAAAGATTAGTTCCCAGAAAATCTCAAAATTTGGCCAAAAAACCATAAAAAAATGTAGTTTTTTCAAGATTTTTAGAGTTTTGCTGGGAAGTAACTCTTGCAGGTTGGTGAGCAAGTGAATCTAACTGAGATACAAGTGCATACCAGTTTGCGAAGATTAGTTACCAGAAAATCTCAAAATTTGGCCAAAAAACCACAAAAAAATATAGTTTTTTCAAGATTTTTTAAGTTTCCTTGGGAAGTAACTCCTGCAGCTTGGTGTGCCAGTGAATATAAGTGAGATACAAGTGCATACTAGTCTGTGAGGGTTTTTTTTCCAGAAAATCCAATTTTTTTTCAAAAAACCCCCAAAAAAATGCACTTTTTACAAGATTTTTTGAGTTTCCTAGAAAATTACCTCTCTCAGCTTGGTGAGCAACTGAATCTAATTGAGATACAAGTGCATACCAATCTGCGAGGGTTTTTTCTTAGAAAATCTTAAAATTTTGTAAAAAAACCACAAAAAATGCACTTTTTTCAAGATTTTTTGAGTTTACTTGGGAAGTAACTCTTTCAGATTGGTGAGCAGGTGAATCTAACTGAGATACAAGTGCATACCATTCTGCAAGGGTTTTTTCCTAGAAAATCTTAAAATTTTGCAAAACAACCCCAAAAAAATGCACTTTTTTCAAGATTTTTTGAGTTTCCTTAGGAAGTAACTCTTGCAGCTTGGTGAGCAGGTGAATCTGACTGAGATACAAGTGCATACTACTCTGTGAGGGTTTTTTTCCAAGAAAAGCTTAAAATGTTGCAAAAAAACAACAAAAAAATGCACTTTTTTCAAGATTTTTTTTAAGTTTCCTTGGAAAGTAACTCTTGCAGCTTGGTGAGCAGGTGAATCTGACTGAGTCTGCGAGGGTTTGTTCCAAGAAAATCTAAAAATTTTGCAAAAGGACCCCAGAAAAATGCACTTTTTCCATGATTTTTTGAAATCTGCTGGGAAGTAACCTTTGCAAAGAGTTTTTTAGATAGATCTAACCAAGATCTGGCTACTGTAAAATTTTTGTGAAGATCCAATGGTTAGACTTAGAAATATCTAAGAAAAAGTGCCAAAAAGTGCCAAAAAATTGAGTTTTTTTAAGATCCTGACAAATTTGCCCATCAAGAACTCTTGCAAAACTCACATTGTCTGGAAATGGTCCGTATACAGCTACTGTAGGAAGGTTGAAGGTTATATTCACTCAGATATGAAGAAATCTCAACCAAAAAAAAAAAAAACACACAAAGAACCTAGAAAAGGGGCTAAAATCACACTATCAGCCAACTGAAACTGATCTGATCTTGTCAAATCTAGGTTGTAGTCACAATATCCATCAAGATCCAACATCCCTGGACTGAACCAAGTGAATGAACCGCAGATCAAATTGATCAGTTCCAAGAAAAATTAGTTTCCACCACCATCCATACCAACCATCCCTCACTCTTCTGTCCATCTCCATATTCTCTTAACAGTATAACTTTCATTGCGGTTATCTGTTAAATCTATTTCTGTTTCTGTTCAGATCCATACGGGTCCCTCTTTTTTTGATTCCTTTCTCCTCTTCTTTTTCTTCTTCCACTTCAAAAAAAAGAAGAAGAAGTTGGAACACCAGAGTCATTGAGCAAATCTTGAAGCAATTCACAACCCAGCTACTTTGCGACATTCTAGTGCTGAACTATGGAGACCGCCCTTGTAGGATTATCGAGATTTAAAAAGTTCCCTGCTGAAACAATCCGAGACTACACCTATCGGATTTATCATCTAGTGAAGGATTTTAATCCACCGATTCCTAAACAAATCGTCATGGCAAAATACTATGCTGGATTGCCCAAAAGGATCAGATCTGGTATGGCAGAATTAGCATCCTATGCATCACCTGTACAACTCTGTAAGGATGCTTCCAAGATGGAAATCTCACTCGGGAAGAAGGATTTTTCCTATCTAGATGGGGAATCAGAGGAACAAAGGTCGACAACGAGCAATGATCCAACAAGAATGGAACCCCATGCAAGGCAACAAAGTGCAACAAGATCAAGCAGAACAAGTGCAGCGGAAGACCCAGAACCTTGCACTTTAAGCTATCAGCAAGCTTATGCTCACTCTATTAAGTTTCTTGAAAAGGATGAATGTACCTTCTACTTTGGAGATCATCCAAGTACCAGGTTTCCAATCAAGAATCCGCGCTTGTTAAAAGGACAAAATACAGAGCAACAGGCTTGTCGACAGCAAGATCCAGTGGTTCAACGGTCAGAAGCAGAATCAAGCCAACAAGGAGCTCACTAGAAGGGTGGATGTCAAATTGATCCATCTAAATCACGAGTTTTTTCAAAAAACAGTGGCAAGGTAGAAGTTTTGGTTATATCCTCTTGCATGTCACCGAATTCAATGGAGGAACATAACAGCCTACCAGTCTATTTTGTGAAAGATCCTAAGGAGAATCTGTTACCGGTGTATGCCTATCAACTTAGAGGTGATGGCATACTGCACTCAGTTAGGTGCTATGGATGCGGAGGAAAACACCGACATGCTGAATGTCCACACCGAGGGGATCCGTCAACATTTGATCCCTCGTGTTCACAATGCGGAGTCAATCATCCATGCCGAGATTGCCCGATGAGAAATTCACAAATAGCCAGAAGGCATTTGGCCTATGTAGACCGACATGCACTTGTGGTAACCCTTCCACCTCGAACGTACTACAAAAGAAAAATCTTAGTGCCACTGGGTTATGAAGCGAGCGACGAAGAAGAAAATCTGACAAAAGTCCCAAGGTACGCAAAGATACCCTCAGGCAAACAAGTAGAACCATCACAGAAGACAAAGATGGTAGAATTCATCAAGCCAACGACTGTCGAGGAAGTCAAAACACAAGCAACCGAGGAACTCCAGCAGATTCTGTCAGGGCTTTTTTCGCACTCAATGCGAAGAATTCTTAGTGATGAATTAAAAAGGGGACTAGCGTCAACAGGGCAACTTGAAGGCAATTCAGCACAAGATCCAAGAAAAAGTGCCATCACGCAGCCTTCAACGGGAAAGTGCAATGACCAAGAGAAGACTAAAGTTGATGACTGCCCCTCAACGAGCAAGATTCAACCAAAGTCTAATTCTTCCACAATTCAACAGACCCCCAAATCAACACCAATTTGGGGTATATTCATTCTTCAAAGCCAAATCTAAGGAGTCCAAGCCCAAAATGGCCAATTGTACAACAAGAACCAGAACCTACAATGATAAACCCTTGTCCTAAATCTATGATATTGACTGCTAAGGAAAGTCGTTAGGCTGATGCATACTTCGAATACCTGGACAGACAAGAGCATCAAGCAAACACGTCATATCCACATTATGATTTGGGGGAGTCTATGACATTGGGACCAGTTGCGCCGATCTATGAAGATCCATTATATCAGCAAGATTTATCTTGGGATCCTCCGATGGAATGCCTCGACTACCCAACTGTCAATGAACAAGGTTATCTGATATGGCCACCAGACCCTTATGTGTATTATTAAAAATTTGGAAAGTCTAGGTTCTTGCCGATCAACAATCAATAAAGCCTCAGGTTTTATGTAAGCAAATTCTATCCACGCTTTTCCTGAAGCACCCATGTCCCAGCAATAAACGAACTGACAACAGCGCCCCTTCACGACAGTTGCAGCCTAGTGCCAAGGGACTGGCACTACTTTGGGCCATGGACTTTGTTGTGGGTATTTCATGTATACAAATAAATAAGTGGGTCCCACCACTTAAAATACTGTTGGCCAAGCCTTGCCTAGTGGGCCCCGCCACAGTACAGTAGAATAATAAGTGCAAGGCACTGGCATCCTGTGTGTATAAGCCCAGCCACCAATGAGCACAAGTAGCAAATTGTAATTCCTAGGAATAAGAGACTAGGGGCTTAAAACTCTAAAATGACATTAGAGGCCCTAAGTCAAGTTGCAAATAAAAAAGCTAAAAGGGCCCAACTTAAAACTCACATGAATCATGTGAGTGCCCTTGTGCTTTCATGCAGCACGATCAATGATGTCAACTCACCAAGAATTTTTGGGCTGAAGCTATTTCAACAACTTGCTATCTGCAAAACTATTCGAGTACCGCACAAAAGCGATATATTGTATCTTCTGTACATATCGCTTCTATGTGACCACCGTTGTACCCTTTTTCATTATATCTCTCATCTTGCGCACAAGTCCGATATCCCTCTGAGTTCCAATATGGACAAGAGAAAGCAGACAAAGAGGGCTTTTTTCTTTGCTGGTACTCCCACCGCTCCTGCTGTTGCCATAAACCCTTTCAGACGAACTAGAAGGTGCAACCATAGTAGGTGGCTTTTTGATATTCACAAATATTAGAAATCCACCAAACTCCTTATTCTCAAAGCACCATTTTATCGTGTTCTCCTCCAGTTCACCAGGGAAAATTTTGAAAGTATAGTTAGGTTCACTCCTCTGGCCCTTTAGTGCCTTCAAGAGGCTATTGAGGATTACCAGAGCCTCTTTTTTAAGGACTCAATTTTACTATCCATACATGCCAAGCGGGTTATGATTATGCCCAATGATTTTGAGCTACTATGCAGGATGCGAGAGAGGTACTCAAAATTACATATGGGTGAGTCAGCTGCTCCCGGACCCGATTCATTAAATAGGACAGACCTCCCTACCAAGAGGCCTAGAAAGCAGCCAGCCCCCAAGAGAGCCCCGAAGAAAGTAAGGAGGCTCGTTAATCCATAGTCTCCTTCTGTAGATAATGTAGATACTTCTCATCCTCCTCCTCCTCCTCCTCCTCGGTTTTTTATATATGTATATAGATTTGGATGAGTATCTTAAATTTGAGAGTGACTTATTTGATGTTGTAGATAGAATTAGAGCTCCATTTTGTTTTAGATTAGAGGAACTTGATTATAGTATAAACTATAGGATTATTGATTGTTTGGACCTGAAAAACTGATGGGCTTCTATCAGCACTCCTGTGATAGAGTCTAGGGTCACACTCTTGCAATATGACATTGCAAGGGACTCATCAAGTGAAGTTTTGGTGCTCAGTAATTTTTTCCTCCAGGCAATTAAGGAGAAGAACGCCACTTTGTCACAGTGTCTATTTAGTAGATGCACAACAAATACAAAATACATTCTTGTGTTATATCACTACAAGTAAGTCAATTTAAATGCTTTTTGTTGTTTATAACTCTAGCATTAGCAGTATTATTAGGAATATTTCTTAGAATTGCAGCTAATGGACTCTCTATTTTATTTTGCAGTGAGCACTAGAGTTTAAATTTGATCTTTATCAAAAGATCTGTAAATAATGTTATGAAGATTTTTTTGTGTAAAGATGAATTCGACTAGTAATATGCATAAGGATGTTGAGTCGATCCTACCAATTATATGTAGTTACATTTCATTAGAGACTCCCCATGCAATTGAATGGGAGATCAGCACTCTGGTGGTAAATTTTGTCCTTCTTATTAGCATTTTGATATCAACAATCTAATATGTTCTTATCATTTTGTGGTTTTCCATCATTGATGTCTTGTGTGCTGAACATTTTGCAGTCACCCCAGCAAAATGATTCATTCAGTAGTGTCACTAAGAAGCCCTATTTTGGGACTTCTTAGTAGAACTACTTGAGGAATCAGCAAAAAGATAAAAACAAAAGCCAACTAAAATTCCAAAAATCTACACTTCTTATCATAGAAGATACTATCAATAGATTTAAAATCATCATGTAACTTCGTGAAGATCCTATCAAGTTTGGACTTATAATTATTCATGTCAATGTTCACCAAGTCCTGATAATGCATATCCTTATTCTGAGATATGTAAAAAGGAGAGCTAGAAAAGACTTGAATCTTACATAAATTTTAAAAAAAGCCTCTACCTTAGGAGGCAAAATAAAAAGAAATGGAGCCCTTTTTATAAAAAGGCAGCATTTGTACATTATTTGCATGCTTAATGAGAAGGAGAAAACTCTACCATTTTGGAGAGAAGCATCTTCATTTGCTGTTCACTACTTGCTAATGCTCTTTGTGTGTTTGCTTTTGCTTTCTAGCTTACATGTTTTTGGTTTCAATTGTTAGTGTTTCTCCATTAGCATGCACAATGAGCAAATGAGCTACCCTCCCCTCTCAATATCTTTCTCTCCCTCTTGCTCTACTTCTAACCTCCACCCTCACTCCTTCCTCTCTTCTCCCCTCTATCTCTTCTACTCTTCTCTTCACATTCTCTCTAAAATCATGTGGAATGTTAGTTAGTGGTGTAGAGTTAATGGTGCGTAGTATAAGTGGTGAGTAGAGTTAAGGGAGGAAGTAGAGAAGTATCTAAAAGTTGCATCTTTACATAGTCAGGCACCTATGTAGCGTTCTAACCCTTGTTGACAGGCGGAAGAGCTACTACTACAAAAGATCTACATCCCTACAAACATGTTTGTGAGTCTTGTGATTTGTCTAAGTCACATAGACTACCTTATACTAGATCTATATCTAGATCTACAAAGCCTTTTCAACTTGTACATTCAGATATCCATGGATTTACTACAATTAGCAATAGTGGAGCTAAGATCTATGTAACATTCATTGATGATCTTAGTAGATTTTGTTGGATCTATGTACTAAAGAACAATGATGAAGTGTATGATGTCTTTATCAAGTTCAAGAATGCAAGGGAGAACTAATTTTCCACAAAGATCAAGTGCTTAAGGAGTGACAATGGTGATGAGTACATATCTACCAAGTTCAAGGCCTTTTGTGATGAGCATGGGATCAAGAGAGAGTATACAACATCAAGGACTCTACAACAAAATGGAGTGGCTGAAAGTAAGAATAGGACTTTATGTGAAAGTGCTAAAGCCATGAGGTTAAGTGCTAATCTTGACAAACCATTTTGGGATCAAGCTTTGTTGTGTGCCAATTTCTTGTGCAATAGATGGCCAAGTGCTATTTTGGATGGAAGGACACCTTTTGAGATGCTATTCAAGAGGAGGCCGAGTGTCAACTTTCTAAGAACATTTGGATGCACACGCTACATCAACATTACTCTTGATGATAGGACCAAGGAGGATCCATCTTCAAGGAGAGGTATTTTTGTTGGATATAGTGAGGTGAGTAAAGCCTACAAGGTTTACATTCCTTCTACTAACAAAGTGATTGATGGTAGAGATGTCATCTTTGATGAGGAGAACATTTCAAAAGTGTCTTCAAGCATGATTGATAAAGGTGTGGATGGATCTAACATTCTTGATGTTGATGTAAAGGATCCTACTTTGGATGGTGATGATGATGGTCCTTCATCAAGTCAAAAGCCAAGGAGAACATCAAGGGAAAGACAAGTACCTTCAAGGCTCACATATGATGAAAAGGGTAAGCAAGTAGTTTTTGGAAATTATGTTGCTTTCCTGACCTCTTTTGATGAACCTACAAGTGCAGATGAAGCAAGGAAAGAAAAGGAGTGGATCCAGACAATGGATCTTGAGTATCAAGCTCTTATGAAGAATGGAACATGGAGATTGGTGGAGTTGCCTAAGGAGAAGAAAGCTATTGGATGCGATCTTCAAGGTGAAGACAAACCAAGATGGATCTATCAACAAGTACAAGGCAAGGTTAGTGGCAAAAGGATATGCTCAACAACAAGGGATTGACTATGATGAGACCTTTGCACCCGTGGTAAAGATGGTAAGCATTTGAGCCATCATCCCACTTGCTACACTTTATGGATGGTATCTATGGCAAATGAACATTTCAAATGCATTGTTGAATGGTGATCTTGAGGAGGAAGTGTACACGGAGCAACTCAAGAACTACATTCCAGCCAAATCATGTGTGTCTACTACAAAAGAGTTTGTATGGCCTTAAGCAAGCACCAAGGAGTTGGTGTGCTAAGCTTAACACTTTTTTACTCTCTCAAGGCTTTGTTATGAGTGAGTATGATCATTCACTTTATTATCAGTCTGCTAGAAATGATGTTAACATCATGCTAATCTATGTGGATGATATAATCTTGAGTGGTGGAGACAATCAAGATGTGGATGATATCAAGAGTGCTCTTAAGAATGAGTTTGAGGTGCATGACCTTGGTAACTTGCATTACAATTTTGGGAATAGAAGTCATTAGATCATCTCAATCTAATTTCATTTATCAAAAGAAGTATGCTAATTTTACTCTAGAAAGATTTCATATGGTAGATGCAAAAGCTAGTGATACACCAATGGAGTCTTATGTAAAGCTAATTGGAAGAGGTAGTGAAAGATCCTTCGAGGACATTACTCTCTATCATCTATCTAACCATTACTAGACCAAATCTAAGCTATTGTGTTGGAAGATTGAGTCAATTCATGCAAGATCCTAGTGAGGAGCATTGGAACCTAGGAAAGCGAGTTTTGAGGTACATCATTGGAACTCGAGATTTTGGCATATTGTATGCGGGATCATCATCTAATCTTTTTGGAATTTCAGATTCGGACTATGCTAGAGATCAAATGGACATGAAATCCATTAGTGCTCATTGTATTTTCATAGGTGATGGAGCTATATCATGGATGTCAAAGAAACAAGCCACTATCTGATTGTCATCTAGTGAGGCCGAGTACAAAGCTCTTACACATTGCACAAAGGAGATGGTATGGATCAAGAGGATGATCAAGGATCTTCACTTCTTGTTGTGACAATCAATCTGCCCAAAGATTGGCAGCCAATCCTATCTTTCATGCTAGGAGCAAGCATATTGAGGTGCAATATCATTTTGTGAGGGAGCAAGTCATTACAAATGAGGTGGAGCTTCAACACTTGTCCTCAAGGGAATGTGTAGCTGATATCTTCACCAAAGCATTGGGAAAGGACTTGTTCATGAAGCATAGGACATCACTTGGAGTGTCATCAAAGTCCATGCTAAAACTAGTTGAAGAGGGAGTGTGAAAGATTCAACTAGTTTGATCATATTTGCTTTATTTCCATATTTGGCAAATTGAGGCCAACTTTGTTTTAGACTTAGAGTTTGACTTTTCAAAACTCATTAGTCTAATTTCATTTGAGATATAGACACTTTTTGAAAGTGTGGGAAAGTTAGAAGGCGAGTTTGAGTAGATTCAAATTTGAATGTTGGGTACTTTGAATCTAGACTCAAAAATAGTAGGGTTAGCATTTTGGAGGGAAAACCAAGTGGCCAAATAGGTTTTGGACCTGCTATAAAAGAAAAAACTCATGGAGAGGCATATGTTCTCTCTTCTCTATGTCATTTCATGCTTATACATGGTTCTCTTGGGTTCTACTATCCATTGGTGCAATATACTTGTGATTGCATGCAATTCTATGTGTAGAATGATCTATATTTGCTATTTTTGGATCCACACGTGTGAAATACAGTAGCTTGCTAGTTTTGTATGGACATCAACAGTACTTTATCATTTGATTCATGTTTGATCAAGTTCAATTAGATCAATTTGCATCTCATTTTGTGTGTAGATGCTGATTTTTCTACATTGGTGAGATTGGTAGAGTATCTTCTTTTCTAACCCAAGATCTTTTTGTATATTGGATCATCAATGATCTGAAATCCTTCATAGGGCCCTCCACCACAAGGAGGCCTTGCCGTCAAGAAACAACAAAATTGACAATATCCACTTTTTCTCTGGGACGTTGTGCAAGCTAAAATAGCTTGATTAACAATTTACTTAGTCATCGACAACATCGGGACGTTTTTATCGCCGGAAAAAATTTCTAATTAATAGCCCAAGCTGTATGAATTAATGGCTTGTAATTAATTGAAGAGATTTTGCATTAAGTTGTTTTAGTCTATTGCTTTGATGTAGTTCCATCACACCCTTGCCCAAAGTTTGCAGCAATGTGTTACAAAATTTAGGGGGTCATCACTATTAGGTGATGCCAGGAGAATTTTTGAGAAAACAGGAAAATTATATCACCCCACAAGAACTTCACACATATCCATTTGCTTATCTTAACCAAAAAATAACGTTCAGTTAAGACTGATACGGGTATAATTTCTCTAATAAAGCAATATCCAAAAATGTAGTTTTTAACAAACCATAATGTGCTTATAAAAATTATACCAATGAACAATGCAAATGGATTTAAAGAGTGATAACTTGCCAAAAACAAACCCTTTATGTGCATTGAATCAGTTCATATAATTTTTTGACCCATTATATTCAACAACAAAAAATTTAACTGCATTAGAAAAATTATAGTCTGTAATGCCTATAAGTAAGTAGCCCATGGAACTTAAAAAAAACATAAAAGCCCATACTTAATGACTCCAGCCCCCGCCCCTCCCCCCTCTAAGAGTTAACTAAAGCTTATCCCCCCCTTCCTTCACCTTCCCTCCAAAAGAGAGGGCTCGGGCTCCTGTTGGTCGCGAGCAGGGGTCCGAGAGAGAGAGGGACCCAAGAGAAAGAGAGAGATGGCGGCAGATTGAGAGCTTGATAGGCTCGTTTTCATCTCTTTTTTCTTGTGTTTACATGCAGGCTTCAGGTGGATGGACAGCATGGCCACTGGCCGCGGTTATGGAGGCATAAGCTTGGAAAAACTAAAGCTTAATCTTGTTTAGTTTTTGCTCAAAGCTTTAAATGCCTTTCTTCTGCTGTTCTTGCAAATAATAGGTGCAAGTTGGGCACGTTTACAATTGCTATGCTTTCATTCATGCATAAGCAATGCTTTCTTACAATTTTCACACAAATAAGGTTGTCTTGCAGGTTGCCTCATCCTTCAATCACAGGATAGGCTTTCCAGTAATTCATACCATCATAAAATGGCTTTAATGATTGACACAAGCCTGCAAAACACTGTTAGTTTGCTGAAAAATCCAGCATGAACCTATGAATCATAAAGAAACCGCCATGCAAAACCTGTAAGAAACACCAACACTCACAACAAGAAATCAGTAGCGTTGAGCATCTTTTCTTGCTTTTCTAGGATTTAAGTTCTATCTGGCTCAATCACAAAAGCAAAAGACACCAAACAAAGTCCCACTATCATGTAAAAAACAAGAAGCCACAAGAAAAAATCCAGCATAGCTTCAAATTGAAACCGTTGCTTTCAAAAAAGTGCTCATAGCAAGGTAATCGGCAACATAAAAGAATTGAAAACTAGAATTACTTCCAAAAACCAATTTGAAGTGCCTAAAAATTGAACCGATTGTATTCTTGGTAGTACACCTACCACACAACTGATTACACTTCGAAAAAGGTAATCAACGGAAAGAGCAATCCAAATTTTTTTCTTTTTGTTGCTTACTGCACCAACTTCTTGAAAAACATCGAGATTCCACTTGAGCACCATCAATGGCAAAACTTGCTTAGAATTGGCTCTAATACCAATATAAAGTCCTAAACCAAGGATCATATTCTAAGCATGCCAATACAAGCAACCACAAAGGGTATTGATGGTGGACAAACCAACCCAACCAATCATAGATTGAACGAATCTAGCCCCCAAGCTATGGATCAATCTCAAAGAGGAATGAGACATCACACTAGCAGCATACGACTACTAGTCTCACAATCAAGGATACACTACTGATAGCCCAATAGGTATACTTATACCCTCCAAGGCCCATGCACCACTAGTAGTGACAGTGACACCTCACTGGACACCTCTGTAGCCTATTTCGTCCATGTCATTCAGTTTTTCAATGACTCACTAATAGACCCATATAAATCCACCATCATGAGTTTAGGCCTACAACCATTAATTATGACCTTATACACATAAGGGCCCCAATTCCCTTACAATCATAACTAACTTACGGGTTGTTGGTCTACCAATCTCTAGTGTGGACACGCTACCCGAGACCAGTCATGGGCATGGCACCTGCTGCATTGCCACCATGCATACATCCCATAGACACCATGCATGAAGTCCATGCCACTACTACAATATGCCTCCAAGCATAGAGACTAATCTCTCTTACCAATACAAAACATGGTTCCACTAAAGTAGGTCATTCACCATCCATCCATCTATAATAGATCTTCAGCAACCATAATGCCTCCATAATGCATCAACACCATCAGTTCCTTATCCTAGAATTGGCTTCCAAGGTATCTTACCTTTTTCATTCCTATAGGCAACATGTCTGATTCACCACTTGGCTCAAAACGATATTGGCATCTCACATTCAAGCTCTAGCTGATGTCTATACGAATCATTCCTGACCTGCATCCCAAGCATTGGACTATGCCATGCTAGCAACCTTCAGAAAAACTTTGCCGCTTACCTGAAGTTGTGCTTCCCACAAAGTAGATGCCATGTAGCTTTGCAATGACATCAAGCCTCATCACTGAAAGTTGACTCACATTCATTCGCCATGCTTCTAGCATTAAAGTCTACCGAGGACTTATAGAATGAAGGACCATAAACTCCAAATGATTTACCTCTTTTGCATCTAGAAGGTTCAACCTTCCATTGCTTGAAATAGCCAAATATAACTTGATCAATGAGCCACACAATAGGACTCAAGAGAAATAACTTACAATACAAATTTTGTCCACCTATCCCACATGTGCTTCTACTTGTATTCTCCCCATCCATGTCCAAATGTAATATCGAAACAATCACCAATTGCTTCCTCCTGAGAATACCTACCAGAGGCTCACTCCAATATCACCTCCAAGTCTCTCACTAATGGTGTGCACTGATATCACATCTAGCTCACATGTGAGATCTTCCTTGGCTGCATCCAAACGACCTCTCCATTCCAATACTAGACCTTGCAATCCCACTTTGCACTCTGATATAGCACACAAACCTGAAATGGACTGATAACTGAAGTAGATCTAAAGCACAAGACATGATCTCCATCGTTTGGACATATCTCAAGTTACAAACCATTGCTCATTTGTGCTTTTACTTATCCAAAAAGTACCCCAAGCATGAGCTCCATCATACTTCTGCTATGAAGTGATAAGAGCTTGTCACCTCCAAACTTGTCAAAATTTCCACCGTGCAAGCTCAACACTACAAGATCTAGTAGTCCACTTGCTACTCACCTTCATGAATATCCAATTGCATGCCCTCTCTACATCATTGCTCCTTCATGAACATAGTCAAGCTACCAGATTTGCTTCCTAACTTTCTTCTTGGCTCATCCAGCTAATCTTATCATTGACATCCTTCACCTTGTGACCGCCATCATTGCATTGCCACCAATAACAAGCTAGTATAAATGTCTTCTCAATTGTGACATTTCTCCCCTTGCAAATGGATGTGAAGTAATCGCAACCACCGAATCTGACAATGCCATTGTCGATTCTCACTTTGAGATGTCGCTCCAAGCGTCCCTGACCTTGGTAGGTTCTTTCTTCTGAAAAGTTGAACTAGCCCCATGCCATTCTGCCATATTCAATGACATAACATGGCATAATGCTTGGATCTCACCTGTGATTGGTTTCCCTCTCTCAATTCTTTCCAATCAAGAGTTTCATGATGCCTCATTGCAACTTGATCTCATTTACTAGCGTTCTCCAATGCAATTTAGCTCTTTTCGCTCTCCCTCACAATGCACTGTGCTTAGGCTCCTCAAAACCACTTGAGAACTACGCTTTAGATCTTTTTGGCTGTAGGCACACACCTTTTTTCCTAGCCTACTCCACAGACTTTTAGCCAAAAATTGGGCTTAATTTGACACATAGGTCACCAAATAGCGAAAATCGTACCTCATTGGGTCACTCATCTCCCGCTCCATAGAATGGTGTCAAAAATGCATCAAAATGCATTTCTCCCTTGAAAATGTCGTCACTTTGTCTGTCAGCTTCACACAGGTTTTTACAGGCTCCAAAATGGCCTTTATTTGGCCCCAAAAGTCTCCTTTTGCCAAAGATATCCACCTTCAAGTGGACTTTAGGAAAATGGCTTAAAAATTGAACATGTTCTTCATTCTGAAGTAGCTCTGGCCTTCCACCCAGAATTAACCACTTCAAGCATTTCATAAATTTTTTTTTATGAGTAAATTAGGCACTAATGGCCTTCAGCCCTTTCATGGACTCTTCTTCCTTCATCTAATGGTCCACTTTGATCCAATGGCCGATCCTGCTCCGAGAGCCCTACATTCTGTCCATTGATCTTCATAGTACCCGATTCAACGCCCCCTGATGTCCATTGTGCATCAATGCATACACTTGCAGCCGCAATGCACTTATAAACACAAAGCAGCTACGCTTCTTGGCCGCATGTGACTGTTCCGCCGTCTCTCCCGTCCACTTTTTTGATTTTGCTATGATAGCTGCAAGCAAAATTGCACCCTACTTCCAAGCCAGTCCACAACCCTCTGGCAATTGCTTCTTATTGGTAGGGCACCCGTGTATATGAATTTGTGAACTGGGGATTGTTCTTCCATTGATCCACGGCTGACCATGGCCCTTTGTAGCTTGGCTCGCCCTCCAAAAACACCCGTCCTTAGCAACTTAGAGATCCAAACATGACTCCTACAAAATGAGATATCATGCATTTTCCAGCTGTAAACCCTGGCCTGCATAGACTAAGCTTGTTGCATATATTTGGAACTACCTTCTAATCAATTATTGAGACTTGAATCTCCACAGCTACCTTGACTATGCAGCAAACTGTCCCAATTCTTGTTTGCAACAAATCACTCCAGAATTCACTGAGAATTGATTCCGTTATGAGCACTTTTTTGTCGAATGCCTCATAGCCTACCTGCTATGAAATTCGTTTTACTTTGATTCTATGAATTAATTCCGTATGCACTGAATCAAAGGGCTTTGCATCTCTGGTCACCCCGGACCATCCTATACCCTTACGCTGTCCTTACCATTGCTCGGTTTTGATGCAACCGTTGATTGAATCACTCTTCCAAGATCTTTGATCGTGCACGTTCCTCCACAGACTAAAGCTCTGATACCAAGTTAACATTCTATGCAGAAATCTGAATCTAGTGAGAGTACATATCAGAGATGCAATCATTGACTGATTGCCAACCATCGAAACCATAAACAACATCCACAAGTAACAGAGTGATGGAGGAGCTCACATCAAGCAAAGAGCTCACAAAGCAAAAGCATCTTTATTATTATTACAAAGAGAAGGATACATATACAAGTAAAGGTCCTCTTTGCAATTGAGTTTACTATTTCTAACTCCCTGGAGATACTGGCGTTATCAACGTGAAGATTTGAACGACACTCCCGAAGCTATTTGAGAATTACAAAATCCTTAGGAATGATGGTAACAAACTTACCGTGCATGACCAGGATAAAGGAATCCTCAAAAAACTGGGCCAAATCATCTTCTACAGCACCTTGCAGGGTGGTGAATCTGACATGCAGCCCCAAGGAAATCGTGACATTCTTGATAGATTGGCTAAAAGGAGATTTAGGAATCAGTAATTTGGTTGATTTCTATAATCTTCTAATCTTTCTCAGCCAGAACCTGTTTCTTTCCATGATGATGCCCAGTATCAGGGGGCAAATGAGTAGAAGACGTCTGTGTACGATGGCGGGCAGTGGACTTGATATGGGCCAACATTATCAACAGAAAAATTATGAATAATTAAAAAAACAAAATATCGCTTTGAAATACAGAATATGAAAAAAAATGAAGAGGAATGAAGGGCACGCTTGAAATTGATATCAGCAACAGGATATTACTTTCAAGCACAAAAGAAAATAACAAAAAAAAACCAACTGTGGAGGCGCGCTCGAAAGCCATATCAAGTAATATCGATTTTTGAGCGCAAAACTTTGATAGAATATATAGTGATTTTTTCACACATGTGAAAGTCGATGGATTTGACATGTGTCATTATCTGATTAGTCCATGTATTCAATCGTACATGTAATTAATGAATGGACGTGCACGTGTGTTCTTGTCCATCGTCCACGTGTTGAAGATTATTAGATGGACATGTGTGCAAATATGGCTTTGCCATGTGTTATTCCATGTGGGACAAATCGAATCTAATGATTGCAGTACGACTATGACACGTGGACCAATGATCTCACGACACATGTCCCTTGGATCGAGCCCACACATGCAAAATTTTTATATAAAATATCTTCGTTTTGGCCCATATTTTCATGTAGTTTTCACATTTTTTTGTTCACGATATTGTTTTGGAGTGCGCATGTTCTATCGTTTATTGTTTCAAGATTTGGTTGTGCTCAAGTCAGATATCCTATGATATCGCTTCTGAGCACGATGGTACTCATAGTTGTGAACTATTCTCTTCACTTTCGTGCTTGAAAGTGATATTCCACCTCTGATATCGATTTGAAGTGCAGCTTTACCATCTTGTGTATATGGACACTTGTCGCGCACTCAAAATCGATATTAGATTTTTTTAGTAGTTTTGTTATCTATCATCAGAAAAATGTCTAGGTTTGAGACCAGTCTTCTATCCTTGTTTCAAGAATTTGGAATATATGATAATATTGACTATTTCAAGTTCATTTTCAGTGACTTGTTGACATGTCTACTGGTTGATTTTCTAGTGAGGATATAATCTTAGTGGTAGTAAGATTTTCTCATGTTGAGCCATAGTCTCACTCAATATCAGCGTTATGAGTTTGTTTTGTAGCATTTGATAGGATGTCAGCCTAGTAAGATGGAGGATGATAATCTCATGGTGGCAATGAAGTTTCCTCGGTGTGAGTCTTGTGTCTCACGTGGTCCGCTTGTGTTTCA
The DNA here is from genome assembly GCA_029204225.1 of Diphasiastrum complanatum. Classification (NCBI taxonomy): domain Eukaryota; kingdom Viridiplantae; phylum Streptophyta; class Lycopodiopsida; order Lycopodiales; family Lycopodiaceae; genus Diphasiastrum; species Diphasiastrum complanatum. The sequence goes on from CM055096.1 coordinate 13,824,117, forward strand.
AGTTGGATGGTGAACAAGTCAAGTTAAGAATGTGGCAGACTCTTGTTAACAACATGGTGTTTGGTTGATACTTTGTGAAGTCAAGTGCTTTGACTATGTACTTGAGTGTGAGTTGAGTACAAGTAGCAAGAAAAATGCATATGATCTATATGGACACTCCAGGACATGGCTACACATTTTTATTCTGATACTCTTATCACATTTGAGCTTAGATTTGATTTGGTTTATTTATAAAAGCTTCAATTGTGATACTGTAATAAGTGTATAGTTAGGTTGATACTTAAACCACACTTGAGCCTAAGAGAGGGAGTTAGAAATAGTAAGCTCAACTGTGATTGTACAGTAGATTAGCATTTTGGTTATGACTATATATATAGTTAATCAGAAATGTAATATTTCAGTTTGGTAGGTAGGCTTTAGTTAAGAAAACCTGGGGGCTTGTCTCGGGCTGGTAATGCCTGTATATAGCCTAAAATGCCACGTAGAGGCCAATAGTGAATTTTATGCATATGCCATGTGGCGTCCTCATGTGAAGGGGACTTTTACTTGTATATGTATCATTCTCTTTGCTTTTGCTTTGTGAGCTCTTTGCTTGATGTGAGATCCTCCATCACTCTGTTACTTGTGGATGTTGTTTATGGTTTCGATGATTGGCAATCAACCAGTGATTGCATCTCTGATCTGTACTCTCCACTTATCCAGATTTCCGTATAGAATGTTAACTCAGGGATCTGCCTCTGGACATGACAAATTTGTCCCCACTTCTAGGAGGAAAAGAAAGTAGCCCCTTCCCATCAAAGGAGGATCTCATAGGCCAGTTGATTCTGCTCCTCCTAGATTAATTCTTGCCAAGCACCCCCATGTCATCTTGACCACCCCTTCAGAGTCTTTTGACTCTGAAGTAGATCTAGAAATAACATGTCCTCCTCCTATTGTCGTTCAGGCTCCTCAGAAGGTTTCTTCTCCTAAATAAGAGATAACCCAAAGTTGACAACATTGTAGGAAAATATGAAGATATTGTTACCTCATCTTTCTAGGCCCCTACATACAAACATAGTTAGAGTTTTGTGTACATTGACACTTACGGAAAATATGCAAATATATTCAAAGAAACAAACCAACTTAATGAGACTGTTTTTTAACCTACACTTATCTTTTATGAACTTTTTATGTCATTATATAGTTTACATCAAAATGATTCTAAAATTGAGGCATCAAGAGTAACCCATTCATCACTCTTAAACTAAGTAGTGGAATGGGCTGGATTCTTGAAACCCCCTTTAAACTGGGAATATACATTGATTCATAGAAAAAGATCTCACAAAAAGCAAGATCCTTTACAGTTCTACCTTTATATTGCAAAATTCTAATATCAACGTGCAAGAGATCCAGTTGGTTCTCATTCAAGAATGTCGATGGTTGTTGTTGTTGAGTATGTCGAATTTGACAATTGTCGAATATTTTGAGATGTTCGACTTGTTCGGGTTGTTCGAGTCATTCACTAGTTCGAATGTGTCGATGGCTCTAATTCACTTGAATGTCTCGACAATTGAGACTGTTGGAAAAGGGTTGTTGAGTTCACCATTTCCAACAAGAACAACTAGCAAACATATGTACAAAGCTTCCATCTAGAAAAGTTTGAGTTCCTTAGAAATTAATGTCTGTTCATAAGTTAAAATAAAACTGTAGCTCTTGTACAACTTTTGTATGCTAGCTTAAGTCTATTTTGGTATATGAGCATGTTAGCTGGGCTCATGACCACCTCACTATAGCTCATTATATTGTGCAGGTAAGTTTGTGGGTTGATGGTAGAGTTGATGGTACTAAGCTTAGTATTACAATTGTGACCACCTCACTATAGCTCATTATATTGTGCAGGTAAGTTTGTGGGTTGATGGTAGAGTTGATGGTACTAAGCTTAGTATTACAATTGTGCCTGTAAGTTTGTGGTTTGATGGTAGAGTTATGGCAAGTGAGCTTAGTATTACAGTTGTGCATGTAAGTTTGTGGGTTGATGGTAAAGTTTATGGCAATTGAGCTTAGTATTAAAATTTTGCAGCATAATGTTGCTATCATTTTCTCTTGTACATATAATGAAAGTTTAGGCACAGAAAATGTAAGATCGTTATATATTTGTTGGTCAACAATGAAATCAAAAAAACTCATTTGGATCCCCTACACAAGTTTTGAGAGTTTGGGAGCTACCAAGTTCCAAGTTCCAACTCTCTCCCCTCTCCTCTCCTCTCTCTCTCTCTCTCTCTCTCTCTCTCTCGTCCTGGAGCACACACTCGAGTGCCATCTCTGAGCTGCACCCCCTTTGAGCTTTTGTTTCTGAGGTACAGCCTTTGATTGTTCAGCCTGTTCGCGAATCTCATCTTGTTTGTCCGTGGACACTGAAACCATATGAATACTGTAAGTGGTCCGTGCAGTTGAGCTGCTATATCAAATTGGCAAGTCAACCCAGAGACGCAAGAGTCGCAAGACGTCCACGTAACCTTTGGGCTCACAGCATTGCTCGATGCAGCAGTCTTGGACAATGCAATTACCCATTCATACACAGATAACGTACACACAACACGTATAACACGCCAGATACAGCTACAACTTGGAGATTGAACAGTTTTCACACTTGAAGCTGTAACATCAAATGGGTGCTTTAATATGTTTCACTTTGCAAGGATAGATTCAGTGTTCTGGCCTGTTCTTGCGTTGGGAGTAGGATCTTAAAATCATTGCACTGTGTACGGGGTGGTAATGTGCGCATGTACTGTGTATGCATGAAAATTTGCAAGACATGTGTTATGATTCTTGGACCTTGTTCCTTTGGTATTACAATGCTATGATTAACAATTTTGTACATGTAAAAGGAAAGATTTGCTTTACTGGTACTAAGAGATTATTTCATGGAAGTGCCCTGTGTTTGGAACTTTGGCAGTCTATAATTACGGTGTGGAATATATGCAATCAAACTTCAATGAAATGATATATGATAGTTTTTGTACAACAAGAGAAAAAAAAATGGTATATGAGATGTGGGCAATTCATTCACACCAGAGTCGCGACCATGTAGTAAGTACTCATTAGTAAGGAAACATAAAGCAAGGCAATGAACGCTCTTTGTTTACTCAGGAGCAGGAGTCAGCACTGACTTATTGTGTCCTGATCTTGACTCGTGGCTCCTATTGAGGCTTTGAGGCTTTGAGCCCTTTCCCGGGGGCCCGGATATATTGGATTTGGATTCCTCAAATTGTTAGATTAGCGTCCATTCAAATCCATCAAGGTTCAAAGTTCAAACCGCCTGTGGCTCTGCCATCCGTAGAGATTCGTCTTCACATTCTGCATCAATTTAGACGATTTAGTCCGGAAACTGGAAGTAGAAAGATATTTGCAAAGTGCATCAACGGAAAGTGTCTTTTCTTTCTCTTCTGTTCCAATTTCCAAGAACTCCTTTGGCAACTTGACTCTTGCTCTCAGAATCTCCATAATAATTTTCTACGGCGGTAACCACAGTGGGAGGTCAGACCAGCCCGGAACACCGAACACTGAAAGTTTATACTTCATAAGTTCATATCGTAGCATAATGTAGAATCCCGACGCAAATTCTACCATACAACTGTGCAAGCCTGGAAAGTAGTGGACATTTGGAAGTGACCAAGCTGCTTGGAAGTTGGGGGCATACAATTAATTATAAAGCTTTCATTCACTACATTCATGAGCAAGATCGTCTTCCAAAATAGCAAATCTTTTATCGTAGGGTATGTACTATGAAAATACAATAATCTATTGTCTAATCACACTAATTCACCTTGTGCACCTCGCGTTGGCCAGCAATTCCAATGCCTACCACGAGCCAAAACTTTCCTTAAAAGCATGCCTCAAGGCTCAAAGTGATTCATATCTCGAGTCACGAGTCTGTAATGTCCACCACAGAAACAGATTAGCAGCAGTATTTAATAGCTGTAGGATATATCGATAAAACTATATATTATTCGAATTGTTATCAGAAGACGTGTCATTCCAATATGCACTTCCAGATAAAAGTGACATAGTAAAAGACTAAAAGAGAGAATTTCTTCTGGCTGGCTGCTGCCAGCCAATAGCTACTAGCTACAGTGCGGTTACTGGCATGAGAATGCTTCTCCATTGAATCCTGAGCCCCTTGGGCATTGTGTGTGTAAGTGCAAAATTAAATTCAGTCCTTAGTCTTTGCTGAATAGCAGCAAAACGAAGAGGAAATGAGCAAGGAATACTATAAGGGGAAGCTACGAGTGAACATTGTTCTTCGAGTTATTTTAAAAGAAATGCAGCTTCTTTTCAAGTTTCTAGATTTTCTAAGGACTACTATTTATAATCTTCAAAATTTTCATGATATCTAGTCCTAAGATATAATGGAGGTTAAGGTTCCATTATTTATCCAAACCCAAAGGGGTTGGCCTAGTTGGTTAGCTTGGCATCCAAAGTTTCTTTGGTCCCAAGTTAGAGCCTCCCTTGGAAACCAAGAATCATTATTTATCCAAGGGTTGGCTCAATTGGTTAGCTTGGCATCCAAAGTTTCTTCACTCCCAGGTTCAAGCCCCCTTGGAAACCAAGATGCATTAAGATACTTATACTTTCCCATAGTGGCCTAGAAGCCTCTTTTGACTTATCCCCAAAACCTGCATTTCATAGAACTTCTCATTCTTTTGAGAACTTTTACTCATAAAAGTTATATATGCCTGTTTAAAAGACCATCAAACATTATATGATATTTGTTTTTGAGAAAACTTGCCGATTCATACTTTGCCGATTTTTTTGAGCAGTGCTTTGTCGGCTTTATAGAATATAAATTTGAAATATTCTCCTTGCGAGTGCTCATGGGAGATGAGTTCATAGTATGTTTAATATACTAGCCTAATATTAATATACAAGAATGTTTGAGAAAAAGGAAGCATTGTTTGGAATGGAGATCTATTTCTAGTTTTAAGAGAGTTAAATTGACTTCTAAAATAGCAAAAATGCGTACACAAATGTTTGTGTCAATCAAAGCATTAGATGATATTCAATGTAAGTTTGTCCCCCACCTTTATACTCAGTCAAACTTATCAAACCATTAAATAATATTCAAATGCAAGTTTATAGTTTACATCGGTAGGCCTATTTGCCTTTCAAAGAAACTAAAAAACAATTTGCTTATGTATCGTAAAAAATATTTGATGGTTTTGTTTATGAGAAACAAACCATGGCAAGCACACGTAGGCTTTCATTATTTGGAATAGAGATGTCTTTTAGTCCATTTACTAATTAACTACTTCACTATATTTGTTTTTTGGGTTTATTGTTTATTACTCAATGAATCTTTGCATGTACTAATGTTAAAGTAGACAATGCTTTATTGGTGGCAACAAATAGTTGGATTTTATCATAGCAATGAATACTCCGTTCACAGTGTGCATTTGCTCTCAACTTATTCTTGTAATGGTTTGATCTCCTAAGCTATTAAGTTTGGTTGCACTTGTGTAGAAAGTCTGCTTCTTGTTTCTTTAGGATCTTTGTAAGAAAGACCTTTCACTTTGGCTCAAATCTTGTTATGTCAAGGTTTGGCCTATGATCATTCTTCTTGGTACTTGCATTACATTTGGAAATGTGAAAGATTCAACTAGTTTCATCATATTTTGCTATATTTTCATATTTGGCATATTGAGGCTTTTATTTTTTGAAAGTGTGGGAAAGTTAGAATGCGAGTTTGAGTATATTCAAATTTGAATAGTTGGGTACATTGAATCTAGACCCAAAATTAGTAGGGCTAACATTTTGGTGGGAAAGCCAAGTGGCCAAATAGGGTTTGAACCTACTATAAAAGGATGTAACTCATGGAGAGAGCTATCTTCTCTTTTCTCTATCTCATTTCATGCTTGTACATGGTTCTCTTGGGTTCTACTATCCATTGGTGCACTATCTTGGTGATTGCTTGCAATTCTATGTGTAGAATGATCTATATTTGTTATTTTTGGATCCACACGTGTGAAATATAGTAGCTTGACAATAGGGCCAAGAAGGCTCTACACATGATAAAGATGAATGCTACCAATGAACTTCTCAAGGAAGTTGGTAAGTGCACATCATCTTTGGAAGCTTGGAATTCATTGAAGAAGCTTTATGAATCCAAGTCTAGTTCTAGAGTGTTGACTCTAAGAAAGAAAATCTTTTCTTGTTTGCATAAGAATGAAGAAAGTCCAAGTACTTTTGTTTTGAGAATGAAAGCATTGAATGATGAGTTGGCTTGCATTGATGAAAGCATTAAGGAAGGAGAGCTTATTCAAGTAATTCTTAATGGCTTGTTGGATGCTCATGCTAACATTGTTCAAAGTATTGCTATTCAAAAGATTTTGCCAAGTTTGATGCATCTTCAAGAGATCTTGATCAATGAGGAACATAGGCTTCAAGCAAGAGGTGAATCTACATGACACTGCAAGAGGATGCTATGTTCACAAAGGGCAAATTCAAGGGCAAAACCAAAAGTAAGTGGTCTAAAGGGCAAGATCAAGTGGATACTTCTTCAAGTGGCAAAAAGAAGGATAGATAAAAGGGTAAGCAAGTAGTTTCTGGAGATTATGTTGCTTTCCTAACCTCTTTGGATGAGCCTACAAGTGTAGATCAAGCAAGGAAAGAAGAGGAGTGGATCTAAGCAATGGATCTTGAGTATCAAATTCTTATGAAGAGTGAAACATCTTTTGGAGAATTTTCTTGTGTACATGGAGCTATGCAAGTGGATGGATGTTATCTTGCTGTAAAATCAAGTAATCTGGAAAACAAAGTTTGTTCAATCACTTTGATGGTCAAATTGAAGATCAAGAGGTTGATCTCAAGGGAAGTTGACAATTTGGAGCTAGTCAAGAGCATCAAAGGAGAGGTAATTGGCAAAGATGTTATGGATCTATTTTTGCAGCTTATTGAAGACTCAAGTAAGGTCAAAGGAGCAGCAATGAATTGTTTTTCATGTCTACTTTACTTGTTCTATCTCATGATTGAGCATTTTCATGTGGATGTGTTCAAATTGTCAAGATATGGTAAAACTAGCTACATTGGTGAGCATTGTTTTGATGTTGGATTTGTACTAACATTCTTGGCTGGTTTTGTTGATGGAAATGAAGCTATTGGAGGTTCAGTATTTCACTCATTCATGATCAATTCATCAAGGTATGATGGTATCTTATGGCAAGATGGAGATGGAAGCTCATTCATGGAGTATCATGGTGGATACATGGACAAAGAAGGAGGAGACATGCAAGCAAATGTTGGTCACTCACATTTATTGTTTGTTTGCTGTATTTTTCCAGAGAGTTCAGAGTTGGAAGCATGGTGGAATCATTTCATTTACATTCTATTTGATTCTTCATGTTCTAGTCACATTTTTACATGTAAAATTGATGTAAGAAATAGTGAAGCATCCCAAGTGGACATTATTCTCTATATCAATTATGGTTGTTTCTATTTTGAGCATTACATGATCATTGAAAGGAGATATATTCTTAGGAAGAAGATCATTCTTATGATGGATCAAAGTTCTATTGTCAAAAACTATGCTAGGAGCAAGCATATTAAGATACAATATCACTTTGTGAGGGAGCAAGTCATTGCAAAGGAGGTGGAGCTTCAACATGTGTCTTCAAAAGAATGTGTAGCTGATATCTTCACCAAAGCATTGGGAAAAGATTTGTTCATGAAGCATAGGACTTCACTTGGAGTGCTATCAAAGTCTATGCTAAAACTAGTTGAAGAGGGAGTGTGAAAGATTCAACTAGTTTCATCATATTTTGCTATATTTTCATATTTGGCATATTGAGGCCAAAACTTGTTTTAGACTTAGAGGTTGACTTTTCAAAGTTCATTAGTCTAAATTTCATTTGAATAAACACTTTTTGAAAGTGTGGGAAAGTTAGAATGTGAGTTTGAGTAGATTCAAATTTGAATAGTTGGGTACATTGAATCTAGACCCAAAATTAGTAGGGTTAGCATTTTGGTGGGAAAGCCAAATGGCCAAATAGGGTTTGAACCTACTATAAAAGAATGTAACTCGTGGAGAGAGATACCTTCTCTCTTCTCTATCTCATCATGCTTATACATGGTTCTCTTGGGTTCTACTATCCATTGGTGCACTATCTTGGTGATTGCTTGCAATTCTATGTGTAGAATGATCTATATTTGTTATTTTGGATCCACATGTGTGAAATATAGTAGCTTGCTGGTTTTGTATGGACAACAACAGTACTTTTTCATTTCATTCAAGTTTGATCAAGTTCTATTAGTGTTTGCATCTCATTTTGTGTGTAGATGCTGATTTTTCTACATTGGTGAGATTGGTAGTGCATTTCTCTTTCTTTACCAAAGATCATTCAAGTAGATTGGATCATAATGATCTGAATCTTTCACAGGAAACATATATAGATATCTTGTTTTGTCTCATTGACCTATATTCTCTACAAATTATGAGAAAGTTTATCTCTATTGTTGTGTTTTGAAACATGGAGTGTAGAACTTTTGTGCACTAGTGTTAATCAAGCCTAAATAGGAGCAAATTTGTTAGAAACACTAGATTTTTAGTTAATTTGACAAAAATTTAAGACTAATGCATGTTTTAACAATTTAAGGGTCAAAGATAACTATGTAAGATATACAATTCATCAATTAAGACTAGTCATAAAAAATGATTAACAATCTATTCATGAACAAAACAAAACAACACAATCTTATTTGAAACCTTGACGCTCTCTCCCAAGTTTGCTCTCTTGTTTCAAGCTTCCCCCCCCCCCCCCCTCTCTCTCTCTCTCTCTCTCTCTCTCTCTCTCTCTCTCTCTCTCTCTCTCTCTCTCTCTAAAGGGCAATACTGCTTTGTATTATATGTGCTGGTTTTTCATCTAATGGATCATGTAAGAACTATTTCTTGTATACTTTCTTACCTTATAACCATTACATGAAGGGCTTTTTCAAAGTTTGCAAAAGCTTGCTTTATAAGCTTCTCATTAAGGTGGGGATTGTTTCATCTACGAGGGCTAAAATCTAATGATGTGCATTATGTTGAGCTAGGTGCCTCCTTATGGCTTCAAGAAACTAAGGATACAAGGGCATCACACCTCCTCCTCTTCCATTTGTCGTGCTACTCTCTCTCTCTCTCTCTCTCTCTCTCTCTCTCTCTCTCTCTCTCTCTCTCTCTCTCTCTCTCTCTCTCTCTCTCTCTCTCTCTCTCTCTCTCTCTCTGTGTGTGTGTGTGTGTGTGTGTGTGTGTGTGTGTGTGTGTGTGTGTGTGTGTGTGTGTAGTGATCTCTGCATTGATATGCCTCTATGGGTATTTTTGATAGCTTTATGATGAAAATCGATACTCTTTTATGCAGATTTGATAATCATTTTAACTAGATGCATTGTGCCCTTTGTGAGACAAATTTTGATGTTTTTTCGGGGGCCTATTTCCCTCCATTATAGTGCGTTGGTTCCTTGCTATTGTGCACCCATCTCTGAGGCATTCTTTTGACTTGTATACTATTTGACAAGATATTGGATGCAAGTGGGTCCTCAAGGTGAAGACAAACCAAGATGGATCAATCAACAAGCATAAGGCAAGGCTGGTGGCTAAAGGATATGTTGAAATATCAACCCACACTCTAGAGAGAACTATCAAACAAGGCGGATAGCTTAATGGTAGAGCATTCCATCCGGTATGAGGGAGGTCCTGGGTTCGAATCCTAGTTTGTCCATCCATATTATGATTTATGTATTTCTAACATGGTATCAGAGCCAAGTTAGACCTAACAGTTCATGGTGTCAAAGCCATGGTTAGGTGGCCCAAGTTGTGGGGCAGGTGACAGCTAAGACCCCAAACAAGTGTGGCTTGAGGGGGGGTGTTGGAATATCAATCCACACTCTAGAGAGAACTATCAAACGGGGCAGATAGCTCAGTGGTAAAGCATCCCATCTGATATGAGAGAGGTCTTGCGTTGGAATCCTAGTTTGTCCATCCATATTATGATTTATGAATTTCTAACATGTAGGAAAACAAGAGTCAAGGCACCAAGATCTATCTATCAATCAATCTCCACAAGACACAAGAGAGAAGAGGCTGGGCGCCCTTCTCTAAGAGAGAGTGTCTTTCCATGATAATATGAACTTACTTTACTGTCCCGCAAAGTCAACAACAGCCACCATGGGATTGTTTTAGGCTGTCCAACAGCCATGTCTCTTCTTGCAATGTGCTGTCCAAGATCTTCCGACACTGCACTTGCTGTCCAAGATCTTCCAAAACTAGTCCTTGTTGTCCAACAGTTCCTACAGGCTGATTTTGAGCAACAACGGATAGTTCTTGATGAAAATTAGGCTCTAAAGTTGATGAGGTATTGGGCAACTCAAAACTGGTTGATTGCTGTCCCTTATCTCCAAAAATAGAGGATGGTACCAAATCTGGAAAAACTTCAACATTCACACTGTCCCCCTTCAAGATATGAGATGGAGCCATATCTAATGAATTCTTTTCATCAAAATGCACATCATGACTAAAAATAATCTTGTTATTGCTCAAATTGAACAGCCTATATATACCCTTTCCTTTCACTACTATAGCCAACAAAAATGTATTTAACTCCTTTATTCTCTAGCTTTGTACGAAGTTTATCTGGAATAAAAGCATAAGTCGTACAACCAAAAATGCGAAAGGGAGAGGTTGAAAACTTCTTCCCATACCAAACTTCATAAGGAGGTAATACTTTCAATGCTTTAGTAGGACAACGATTGCTTATGTATGTTGTCGTTATAACCACTTTAGCCCAAAACTTGTGAGCAGCCCCTTTGCTTTGAGCATGCAACGGGCCATCTCCATAAGTGTGCGATTCTTTCGCTCTCAGCAACACCATAAGTGTACATGGAGCAACCCAAGGGCAACATCTCAAATGGCAAGCCTAATCATGTTTGTTTTCTACAAAAGATTTTGTATGGTCTTAAGGAAGCAACAAGGAGTCGGTATGCTAAGCTTAAAACATTTCTACTCTCGCAAAACTTTGTTATGAGTGAGTATGGTCATTCACTTTATTATAGATTTGCTAAAAATCATGTTACTATTACTCTAATCTAGTATGTGGATGATCTCATATTGAGTGGAGGCAACAATCAAGATATTGATGATATCAAGATTGCACTCAAGAAAGAGTTTGAGGTGCATGATCTTGGACATTTACACTATATCTTGTGAATAGAAGTGTTTAGATCTTCTCAATATACTTTCATTTTTCAAGAGAAGTATGCTAACTCTATTCTAGATTTCATATGGTAGATGCTAAGTCTTGTGATACACCTATGGAGTCAAATGTAAAACTCACTATAAGAGGTAATGAAAGATCCTTTGAGGACATTACTCTCTATAGAAAGCTAGTTGGTTCACTCATATATCTAAGCATCACAAGACCTGATCTAAGCTATTGTGTTGGTAGATTAAGCCAATTTATGCAATATCCTAGTGAAGAGCATTGGAAGCTAGGAAAGAGGGTGCTAAGATACATCTCGGGTTCTAGAGATTTGGCATTGTTTACAATGGATCATCACCTAATTTGTATCATTTTTCAGATTCGGACTATGCAGGAGATCAAATGGATAGAAAATCCATAAGCGCACATGCTATTTTCATAGGTGATGGAGCTATCTCATGAATGTCAAAGAAACAAGCCACAATCTCATTGTCATCTAGTGAGGCTGAGTACAAAGCACTTACATCAGCACAAAGGAGATTCTATGGATCAAACGATGTTGAAGGATCTTCACTTGATAGATCTTTCAAAGAGTCCAATCATCTTTTGTGACAACTTATCAGCCTAAATACTGGCAAGCAATCCTATCTTTCATGCAAGGAGCTGGAATATTGAGGTGGCGTATCATTTTGTGAGGGAACAAGTCATGGCAAAGGAGGTGGAGCTTCAACATGTCTCATCAAGGGAGTGCGTACTGATATCTTCACCAAAGCACTTGGAAAATACTTGTTTACAAAGCATAGAACATCACTTGTTGTATATTCAAAGTCTATGCTAAAACTATTTGAAGAGGAAGTGTGAAAATTTGTCAACTAGTTTGATCCAGTTCATTTGGCAATTTAGGCCAATATGCATCTTGAAGTTAGAGATAAACATTTTGAAGTTATTTTTTATTCTAAGTTCATTTGAGTTACCACTTTTGAAAAGTGTGGAAAATGTAGTAGGTCGAGTTTGGGAAGACTCAAATTTGAATGTTTGGTATATTGAATCTAGTCTATATTTGAGTAAGGTTTGGAATAGATCTAGAACTTTCCTATTGTTGATAAGATTGGAGAAGCACATCCAATTAGGGCATGGACCTATTATAAATAGTGTACAAGCATGGGAAGAGATACACACACACTCTCTCTCTCTCTCTCTCTCTCTCTCTCTCTCTCTCTCTCTCTCTCTCTCTCTCTCTCTCTCTCTCTCTCTCTCTCTCTCTCTCTCTCTCTCTCTCTCTCTCTCTCTCTCTCTCTCTCTCTCTCTCTCTCTCTCTCTCTCTCTCATTCATGCCATGAGTTCTCTTTGGGTTCATATATCCATTTTTGCATTATACTGTTGATATCTTGCAAAATTGTGTGTAGAATGCAATTGTATGTTGAGTATTGGATCCACATGTGTGAAGCCTATTATGATATTGTTGTTTTACCATAATAGGTTTTACATGTGTGAAACTTGTTATGGTACTGTTGCTGTACAACCAACAACTTCATCTTATCTTACATATTGGTAGGGGGTTTGGGAGCCTTAAGATACAACATATATGGAAAGGCTTACACACCCTCATCACCATATGGTTTTGAGGTTAGTGGTTATGAAGTATGTGTTGTATCCCAAAGGTTCAAGTTCCAATCCCACCCCTAACATCTTTGGTTCCATTGCCTTTGAACCTAGGTTGCTTGGCCTACACAACTTCGTTTAAGCCCAAATCAGTTTCTACTTGTAGACCTTGTCATCCTAGACTACATGGACATTGTACGAAAGTTGTATGGATGAATTGTATGGATTGTACGGACCTTAAAAAAAAAATCGCTTAAAAAAGGTTGTTGAGCCCATTAGATGGCATTCGTAATTGGGAAGCCCTCTATAGATATCCCCCTTGGGGAGCCACTAAAAAGAGTTGAGCCAACCCCATGAGAGAATGGAATCCAGAGAAGTATGATAGACCCGATGAAAGATGGTCGCTCGGTGGAAATTGCTTCTTTGCCGAGGGGGGGGGGGGTATTGTTAGGGGGTCTTGGAGCCTTAAGATTCAACATATATGGAATGGCTTACACACCCTCATTACCATACGGTTTTAAGGTTAGTGGTTATGAAGTATGTGTTGTATCCCAAAGGTCTCAAGTTCCAATCCCACCCCTAACACATATGTTGTTTGATGAAGATCTTATTGAGTTTGCATCTTCTATGTGTAGTAGATGTTAGATTTCTACATTATCAATGGTGCTAGATGTGTTGTTATTCATAACCAAAGATTAAAGGGACATATTGGATCTTAGTGATTCATTATTCTTCACACAACATATGATTGCTGGTTCAATCCCAAAAGAAAACACAAAGAAAAAAAAACAAATGTGACTGAGTCATCCGAAGACAGAAAAAAGAATGACAATGCATTCTCAATTGTTGTGGAAGAGTGACTGTCCATGACTTATGAATAGCAAGATTATGGCATAGTGATTGATTCAGGAGCAACTGCTCACATCACATGCAACAAGAATGTTCTGATGAATTACAAGACGTTGGACAACACAAGAATAGTGATACTAGGAGATGGGAGCAGACACGATGTTGAAGGTGTCGGAACTATCCAACTTCGTACACTGTCAGAACATGTAGAGCTACAAGGAGCACTCTATGTAATACTCTTTATATCAAAGATAGCAGATCTTGGCATATGAGTCATATTTGATCGATCATAGATTGAACAAGCTGTTGACTATCACATCAAGACAAGGCAACTTGTATCAAGCAAGAATAATTAATAGCTACAATAGTGCATTAGTGTGTCCGAAAATGAGAATCGTCTCTGGCACAAATGAATGTATCATCTAAACATGAGGAGTTTGTATGACATGATAAAAAATGACCTTGTAAGTGGCTCAAAATTACAAGTGCCAATTCAAACTTCTACAAAGGTAAGCAGCATCGAGATCCATTTGTTCATGAAGGGAGGAGAGTGCAATATGTTCTTGAATTGGTTCATTCAGATGTTTGTGGACCTATGAAGCTCAACTCTCTTTCAGGATCGAGATATTTTCTGACATCTATTGACGATTTCAGTAGGATAACTATTATATTTAACTTGAAGTTGAAGTCTAAAGTATTTGATGCATTCAAGAGGTTTGTAACATTTTTTGTAGAGTGAAAAACCTTAAAAAGATTGAAGGCTTTTAGATCCGAAAATGGAGGAAAACAATGTCAAAGATAGATTTGATGAGTGATCAAAGTCAATGTGTTGGCAAAAGACTCAAGGGTCCAATCATAAGTGAGAGATTTGTTAGAAGGGTCCAATCAAGATCAAGAGATGTTGATTCACTCATCCAATAGGATGCAAGAGGTGCTAAAAAAGGGGTCCAATAGGAATTGAGCTTGGACTACCCTGAGATACTATGTGTACTTTGATTTCTCTCATTATTAATATTGAGTTTTTTAGAGCAAGAGATTGATCAATTTTGTGTGCATTTCACTCTCTCTCTACCCGAGGCCAATTAGTTGCATTCTCTCTCTCCTGAGAGTAACAACTTTTTGTACTTAGTTTTTTTCATGAAGACTCCCACATGTGTGAAACTACTTTGGTGATGAATGTATGCATGTAGATTTGTGTCTTTGCCTTGGAAAATGACATAGATCTTGAATTTCAATCTATAGTTGATCTAAAGTGCAAGAGCAAAGTTTAGGAGATCTTAATCACACATTAGGGCATTCCCACACATGTGAATTTTCACATGGTGCCAGAGCCTACCTTAGTGTTTGATGCATCTCTCATCATAAATTTGAAAAAATTTCATAAAAATCAAAATCTAGAGAGTCTTGATTTCATCTCCCATGCTATCATTAAAATTTTTGGATTAAGAGTGTTCATTATCATAAGGGTTGAATTAGATCTAGCACTGTACAAAAATCAGTGCTTAGACACATGTGAAGGACAACCAAGTTCATTTGGATAGGTCTCTTCCAACTTAGATCCAAATTTTATGCTAGATAGCTTGTTTGAATGCTGGAAGAGTCTAGATTGTGTAGCGATTGATTCAATCCATTTGGATCTTCCAATCAAAAGTTATAGCCAATTGAATCAAGGTGGGTAGGGCACCCAACCTGGTCGAAAACATTTAGTTTCATCTCTATCTTGCTTATTTGATCAAAAATTCAAGAATAGGCTTTCCAATCCCATCTATTTGAGATCTAGTCATTTTTTTGAGGTCATAGCCATATTGTTTCATACAATTGCCCTGTTTCTGAGTGACTTTTTGTGGATTCTTTGAGTGTTTCACATGTGCCAAAAATAGTTTGATCCAAACTTTGCCTATACTCCACATTTGAGTGAGAGATTGATCTAGTTTGAGAGAGATTGGAGAGCTAGTGAGATCCATCTCACATTTTGTTGCAAGATCTTGCATAGGAGTTGCTGGTACACCTTTATTGGATCCTATATTGAGAGAGAAGCAACATTTTATTGTCTCATTACAAGGAGTCTTCACTATTTTATGGGTTCTATGGATTCCTTTCTATTGGAATCTAGTAAGAGACTATCTACCTCCAACTATTCTATTTGGAAGGTTAGAATGGAGTCAATCTTGATACTCCAAGATGTGATGGACATTGTACTTGGAATTGAGGAGGAGCCTCAAGTCCTTCAAGAAGTACAAAGATATAAGAAGAGAGCTAGGATGGCTATACATTATATCAAAATGAATGTCTCTAATGAGATTTTGAGAGAGATTGGTGCTTGTACCTCGACAAAGGAGACTTGGGATGCACTCAAAGCTGTCTATGAAGCCAAGAATACCTCTAGGCTCCTCACTCTTAGAAATAAAATACTCCAAAGTTGTCAAAAGAGTGATGAGAATGCTACTAATCATGTATTGAGAGTGAACATTCATAGGGAGCTTGCTTGTATTGGAGATTCTATCAATCAAAGTGAGCTAGTCCAATTCATACTTAATGGCTTGAGAGACGAATATGAAAATCTTGTCCAATCCTATGCTATAAAGGAGGATTTACCAAGCTTGGAGGCCTTGCAAGGAATTCTTATAGCTGAAGAATCAAGGGATGAGAACAAGCTCTTGAGGATGGACATGTTATCCCTCAATCATAATGGTGACGACAAAGCACTATGTGTCAAAGACAAGCACAAAGGGAGGAGCAAGAAACATCACCTACCTTTCTCTAAAGAAAAAAAAAAAGTCAAAGTCCAAGATGGAGAGGAGGATGATTCCTCTCAAGCTTCTATCTCTAAGATGAAGAAGAAGAATGTCAAGTGTTTCTTTTGTGGCAAGAATCACTATGCCACTAATTGTTTCAAAAAGAAGAATCAATTCAAGTAAATCCAACATCTCTAATGATAAAGAAGACTCTATTGCAAGTGATGAAGAAGGATCTCTTATGGTTTCTAGCTTCTCCACTTTCCCCTTCAAGAAGGATGGCTCTTGATATATTGATAGTGGAGCATCATCTCGCATGTGTTGCTCCAAGGACTCTTTCTCATCTATCTTGCCTTATGAAGGAGCCAAGAAGTCTATATACACTACGAATGATCAAGAGTGCAAAAAAGGTATAGGGACTATTCCCTTGAAGCTTGCATCATATAAACTTCTCTCTCAACAAGGTTCTTTTTGTTCCAAAGCTTACAAATAACCTCATAAGTGTGGCCAACTTCTTGATAGTGGCCTTGAAGTGAAATTCCATATTGATGATGGTGTGGATGGATCTAACATTCTTGATGTTGATGTAAAGGATCCTACTTTAGATGGTGATGATGAAGGACCTTCATCAAGTCAAAAGCCAAGGAGAACATCAAGGGAAAGACATATGTCTTCAAGGCTCACATATGATGAGAAGGGTAAGCAAGTGGAAGTGACTCATTTTGCTTTTCTCACGTGCTTCGATGAATCTAGTTGTGTAGATGATGCTATGCAAGTGGATAGTGATTTTCATGGAATGGATGCAACTAATGGATCTGGAAAAATATTTTTTTTCAATGGATTTGATGGTCAAGTGGAAGATCAAGAGGTTGATTTCAAAGGGTTTCAACAACATGAAAGGAAAGATGCCAATTTGGAGCTAGTTGGGAGCATCAAAAGAGAGTCAATTAGCAAAGATGTTATGGATCTATTTTCCAGGTTATTAAAGACTCGAGTAAGGTCAAAGGAGCATGAAGGAGGTGCTTTTCAAGTCTACGTTACTTTTTCTATCTCATGTTTGAGCAATTTCATGTGGATGTGTGCAAATTGTCAATATATGGTAAAACTAGCTACATTGGTGAGCATCATTTTGATGTTGGAGTTGTACTAGCATTCTTGGCTGGTTTTGCTGATGGAAATAAAGCTATTGGAGGTTCATTATTTCACTCATTCATGTCCAAGTCATCAAGTGATGATGGCATCTTGAGGCAAGATGGAGATGGAGGCTCATTCATGGAGTTTTATGGTGGAGACATATCAAGAAAGGACAAAGAGAGAGGATACAAGCAAGCAAATGGTTATCACTCACATTTATTGTTTGGTTGCCATAATTTTCTAGATATTTCAAAGTTTATAGCATAGAGGAATCATCTCATTTACACTCTATTTGGTTCTTCATGTTCTATTTACATCTTAATGTCTAAAATTGATGTAAGAGATAGTGAAGCATCCAAAGTGGACACTATTCTCTATATAAATTATGGATGCTACTTTAAAGAATTGGGAGAGTACTTGTTCATGAAGCATAGTACTTCACTTGGAGTGTTCTCAAAGTCTATGCTAAAACTAGTTGAAGAGAGAGAGTGAGAAATTTCAACTAGTTTTGCTATTTTGGTCATATTTGTATATTTGGCAATTGAGGCCAATTTTCATATTAGACTTAAAGTTTGAATTTTAAAATTTATATTAGTCTAACATCATTTGAATAAACACGTTTTGAAAGTGTAGTAGACGAGTTTTAGAAGATTCAATTTGAATGTGGAAACATTTGAAGCTTGTCCACATTAATGCTAGGTTTTGTTATGGAGGGAAACCAAACTCATTAATGAGTCATGGATCTGCTATATATAGTTGTGCACTCATGGGAAGAGACACATTCTCTCTCTCTTATTTCACTTCATGCTTATACATGAGTTCTCTTGGGTTCATTTATCCATTGGCGCACTATATTTTTGCAATCTTGTGTGTAGAATGCTTATTTTATGCTATTTTCGGATCCACATGTGTGAAATACAATAGCTTATTGTTTTTTTACGGACAACAACATCATATCTTATGTTTGATGTTTGATCATGCTCTTATTGAGTTTGCATCGCTTTCATAGAGTAGATGTTGATTTTTCTACATTGGCAAGATTGGTAGAGGTGATCTATTTCTAACCAAAGATCAGGTTATGGATTTGGATACTAATTGATCCTAAATTCTTCACAATTCTCATTGAAGATCAAAGATTTGAGGAGTGATGGAGGTGGAGAGTACATCTCCAACAAATTCCATGACTATTGTGAGCAAGAAGGCATCAAAAGGGAGTTCTCTTGTGCCTATTCCCCTTCTCAAAATGGGGTGGCCGAGAGGAAGAATAGATCCTTGTTTGAATGTGCCAAAGCCTTGAGGATTGAAGCATCCTTGCCAAAGGACTTTTGGGAGAGGCCATCAATTGTGCCAACTATCTATGCAATAGGCCCTCTCACCTTGCTCTTGGAGGAAAGTCACCATATGAAATCTTATTCAAGAAGAAGCCTAAGGTTGATCACCTAAGAGTATTTGGAAGTGTTTGCTTTGCACATATTCCTTGGAAACAAGGAAGAAAGATGATCCATGCTTAAGCACAGGGATCATGGTTGGATATTCATCCACCAAGAAGGCCTATGGAGTCTTTAACTCTCTACTTCAAAAGTGATTGAAAGTAGAGATGTCATATTTCATGAAGATCAACATCTATCATTGGAAGGGGCCAAGATCAAGAAATCTCA
Organism: Diphasiastrum complanatum; assembly: GCA_029204225.1. Classification (NCBI taxonomy): domain Eukaryota; kingdom Viridiplantae; phylum Streptophyta; class Lycopodiopsida; order Lycopodiales; family Lycopodiaceae; genus Diphasiastrum; species Diphasiastrum complanatum. The sequence goes on from CM055096.1 coordinate 13,843,299, forward strand.
AGATGCTTCACCAATCATCACTATTGAAGACAATCAAGATGCTGTTGGGTTCGAGATTTGACGAGGAGTCTCCTTGGGTTTTCTCACCTAGGAGATCCTTGAGAGAGAGATCCGAGCCTAAGAGGCTCTCATATGTTGATAAAGGCAAGCAAGTGGATCCTAATTCCACTAATTATGCATTTTTCATCTCACATGAAGAGCCAAATGATGTTGAAGATGCACTCAATACCAAGGAGTGCGGCTTTGAAACAAGAATATGATGCATTGATCACCAACCATACTTGGGAGCTTGTGGATCCTCCATCCAACATGCATATTATTGGTTGCAAATGGGTATTTTGAATCAAGTACAACCAAGATGGCACCATCAACAAGTACAAGGCAAGATTATGTGCAAAGGGATTTGCTGAAATCCATGGACTTGATTATGAAGAAACCTTTGCACCCATGGCAAAGATGATGACACTAAGGATCATCATATCTGTCACTTGCTATTTCAAATGGAAGGTGCTCCAATTGGATGTTTCCAATGCATTTCTCAATGGATATCTTGAAGAGGAAATCTATATGGAACAACCTCAAGGATTCATCAAGGATGAATCAAAAGTGTGCTTGCTATTCAAAAGTCTTTATGGACTCAATCAAGCACCAAGATCTTGGTATGATAGACTCAAATCTTTTCTTATCTCACTAGGATTTATCCTAAGTGACTATGATCCTTCCATGTATCTAAAGTTTCTTGCTAGTAATCTTGTCATTCTTCTAATCTATGTCAGATGACATTATCCTTTGTGGAAGTTGTATCAATTAGATGAAGAGACTAAAGTTGCACTTGGAAATGAGTTTAAAATGCAAGATCTAGGAGAGATCCACTATATACTTTCATGATGATTATGCTTTTATATGTCAATCTAGATATGATCTTTCTATGTTGAAAAAATTTCATATGGAAAGTTGTAAGAGCATTGATACTCCTATGGAGCATATTGTAAAAGATCCTAATAAGGGAGATGAAAGATCCTTTGAGGACATCACCCTTTTTAGGAGTCTTAATGGCTCCTTAATATGGCTTACCATCACTAGGCGACTTGAGCTATTGTGTGCACAAGTTGAGTCAATATATGCAAGATCCAAAGATCCATCATTGGAAGATGGCCAAGAGAGTGCTAAGGTACATATATTCATCTCATAATTATGGTTTGCTTTATAAAAGTGAAGATCTATCCATTATTGGCTACTCGGATTTGGATTTTGCAAGTGATAAGGTGGATCAAAAATACACAAGTGCATATACTATATTTCTTGGAGGTAATCTCATATCTTGGCTTTCCAAAAATCAAGATACTATCTCTCTTCATATGAGGCCGAGTATAAAGCACTCACTACATCAACAAAAGAAGTGCTATGGATCGAGAGGATTTATTGGAGCTACAGGGCATCAAGGAGGATGATATGCCTGTAAAATTTTGGCAGACTATGCAATGCTTGAAAGCAAAGGGAAAGAGACTCCTATGGCACTTGGAGTAAAACTTTCGAAGGATGATTGTCCAAGGACTGAGCAGGAAGGATTCGAAATGAGTAATACACCTTTTCGAAATCTGATCGGAGCTCTAATGTATCTTATTGTATGTACTCGACCAGACTTGGCCTTTCATGTTTATGCTCTAGCACAATTTTCTAACAATCCAAGAAAGTATCATTGAGAGCTGGCAACGAGAGTCTTGTGATATCTCAAGGTGGCTACAAATTTTGGCATTGTTTATTCAAAGCCAGATGAATTTACTCTCAAAGCATATAGTGACTCCACTTGGGCAAGTTCAAAAGATGACAGTAAATCAGTCACTGGCAGATGCTTCATGATGTGTGGAGGACCAATTGGACCTTAAGGTTTCTCTTGGTGTATGAAACTTTCACATTGGACACAAATATCAAAAAATTTAGAAGGTGACAACTTACAACATCAAGTGATTTAGAAGTTGAGGCATATCTAGGCTTTGAAACTTCTACTTGAGATTGATTATAAATATGATTTGAGAACTATTAGTTCCTTTTTCAGTCTCCTAGGTGATACAAGTATCTTAGGGCTATATTATTCTGCTTGCTCTCTTGGACGGTTCATGCAAGAGTAAGAAAATCATGTATAATTATTGTGCCTTAGATTATGTTGACCCATGAAATGTACTAATTTGTCATCAGCAAAAAAAGATTGACTTACAGGATTTTTTTTCTTCTCAATTATATTAGAACTTGATCCAGAAGAAATATGCCAATTGACTCTGATGAAAAAACGAGTCTTCAACTTCATCAATTGAACATTTGAGTGTTGATAATATATCAACTTCTACATTGAGAAACATTAATAAATTTTCTTTGAAAAATGCATTGTAAAAAAAAAAATTATATGTCCTCTTTTATTTTTATGGAATTTGGCTCCTCAAAAATCATGTGTGTTCTTTAAATTTCATTTCATTTTGTATTATGATAATTTTATGAACTTTAAAATTTTGTTTGGTCATGATCTATTGTCAAAATACAATTTTCTTATATAATCTGGATATTGACTCATAAAAAATATGATTTTGTACTCGACATTTGTATACTTGTGCCCATAATCTTCAACCTACATCAACACAAATTGAATGATTAGAAAAAAGCAAAAAATTATTGATAAACAAAAAACATATGAAATGCAATCAGCTAAAAGAGAATCGCTTACAAATTGGGCGTGCACACATTCACAAAACAAATTAATGATTATTAGCCAAACACATGTCATAAAAATGGGATGAAATGAAAATTACGTATAAAAAATATGAGAAATACAAATTATGTAGCAAAAATTTACCCTTGGATGTACGTCTTGTGCCGCAAGATGATCAACCAAGGCACTATAGCCTTGGCGATATCTCCCGATCCAAGGTGAGATTGGCCTAAAAGATTAAGCCTTGATTTTGTTGCCTCTCTTTGTTGCTTAAAGCGCTCGAGATTAGGATGCTTGGATTCATAAATAGCTTTCCCCCAATCTTTTTTATATGCCCATCCCGACCTCTTCTTGCTTTACTACATAATCATCTTAACGATTGGCGCTTATGACGAATATGCGTACATACACTTGTCTTCATCCATTTGTCATCAAATCAATTTGGTTGTGGAAACTCACGGTACAATATATCAAGTATCTTGTCTTTGTCCCCTTGGTTTTGTTGTTCCCAAGGGTTAAACAAATCGTGACCAAAGTATTTAAGAGTAAGGTCGTGCAATCTATTGATGACGACCTTACCCCTAATGTCCATGATGATGGAACCATCCTCATCAAGGTCATAGAAAACATTCGTGGGTTCTTCCGATGACATCTCTGTCGAAACGAATCCACGATCTTGTTGATCGGATTCTCCTTCGGAAAGACAAAGGGCTTTCATCCTTTGCCTTTCCTCGGGAGATAGCATAGTATAAAAATCTTGCACTCGACTAGAATTTGATCCCAAGGCTTGTCCTCTTCCATCGGAAGAGGATCGTGACCTCCTCCTTGATGCTCCGCTACCGCTAGTAGACATGACTATTGAGAGAAAGATATGAAGTTGTGAAAAGAACTTGGAAAGATATCAAATGCGAAAAATGAAAAAGTGTGTGTGTGTGTGAGATATGTGAGAGAGTGAGAAAGAGAATTAAACTTTTAAATGTGTGAAAAATGAAAAGGAGATATGAAAGAGTGTGTGAGAGAGAAAAAGAGATTGGAGAGTGGAGAGTGAAAGATGCGTGTGTGTATGTGAGAGAGAAAGAGAGATTGGAGAGTGAAAGATGTGTGTGTGTGTGTGTGAGAGAGAGAGAGAGAGAGAGAGAGAGAGAGAGAGAGAGAGAGAGAGAGAGAGAGAGAGAGAGAGAGAGAGAGAGAGAGAGAGAGAGAGAGAGAGAGAGAGAGAGAGAGAGAGAGAGAGAGAGAGAGAGAGAGAGAGAGAGAGAGAGAGAAATGAGAGAGAGAAAGAGAGAGGTAGAAGAGTGAAAAGAAATGAGAGATTGAGAGTGTGAGGGATTGAGGGAGAGAGAGAAATGAGAGATTGAAAGCTTGAGAGTGAGAGTGTGAGAGCTTGAGAGTGATAGTGAGCCTTAGGAAATCCACAAGAAAGCGTGGAGAAATATTGAACGAGGGCATTTTTATACACTTTCCAAATTTCAAGTGTCGCACGGCTCTACCACGCATTTTTTTGCCACACATGGCAATGCCATGCAATTTTTTTTTGAAAGAGTTAGAAATAGTAAGCTCAACTGTGATTGTAGTTTATAGTTATGTACTATTTTAGTTTGGTAGGCTTTAGCTAAAAAGCCAGCCCAGGGGCTTGTCCCGGGCCGATAACGGGATTACATCTGTATATAGCCTAAAATGCCACGTAGGGGCCAATAGTGAATATCATGCATTTATTAGGTCTATGCCATGTGGCGTCCTCATGCAAAGAGGACCTTTACTTGTATATGTATCAGTCTCTTTGTAATAAAGATGCTTTTGCTTTGTGAGCTCTTTGCTTTATGTGAGCTCCTCCATCACTCTGTTACTTGTGGATGCTGTTCATGGTTTCGATGGTTGGCAATCAATCAGTGATTGCATCTCTAATCTCCACTCTCCACTAGATCAGAATTTTCACATAGAATGTTAACTTGGTATTAGAGCCCTTAGACTGTGGAGGAACGTGCACGATCGAAGCTCTTGGAAGAGTGATTCCATCGATGGTAGCATCAGAACCGAGCAACGGTAAGGACGCCGTACGGGGTACAGGATGATCCGGGGTGATCGGTGACACAAAGCCCTTTGATTCGATGCATACGAAGTTGATTCGTAGAATCAAAGTAAAAAGAAAAATTCCATAGCATGTAGGCTATGAGGCAGCCCAAAAGAAATACTGATAACGAGAGCAATTCTCAGTGAATTGACGAATGGTTTGGTGCCAAAAAGAGTTGACAACGGTGGTTGTATAGACAGGGCAGCCATAACAATCGGGTTCTTAGTATTTGGATCACAAAAAATTGCAAAAGCATGCAAGAAAGGTTGAAACTGTCAACCAGGGTTTCAGAGTAAAAACCATGGATTCTTGGCTGTAGGAAACAGATTCTGAAGCTTTCAATTGCTGAAGATGGGCGTTTTTGTAGGGCAACCTCAGTGGTGTTGGTAGCTGCAAGAACAAGCTCAACAAAAGGCTGAGCAAAGCCCAAGAACCTCTCTCTTTTGATAGGCTAGGGCTTTAAGAGAAAAACACAGGATCTTTCTTTGTAGGCATGCATGTTTGATGCTATAAAAGCAGGCACGAGGGCGTCCTGATCAACCAAACAAGTCTCCAGCTAGCCATGGACAACCGTGAGAAGGCAAAGGAGCAGGATCAGTTTTTTGGAAGGCGCAGGATCAGCTATGGTGGTGAAGATGAAGCAAAATTCAGAAAGAAGGAGAGAGAGGACCCGCGAGAGTAGCACACGACTAGCATGAGTTGGACTATAGTGTTTCCAGGTGTCTAGTGCGCGAAGAAATGTGGATAAGTGCACAAAAACATGCAGGACCATTGGATCTGGATTTATGGAGATCGATGGCTGAGGTCGATTGCTCGGGGAGCAATCGGAGTGTTGGATGGAAGCCAAGCCATGGGATGGGCTTGAAGTAGGTCTATGAAGATTTGAAGGCCATTTTTGAAGTTTTTTCATTAAAAATTTTCAAATGAAAGGGCCCGACTGGTGAATTTGGCATTGAAGGGCAGGAGCTCTTCGAGATAAAGAAACAATTCATTTTTTGAACTCATTCTCTAAGGCCACTTTGGAAGGGCCTAACTTTGGCTAGAGGAGGGCTTTTGGGGCCAAATAAGGGCCATTTTGGAGCCTGTAAAAGCCTGCACAGAACTGACAGTAGAGAGATGACATCATCAAGGGAGAAATGCATTTTTATGCATTCTTGGCACCATTCGATGGAGCAGGAGATAAGTGACCCAATGAGGTACAGTTTTTGCTATTTGGTGACCTGTGTGCCAAATTAAGCCCAATTTTTTGGCTGAAAGTCTACGGTGCAGGCTAGGAAAAGGGCTTGTGCCTATGGCCAAGGAGCTCTAAAGTGGTTCTCAAGCAGTTTTGAAGAGCCTAAGCACAGATATTGTGAAGGAGAGCGAAAAGGGTGGAATTGCATTGGAGAAAGCTAGGAGATGCAAAAAACTTGCAATGAGGCATTATGAAACTTTTAATTGGTAGAAATTGAGAGAGGGAAACTAACCACAGGAGAGAGCCAGGCATGGTGCCACATTATGCCGACAGACATGGTGAAATAGTTCATGTGTACTGATTCAACTTTTTGGAAGTTCGAGCTAACCAAGCTCAACAGGCGCTTGGAGGGGGGCCTCTCAAGGTGAAAATCGACAAGGGCATTGTCAAATTCGGTGGTTGTGGTTGCTTCACATGATTTTGCAAGGGAGAAATGTCTCGGTTGAGGAGACATTTACACTAGCTTAATGGTGGCAATGCAATGTTGGCAGTCATAAGGTGAAGGATGTCAATTGAAAGGTCAACTGGATGAGCCAAAGTGGAAATTTGGAAAGCGACCTAGTAACTTGACTACATTTCATGAAGTGGTGATGCGAAGAGGACATCTAACCAGGTACTCATGAAAGTGAGCTAACAAGTGGATTACTAGAGTTTGTAGAGTTAAGCTTGCACGGTGGAACTTTTGACAAGTTTGGAGCTGACAAGCTGTTAACACTTCACAGCGGAAGTGTGGTGGAGCTCATGCTTGGGATACTTTTGGGTAAATAAAAAGCATGAATGAGTAGTCCAAGTTGATATGTGATCCATATTTTTTGTGGATGCTTGTCAAAGCGTGTAACCTATAGGAGAAAGCTCATGAAATATAGGGGATTCATCAGAGTCTTTGGAAGACATGCATGCTTGGAGGATGAATGGTAGCTTGGCAAGACAAGACAAAGTGAAATGGATGGTTTTGGATGGGACACTTGGACAGGGATGTATCTCTGGAAGATACATGGTGCATTCGAGGACATCTCAAGAAATATGCATGGAGCTTTGGATGCATGGTTGTTGTAGCAGTGGATCTACCTATGACAAAGGTGTATGGTACAAGAGGATATCTTCTTCAGAAAGCAGTGATCATCTGTTGATATGTTTGTCATTCGTGTTGTTTGCATGAATGTGATTGCTTGCATGTGACTTTGTCATGAGAGTCTTTGTGACTAGATGTAGATCAGAGTTGGAGTTTGATTGGTTATGCATTCACTACTGAAAGAAAGACAAAGTACTCATTTGATGCCCAATGACTTGTTGACGTGTCTACTAGCTGATTTTCTGGGGAAGGGTATAATCTTAGTGGCAGTAAGATTTCCTCATATTGAGCCATAGTCGCTCATTTTTATCAGTGTTATGAGTTTGTCTTGTAAGCGTTTGATAGGATGTCAGCCTAGTAAGATGGAGGATGATGATCTCATGGTGGCAGTGAGATTTCCTCGGTGTGAGTCTTGGGTCTCACATGGTCCACTTGTGTTTCAAGTTGGATGGTGAACAAGTCAAGTTCAGAGTGTGGTAGACTCTTGTTGAGAGCATGGTGTTTGGTTGATACTTTGTGAAGTCAAGTGCTTTGATTGTATACTTGAGTGTGAGTCGAGTACAAGTAGCAAGAAAAATGCATATGATCTATACGGACACTCCAGGACATGGCTACACATTTTTATTCTGATACTCTTATCACATTTGAGCTTAGATTTGATTTGGTTTATTTATAAAAGCTTCAATTGTGATACTGTAATAAGTGTATAGTTAGGTTGATACTTAAACCACACTTGAGCTTAAGAGAGGGAGTTAGAAATAGTAAGCTCAACTGTGATTGTAGTGTATAGTTATGTACTGTTTTAGTTTGGTAGGCTTTATTTAAAAATCCAGCTCGGGGGCTTGTCCCGAGCCGATAACATTACATCTGTATATAGCCTAAAATGCTAGGTAGAGGCCAATAGTGAATATCATGCATTTATTAGGTCTATGCCATGTGGCGTCCTCATGCAAAGAGGACCTTTATTTGTATATGTATCAGTCTCCTTGTAATAAAGATGCTTTTGCTTTGTGAGCTCTTTGCTTTATGTGAGCTCCTCCATCACTCTGTTACTTGTGGATGTTATTCATGGTTTTGATGGTTGGCAATCAATCAGTGATTGCATCTCTAATCTGCACTCTCCACTAGATCAGAATTTCCACATAGAATGTTAATTGAAAGGTGTCATATAGTGAGTTGTTTGTCAAAAAGACAAATTATGGAACTAAAAAAGTGATTTGACTCTTATTTTATGAATTTTTGTTGAGGACAAAAGCACGTGAGTAATATGACATATTTTTAGGCATGAATTTTTAAGGATAAAGGCATGTGATTGATATGACATATTTTGGGTACAAGAGGACCATGTTTTCTTTGAAGATTTTGATGATTGTTAATTATATTTTGATTTGATATAAGACAAGTAGATGATTTGATATGGTTGGTACAAAATGACCATGTGTTTAAAAGAAGATTTATAAAAAATGACAAATGTAAATATGTGGTTTGATGCCTCATATAAGTTGTGGACATTACTTAATTTATAAAGTCTTAATTGATTTGTTATATATGTGTCCCTTAGAAACTCGTTCCGACCCTTTTGGGTCAGAACGTACTGGGTCAGAACGTTTTCTTAAAAATAAAAAAACAGGTGTTAAGCTAGCTGCAATCTTCTTTCTTCTTCTTTGTAATACACTGAGGGACACTAGATATACTACTACTTCCACGAAGTATGGTACCAAAGAGCTGATAGATTTCGAGGAAAATGGTTGTGTGTTGTGTGGTTAAAGGCAATTGAAGGAAGATTAAGGATAAGGAGGAGCTTACACAAGTGGAACTTTGGCATAAGAGGTTGGGCCACACCAACTTCAAATCGATGGAGATCCTATGCACAAAGGAGCTTGCACTCGGCCTTCCAAAAGCATTTTCAAAGTGTGGAAAGAGTTGTGAGACTTGTAGCCTCTCAAAGGCTCACAAGCAACCATATGCTAACTCTTCTACTAGATCTTCTAGGTCATTAGATCTCATTCATAGTGATGTGCACTCTTTTTCACAAGTATCTAATGGAGGTGCATTAATGTATAAATCTTTTATTGATAATTACTCTAGATACATTTGGATTGCGCTTTTGGATTCCAAAAGTAAGATGTTTGAGTTTTTCGGTAAGATCAATAAGTAGTTAGATCCATAAGCAACTAGTTAGCCTTGTTGAGCTGGAAATACTTTTTGATTTCAATATTAAAAAAATCATGCCAAGTTGTGGTGATTTTTGGGCTTATGTTTCTAGCATAAGTAATATTGATGATCATAGAAAGTGCACATTGTATGATCATGTTTGTAGTGATCATCATGAGACATGGAGGTCTCGGATTTCCATCAAGGAGGAGCATGCACATCAAGAAAGAGAATGCTCAAGGTCAAGCATCTACATGAAATCTGGAAGGAATCAATTATCATCATGCTTTTATCAAGCTATTTTGAGGAGGAGTGTTAAAATTGGCAAAAGCTAACTTGATCAAATTTTAGAAATGACAAACATGTATTAATTATTGCTTAGTTTCCTAAATAGTTAAAAGAAATCACACTTCTATTTCATAGTTTGCTTGAATCTGCTTCTTTTCTTCGTGAATTAGACAGTGTCATATTCGTTCAAGCAAATTGACACTGGTGAGGAATTTGAATGTTTTTGTGATAGAGATATTTGTGGATCTTGTTAAATTTGTGTGTACATCAATTTTAACTATATATTTTGACAAGTGTATTTTGTCAATATCATTAACATTCTTGTTAAAAAATTGCAAATAAATTTAATCATTGATTAGCGAATATGTCTTCTGTTGAGAAAATGTCTCAGAAAAGGTATATTTATTAAATGTACAGTAGATATTATGTACTTAACATTTCGATTTGCAGCATTGTGTGTTGAATATAACTTATTTGTTTTCTTTCTACGATTGTTTAAAGCACGACGCCTCCACAAGATAGCAAAAAGTCAAAGAAGATGCAATATTATTACAATTTGAAATCACAAAAAAGAGCACAAATGCTTGAGCAAAGACTTAGTGGAACATCATTGTCATCAAGTTCTGGTCCCAGCCTCGACCGAAATCATAGGTACTATATATTTGTTTGTTTAAAACTTAGGACTGTATTTATACACATATAAATTAGCTTGTAACATTAAGCTAATCATTCTTGTAGTTGTAAAATGAAATTAGTATCAATAGAGGTACAATGAAAAGATATATTGCGAGTGCAAACAATGCAAAAGATTGAAAATTTGAGAAAGACGAATAGTGGCGCAACATCTATGGAAGTTTGGAAAGCACCTTGAGGAGCCCGATGTGGATTTGGAGGTACATTTTGACTATTTATTACTTTTCTTATCATACACATATTTATAATTTTTTTGAAAAAAAAAAACTAATGCTTGTATAATGTTTCACTCTTTTAGAATAATACATTGGTCTTAATGTTTTATAACACGTCGATTGACAATCTTATCAACATGATAAGAAATATTGATTTTGGATCATCTTTGGCATTAGACGAAGATCTTGTTGATGATCATAATGATGTCACTAGTCACTACACATCTCATGATGTGGAAGTTATGCATCTTTCCATTTTGCATGTCATTCACTTCACCACACCTCACATAGATCTTTCCATGGAATCTATTCATCCACGATATCAGCACACATAGATTCTATTCATCCCACGACACCTCACGTGGATTCTATTCATTCCACAACACCTCACGCAGATTCTACTATGGATTCTATTCATTCCACGATGTCACCACACATAGATTCTATCTATCTCATGACACCTCACATCGATTCTATCCTCCCACAACACCTCACATCGATTCTATCCATCCCACATCACCTCACATACCTTGTGCAGAATCTCCTCTTCTTCCTCTCCCATCTAGATTTAATCCATTAAAAGAAAGAACACGACTTGGACGCATTTTGACAGAATTTGAAAATGAACAACCAAATTTATGTATTGTTGACTTATCCAAGAATGTTTTAAATTCATTGACTGAGTCTCCCCTTCCTCTTTACCTAGAAGCATTGGTTAAGCCCTTTGATAGAAAGAAATTTTTATGTTGGTCTGATAGAGTACCACTACCATTATGTGGAACATCATTTTCACATTGGGGTCATATGTACATGATCAAGCCAAGTGAGCACTTTCCTAACGCGGGATTGGGTTTATTTTCTTTGACTAGCATTGATGTTCCTTTGAATAGTATTGTCACATTCATGCCTTATGCAGGACCTCAATACAATTGGGGTGATTGGCATGCTCTGTGTCGTCACCAATGGAGAATATAGGTTTATGGCTTGAATGCCAATGCTTGTTCTTTGGAAGAGCGGCGTGTGCAAGGAGAGAATGTTTTGAAATCACATCATATGTACATCGATGGGCATCCAGAAAAACATGGCAATATTGCTACATATATAAATAGTTCCATTGGGCACCCTTCATTAATTAATGTTGGAATATCAATCCACACTCTAGGGAGAACTATCAAACAGGGTGGATAGCTCAGTGGTAGAGCATCCCATCCGGTATGAGAGAGGTCCTGGGTTCGCATCCTAGTCTGTCCATCCATATTATGATTTATGGATTTCTAACATGGTATCAGAGCCAAGTTAGACCTAGCAGTTCATGGTGTCAAAGCCATGGTTAGGTGGCCCAAGTTGTGGGGCAGGTGACAGCTAGGACCCCAACCAAGTGTGGCTTGAGGGGGGGTGTTGGAATATCAATCCACACTCTAGAGAGAACTATCAAACATGGCAGATAACTCAGTGGTAGAGCATCCCATCCGATATGAGGGAGGTCCTGGGTTCGAATCCTAGTCTGTCCATCCATATTATGATTTATGGATTTCTAACAAATTGTGATTTTGAGGAATGCACCAATGGAAAGGAAGATTACTTTTCTAGGAACTCAAAAGATACATACGTAATGGTATGTGCGATAAGGCCCATTAAATGTGGTGAAGAGCTATGCATCAAAGCTTCAAGTTTTATAGATATTGAAAACCCGATAATTGATTCTCATGATTTCGACGACTCAGATGATGAAGAGGACAACAACACAAACTAATTTTGCCACGCATGGCAAAATTCCAAAGCAAAATCTCTTTAAGTATTGTGTTTTGATATTGTCACACATGGCAAATTTTGCCACGCGTGGCAATAGAAGAAAGCCACTTCCCTAGAATTTTCTCTGGAGATTTGCCATGCGTGGCACTGCCACGCGTGGCAAATTTTCAAAGGTACATGTCACATGACAAGTGGTTAAATAACAGTTGTACATGGCACTTCCATGCGTGGCTGTGCCATGCCGACACATTTTGGCGCTCATGTTTCAAATTTTGAGTTTAAAAAAATTTGTGTGGCACTGCCACGTGTGGCAGTGCCACATGAAATTAAAAATTTGCTGCCAGGACCCCACCTCCAGCCTGGATTTCACCAGTAGGGTCCCTAGAAAAGTTTTGGTGTGGATGTGCCATGCGTGGCAGTGCCACGCATAAGAAAAATGTCAAAATTTCGGCTAAGTATCGGGTTCGCGTGGCAAAACGCACATACGTGTAGTTGTGCCTGTGGAACTTATCTTCCAACAAAAACCATTTGAACCATGCCTTTAACGGAAGAAAACAAGGGCTACACACCTTCCTAGAAGTGGGTGTTGGTTACCTCTCTCTCTCTCTCTCTCTCTCTCTCTCTCTCTCTCTCTCTCTCTCTCTCTCTCTCTCTCTCTCTCTCTCTCTCTCTCTCTCTCTCTCTCTCTCTCTCTCTCTCTCTCTCTCCCCCCAACTCGTGAAGGGAAGATGCATATCTATGTAGTGCACCATCCACTGTGAGCACTTAGATTAATTCTGACACCTAAATGGAAAAACTTGAGGCTCTTAACTCTTTGCATTTGATTGTTTTTGAAGATCCATTTGATGGTGGGGAAGTAAGAGGAAAAATAAGATTTATGTAATTTTCTAAAGTAAACTTATTAGAAAGGTCACTTCCGAAGTCTTGTTGGAGCTGGTTGGAGTGGGACTCACCTTTATTGATGGATTTGTTGGACTCTACTTGTATATATCTTCTAGAAAACCAAGTATACTACTATCAAGGAACTAAGATCAAATAATGATGCAAAGCATATTTCAAAAGATTTTGGAACAAATCAACATAAGTGAGGCTTCAATGTTGGTACAATCAAAATAAGTAAGGCTTCAATGTCCTATGAGATTAAAAAAAATATTGCATATTAATGACAAAGTTCTAACAATATGAGCTTAACATTGTTTTCCTGTTGTGAGATATCATGACATACTTTTTCAATGCAAGGCGATTTTGCTCTTTCTTATAAATTGTTAGTTGGGGAGCACTAGTTGTGGATATAATTGCCTTGGGTACGACCCTTGGATTTATTGCTATAAAAAAAACATTCCAAAATCCTAATATCGGTTCAACGCGTGCCCTTAGGGTTTTAGCCCGCTCAAACCCTAAGGGCGCGTGCTGAACCGATATTAGGGTTAGTTTTTCGAAATATATATATTTTTTAGATGAGAGTTTTTCTTTTTGCAAACTTTGACTGCCTATAACTTTTTAACCATAATTTGGAACTAGGTGATCTAGGATGCCGTTGCGAAGCTCTTATTGAGCTCTTTCTGATGGCACCATGTTCGTCTCAATTGGAGCTACGGTTAAGAGGTTAGACTATTTGAAAACCTCTCACACCATCACTTGAAAATGCAAAGGAGAAGTGAAGCCCGCCGATTCCAAGCGCCAGTTGCACATATTTTCAAGGGCATGGGTCCCCTTGGAGCTCATTTCAAAGGGAGACATATGCTAGAGAACTATAGTTTAGAAAAACTAACGCTAGTTAAAGTATTCGGGCAGATATTTAACATACGGGCAGCACATATTGTCCAATGAAATATTTATTTCTGCCCGACAAGAGTTTTTGAAATTAATAAAAAGTAACTTGAAAACTTGAATACTTTTGCCATCTGGTGAGCATTGTTACAGTGTTGTACACATGTTATAAGATTATTGTTCCATTTGGAGGCTTAAAGCATGTGAAGTCAACAAAAGCATCTTTACAAAGGGCCCATTTTTAATCCAAACTTCCCCTAATGATAGTGAGGAAGGATCATTATCATATGATTCATTACCTAAATCATTGAGTAGAAGTTCTTGTTTGAAAACAATAAGTACTTCAATGATCCTTATGTTGAAGGTACTAATCATTTTTTTCATGGCTTCTATGTTTTTAGGTTTCTACTTCTTATGATGCAATCATTAAGAGGGAGTCTTGTGAAGGAAAGAGCAATGGAAGATTGGTTCTTGGGAGGATCCAAGGCATGGATCTCACATCTATTCATCAACTCAAAGAATTATATGATTATAAATTGATCACTCATGATCAAGATGACAAAAGGTTGTTCGGAGAAGACTGCATGGAGCAAATTGAGAGGCAATTTCTTCAAGGCAAGGGAGATCTCATTGGTGAGCTTATTGAGGTTTGTTATGGACTCAAGAGGGCTGGATTTATTAGGTTCGATACTCATCTTCACCTACTCTACTTCATGTTGGATGGAAAGTTTGGAATCTACCTTTTGCTTTTTTGATGGTGGCATTATTTTCACTAACCTTCCACAAAGAAGTTCGAGATCAAGCATTGATGAGATCTTGTTGGATGTAGATCATATGCCTGAGAGGGAGTATTTTCAGAGGTCTAGGTTTGAAGATATTCATATATTTGATGTTCAAGAGGAAGATCAAGAGGTTGATCTCAAAGGGCTTCAACAACACAAAATGAAAAGTGGCAATTTGGAGCTAGTCCAGAGCATCAAAGAAGGGCCAAATGGCAAAGATGTTTTTGATCTATTTTTGCAAGAGTCTTAAAACTCAAGTAAGGTCAAAGGAGTAACAAGGAAGTGTTATTCAAGTTTACTTTACTTGTTCTGTCTCATGTTTGAGCAATTTCATGTGGATGAGTGGAAATTGTCAAGATATGGTGAAACTTGCTACATTGTTTTGCAACGTTTTGATGTTGAAGTTGTACTAGCATTCTTGGCTGGTTTTGCTGATGGAAATCAAGCTAATGGAGGATCATTATGTCACTCATTCATGGCCAAGTCATCAAGTGTTGATGATATCTTGTGGCAAGATGGAGATGGAGACTCATTCATGGAGTTTTATGGTGGAGACAAGGACAAAGATGGAGGAGACAAGAAAACAAGTGGTCATAACTCACATTTTTTGTTTGGTTGCTATAATTTTCTAGAGAGTTCAGATTTGGAAGCATGGTGGAATCATTTCATTTACATTCTATTTGGTTCTTCATGTTCTAGCTACATCTTGATGTGTAAATTTGATGTAAGAAATAGTGAAGCATCCAATTTGGACACTATTCTCTATATCAATTATAAAAACTACTTTAGAACCTTAGAAAGGAGGTCTATACTTAGGATTAAGATCATTCTAAAGTTGGATCAAAGTAGTATGGTCAAAACTATGCCAAAACTAGTTGAAGAGGGAGTGTGAGAAATATCAACTAGTTTAGTCATACTTTGGTTAATTGAAATATTAGGCCAATATGCATTTAAGACTTAGAGATAAACCTTATGAAAGTTATTTTAGTCTAAGTTCATTTGAATGACCACTTTTGGAAAGTGTGGGAAAGTTAGGATGTCGAGCTTGGAAGATTCAAATTTGAACATTTGTTTCAATGAATCTAGTGCATATTTTTACTAGGGTTTTTGATATGGAAGGAAACCAAGATCATTAATGAGGCATGGACCTGCTAGAAATAGATGTACACACATGGGAAGAGGATGATTATCTCTCTCTACTCTCATTCATGCTTATACATGAGATCTCTTTGGGGTTCCATACTCATTGGTGCACTATGACCTATTGATATCTTAAATTTTGGTGTGCATAATCAATTGGTTTGATGTTTCTTGCATTCACACGTGTGAAATACAGTAGGTTACTGGTTTTGTACAGACAACAACAGTACCATTCATATGTGTTTTCGTCAATATCTATTAGAGTTTATGAGTTCTATGCATTGTTAGAGCTAGATTTCTACATTGTCAATGCTGCTAGTTGTGTTGTCTTTCATAACTAAATGTCAAAGGGACATATTGGATCTAAGTGATCTAAAATTCTTCACATGTCTTGTGTCACTATGCTAATTGTACACATTGGCAGTTAATATTTTATGATCCATGTGTCATATTCTTGCTTCTTCATGCATCTTTGAATATAATGATGTAAATCCCATATCTTGTCAACTGCATGGCATTTACTGTACAATTTTGTGTTTTAGAATTTTCTAGCTAATATCAAATAATGTGTGCATTGGGACATTAAAGCTGAATAACCTAATTTGCAAGCTAAAGATTTACTTCATCATCAAATTTCAAATCAAGACATTGTTATCATTAAAGTGTTCTAGTCAGAACATGGTTTAAAGCTAAGAGAAATTTTTGGCATTATTATTTGTTGAAAGAGATTCTTACTACTTGAATTGTCTATGTACATTGTAGATGCTGAATCTAAAAGGTACAACTTTGATAGGACTCCTAGAGTTTTCACCTTCCCTGTTTAACTTTTAAAAAATTGACTCGATTGAGATGACAACAATGTGTTTTTTCCTATGTGGTCTCATTGTGTCATTACTTGCTTAATGATTCAACCGGGTTCACTTAGTTGGTAAGAGTGTTTTTTGGTTCCAAGTTCAAGCCCCCCTTGGAAGCCAATATGCATTACTCCATAATGATCATCATTTTTGTTTTCATTTATCGTTCACTTTAACAATCATGATTCATAGTGACTACAAGTACAAACTTTTTTCATTTAAGGAATTGGAATCAAGGGACATGATGCCATCATGGGGCTTCATAATCTCCAAAGAGGTAATGAAGCCGACATTCAGGTGTCCTAAGTATCAAGACGCAATCCGCGGTGCACTCTCTTTTGTGGTAACTGAGTGACCATTTAGCTGCATTAGCAATTATTTTTGCACAAATATACATTGGACATTCAGCAATAGCCTGATCCTACGCAGGGAGCACATGATTGAAAGGTTTTATGCACAATTATACATTGTACGTTGAGTATTAGGTCGATCATAACAATTTCAAAGGAAGCACAGGGTTACAAATGTCAGCCCTGCAGCAGCCTAAATAGAGACTGCATCTTTTCGAAGGAATTATACTCACACTCAATTCAAAAGCCGACCCATCATGGGTCAGAAAATAGGCGCTAGCTAGAATGTTTCCAAATTGCAGGCCGTAGCAGCGAGCGCAGGAAGTTATATAGGACCGTTAACCATGCTCATAAAATTGTAGAAAATTGCCATTTTAACCGTACTCACCTCGGTGTTATGCATGGTTTTTCTGGTCTGTATTGTAGCTCAAAGAAACATGGTTTTAAAGGGTAAATGGAACTTGGAAGTAAGTCCACGTCGAGCCACAAATTACCTTTTGTAATTTAACTGTAAAGACCTGCCAGAAGTTGCGTTGCCAAGTGCACAACTTATTAAATGTTCGTCTTTTGTGAGTGCAATGGTTTTCACAAATTCGCTATCCAGCTAGGTTGTACGGTGTACACCACCATAAACATCCATGTCAAATTTGAAGGTGCGGAGGGCAGTTATGATTCTATGTATCTTGACTTCAACGTTGTAGCGGACAAACAAGCAAAATGACGACGAATAAACTAAACAACAACTCTCTTCGTCAAAGTAGTATTTACTACTTTAACAGTCAATAGCCTGTGTTCTCTAGTGACCGTGGTGGTGCACTTTAACTTGTAAGTTGTTGCTCGTGAGTCTAGTGGCTGTATCAACCACGGCCTACTGACGAGTCCCAACAGCCTAGAGCTACTAGTCTGGAACTGACATGGATGACGGACTTCTGGAATAGGAAGACTATTACAAATGAGAGCGTTTACTTTAAGCGATCGCGATTCCCTCCCAATGCCCATAAGGGCCATAAGCAACGAGTCAGCTGGTATTCTGGTCGCATGAGTCAGTTGACGTAAGCAGCTACCAGTCAAATAACAACAAAATTTAGAAGACCATAGCAGCTATTATTATCACGTCGCACCATAAAAAAACACGTTACATAGCTTTTCCATCGTTATTGATAAATCACGGTTCAGCTTCACCATAGAATCATGGATCCATTCCTTCGAAGTTTCCACTACACTGATCAACCATAGGACGACCCATAACAGACTGCAGTCTTTAACATTATCACTAAGATTTGAACACTCTATCGACATCCTCAAAAGTCGATACTAAAGTGACACTGGAGACTGGTCCCAATTCCCAGCCCACGACGTACTATCAAATACTTGGCTAGAGATTTGCGGATCGTAATTGTGATTCTCCACAACGGTAGGTTGTGTAAGCTGTGGCATGCAAGATCTGGTCCTCGGTGCAGAGGAATTATCCTGAGCTAACCCAAAGAAGCAGCAATCAGGCTGCATAAGTGCTCTCTCAACACTTTGCAATTTCGCTGTTTGTGGCAGATTAGCTGGACCCAGGTTGCTTGAATGCCGAGTCCTGATCGGGAATGTCCACAGTCTACTGATCAGTCTAGATTCTATCCCTATTATGAATAGTGCTCACAAAATACATACAAATAATGTATATCGAAAAATCTGGACGTACAATATTTTCCAGATTTGAGAAATCTCTCTCCCAAAAGCAAGGGTTCTCAAGACTCAAATCCTTGAAAATCGGAATCCTTTAGATAATTTAAAACATAGATATAAATCCTTCTGAAAATTTACAGCATATAACTTTTCTTCTAAATCACTCTTAGAATTAATCTCTTTAAAGGCTAGGCACATAGAGCCACATAATGCCCATGTAAAGATTTGGTTTAACAAGGAGCATTTTTAGGTTATACACTTCTCCCAAATAGATGAAGAAATCTAGACAAGGTTTCTAGGAAAATACAATTGAATATGAAGACTTTAACCTTTCGAAACAAGTGCTTTGTGAATTTCACCGTGGCCCTATCTTTGCATTGGAGAATTGATGTTTGTCTTAAGAATGTCTTTGTAAATTTTGTTGATGATCAATGTTGATCTAGGTAAAGATAAGAGAGCAAGGAAGATGAGCACCTTGGTGAGCTAATTATTGAAGAAACTACAATGTCTTGTAACTTTCTAATGTAAAATCACAAGAAAGTTTTTCTCCCACCTCATATCTATTGGAGCATTCGTCATAATTTGTGTCTATATCAAAGTGTTAGAATCCGACAAATCTTTTAGATGTTAGTAGTATGACATATAGTGTTTCTCGGCTTCCAGAAGGCTAATAAAAAAGCCTTGGCATCTGGATTGGGGTTCATCACATGGATGTGAGGATTTGGCATCCCTATTTGGATGTTGGAATCTAATGGCCAGCCATGATAATGTAAAACTTGGATTCCTAAATGATTATTCATTGTCACTTCCAACGTTGTGTTTTTCTTTTTTCAATCAATAGAGAGCCCATAAAATTGTTTGTGACATATTGTTACAATATTGATTATAACATGTATCCCAAAAATTAATTATATAAATTAAAATGAAAATAATTCTTGTACTATGATAAGACTAATTTGCAAACATTTGTAGCAATGGTATAACCAGTATCTTTGGTTGAGAGAGAGAGAGAGAGAGAGAGAGAGAGAGAGAGAGAGAGAGAGAGAGAGAGAGAGAGAGAGAGAGAGAGAGAGAGAGAGAGAGAGAGAGAGAGAGAGAGAGAGAGATCTTTGCAAATATGATGTTACATTAAATGGATGTTGGGAAAGAAATGTTATCTACTGAAATTATCTTTCTTTTCATGTTAATGTGAAATTTACATTCTCATTTCGTTCATAAAAACAAAACTAGTTGTTTTCTTGCTCTCTCATCCTTTGCCTCTGACTTTTTTTTCAAGTTATTATCGAGCACTCATCTTTTGATTTACTCAATGCACAATTTGAAGCAACTAGTATAGTATCATATTTAAAATAAGATTCACATTTGAGATTGTTTGCAATTTTTTTGCAAACTCTAAACTAAATATCTACACAATAAGAAACAATGATCTATGCCTCATCATTGTGGTCTTCATTGCGGATGTCATTGCTATGTCATGTGTGTGAGTTAATGCATCAATACAACAATCAAAATGAGATACATGTTTGCAAGTTACAATCATTGAATGTTACACATATTATTTTTTGTTTTTGAAGTGCTTCATAAGTATAGATAATGCATAATAAAAATATTCAAAGACGAACTTTTATCATTTACTCCTCGATGAAAGGGATGATGTAAAAGTTGCTCCACCTCATCATCCACAACAAGCAAAATGCACTATTTGTATTTCAAGAGGAGTCGTCCATAGTTCTATAGTTTTCATAATCATTAGAATAGGGTGGTAATAAATCTAAGTAAAAAGTAGTAGTGTTTGGTAGGATTTACTATACTTGCTTCAAATTTTGATTGTCCATTAGATCCAAGTTGAGGAGTTTCCATACAATGGGTTGGCCTAGTAGCAATGTGTTCTTTTAATAGGCTAAAAGCATGGTTTGGTGGTACAACATGGACTATCGAGGACACTACTGTTTTTGGGTAAAAATGCATTTATGTTTTTTATTGGAGGAGAGAGAGTACCACCAATTTAACCCTCAATACTCTAAGAGGGTAGGCCCATCATTACTAGGCTCTTCATTGCACTAACTCGTGGGTAGCATCTATCAAGCTCCCTCCCAATCCCAAAAAGTGAAATGTACTACCAAAAGGTACAATGAAAAATGGTTTCTTTTTTTGTACCACCAAAACATGCTTTTAGCCAATAGTCAATATTTGCACGGATTTTTTTTGCCTCCTCTTTACAGGCCCTCAAGAATTCAGTCGAGATACATCGAGTGGGTCCAGGTTTATTTGGCTTGGCACTACTACCAAAAATGTTTATAGCGACGAAAGTTTGAGACATTTACTTAGTAAAAATGAAATGTCACTTCGCGATTTTAATAGCGACAGATATGTAATTTTTAAACTATCGCAAAAGAACGTCACTTTGCAATATCTTAATCGTCGTCATGTGACATATAATATTTGACGCTTTGCAATACTTTTTTAGTGACATTAAAGTGACATTTTTCTGATGACCGGCGACAATTTTTCTTGAACATCGCCGCGTGACATTTGGCTTCGAAACCAATCTATGAAAAAATGACGTTGTAGCGACAGTTACTAAACGTCACTATACGCGACGTACAAAGCGAGTGATGTTACGATGACAGTTGAGCGATGCCTAAACGTCTCCTTGTCTTAACCGTCATCGGGGGTGATGCTGTAATAATATTGGAGACTGTAAAACCCGAGAGATGGATTTTGAACAGTGACGCTTTGGCAACAAATATCAAATGTCGCCAGGAGACGGAATAATATTGCCAATTGTAAAACTCGAGAGATGGTTTTTGGACAGCGATGGTTTGGCGACGGAGAGTAAACATTGCGTGGCGACGTATAATTAAAATGCCATTGAACATTGCTGATCAACGCATAATGCAAATATTGAGCATGTTGAGTCCTTATATGATACACGAAAGAAAGTTTTGATATTCTCTCTCTCTTATCTCACTTCATGCTTATACATGAGTTCTGTTTGGTTCATCTATCCGTTGGTGCACTATATTTGTGATATCTTGCAATCATGTGTGTAGAATGCTTATTTTATGCTACTTTTGGATCCACATGTGTGAAATACAATATCTTTCTATTTTTGTATGGATAGAAACTTCATCATATCATATGTTTGATGTTTGATCAGGTTCTTATTGAGTTTGCATTCATAGAATAGATGTTGATTTTTCTATATTGGCAACATTGGTAGAGTTGATCTATTTCTAACCAAAGATCAGATTATGGATTTTGATCTTAATTGATCCCAAATTCTTCACATGGTTTTAGAGCTTGTGTTGCAAGTCTTGAAAGGATTAAGCACATCTATAAAGGATTTGGAGTAGATGTCAATGATAGAGCATGCTAGATTGACTTCTACTCAAAAATCAAGTTTCTTGCATATGTAGATTGGATCTTTTGTAGATGAAAACTCATTTTAGGTCAAAGAACTTGAGGAATTCTGATTTCACACCATACTTGCTGGAAATAGCCAATTTTGGATGCATTAGGTGAAGAAACAAAATGTTTCTATTGCCAAATCCTTGCAACTCTCCACTTTGATTTTGACAGAAAAGACACGAAACAAAATTGTTCGCGAACAATTTCGTGACACATGACATGAAATTGTTTTGCGACACAAAATAATTCTTGCTCCACGAACAACCAAGAAGATAAGCCAAGTACCAAGGGGTACAAGTATTTAATGAGATATCATAGCATCAGTAGAAGTACTCTAGATCGTGGCTAATCTGCCACTCTTGTAATTCGTGATTAGTTGTAGATGTTTAATCTTTCTGATCTGGAAGTTACACGACTCGACACGAAAAAGTTCTCGAACTATATACTTTTTGCTTGATGCATAATACTAAGAAAGATGAAAATATACTGAATACATGTCCACCTGTGAGCGAGACAATTTTGTAAGAGGATCAGTAGATCCAGAAGTCCGCTAGTAAGCGAGACATTATTCGTGAGAGAATTGTATTTCTCTCACGCCAATGCACTGTGTGGTCTGTCGCATAGTGCTTGAAAACCAGAAGATCAATAGATAATATTGTAGCTGTTATGCATGGTTTGATTTAGTTGAATGCTATAATAATCTATAACGTAGATCATTAGTGTCTGTCTACATTTTGGAGGATTGTAAAAATGATATAGCCGGCAGTGACCAGCAATCATATCTGAATTCCACACAAACTGATTTTATTCGTGAATGTTTTCGCTTCGCGATCACTTGGCTATAAGTGTAAATTAATTTTAGAGCTCACTTAAGTTTTGTTTTATTTGGTTTTGTCTCGTCACAGAGCCTGATTGATCCTTTTCATGAATTCTTCTCTTTCGTCTAGTTTCACTTTGTTTCATTTCGTTTTGTTTCGCCTGTCTAGATTGCGAATTCTTCTTGAGCAGAAATTATTCGTGATCAGAATAACTTCGCAAAAAGGTCGCAAATCATTTGGGAGATTCTATCAGTTTGTTACCATATTTTTTTAGAAATTTGAATTTGCACAATTTCATACATTCTGATTTCCATCAATGGTATTAGAGCCTACCTTGTCATAGTCTGACATAGCCGAAAAATCTATCATATCCAGGAGGCTAAGCATTCAAACAAAGAACCATTAACAAGTGAGAACACAGATTCAGGAGCAATGGCTTCAATAAGCAACATACAATCCAAGATTTGTACTGTTCTGGATTCTTCAAGATCTAACTTCCTTGCATGGAAGGTTAAGACCTCGCTGATACTAAAGGGAGAAGGATTATTCCCCTGGGTAGACGACACTGAGGAGATGCCTACAACAACAGACAAGGAGCTACATGAATGGAGGGAGAAGACTGACAAGGCAGTTGCCATTTTATCATCATCCAGGATAGCCTGACTCTTGACTTGGCTACACTCTCTAAGGCAAAAGAGATGTGGGATACACTACTCACAAGATTTCAGACGAAATCACGCAGTCAGATAATGATGCTTGAAGATCAGTTGACAAACCTGCAGTGGGATGGCAAAGACCTCACTTTTTTGTTAGGAAGATGAAGGATCTATTCCTTTCACTACACAATTATGGAGCAGAAAATGCAGTGTCAGCAGAGAAGCAGCTCACTTATCTGTTGAGAGCCTTACCAAGATCCTTCTAGACAACTAGAACACTGCTAGCAAAGGATCCTACAATGACACTCGAAAAGGCAATTGTCAAGAATCGAGAAGAAGTCGAGGCTCGAGAGCACCTTGATCACAAGGATGCTTCTGACCAAGATCTCTACAACAACAAGGAGAAACAAAAAAACAATTCAAGTCTAAGAGGGAGCCAGATCAAAAGTAAGATCGTGATCAACAAGCAGAAGGAACCAACAAAGACAAATGGAAGAATAAAGAAAAGTCAAAACAACAAAGTGGAGGCAAGAAGACTGTCACAAGAAGTGTCATGCAGCCATAGACTGCCACCTGAACCCAAGAAACAAATCAGCTCAAAGCAAACAGGAGAACAATAATAGTTCATCTTATGTCGAAGAGCCAGAGAGCTCAAAAATGGGCAAAGAAAGATCAAATCATGGTAATTCGACCGCCTACATCTGTGCAGACGTGTGTGCAGTGTCAACACCTGACACACAGGAGGTAAACCGAAATGGTTTTGGACCTAGCAGAGTAGACAAAGACAAAGGCATTGTAGTTCCAGGAGGATCTCATAGAAGGCCAACAATACAACGAAGAGCGCCAGCAAGATATGTGCCAGGCAGGTCAACTTCTACGTCAAAAGAATTCTATGGATTCAGTGGCGAACCACAGACATTTGAGGAAGCAATTGAATGTCCAGAGAAGGACAAGTGGATCCAAGCCATGAATGAGAAAATGGAATCTATAAGGAAGAACCAGATATGGACTTTGCAGCCATTACCAGATAAGCAAAAGGCTGTAAAATACAAGTGGGTATACAAGGTAAAGTATGGACCAGATGGAGATGTCTCAAAGTATAAGACAAGACTTGTAGTGAAGGGATTCTCTCAGAGATATGGTATTGACTATTCTGAAACCTTCTCTCCTGTCATGAAACATTTGTCTCTCCGTTTACTATTTGCATATGCAAATGCTTATGATCTAAGGATTCACATTGTGGACGAGAAGACATCCTTCTTGCATGGTGAGCTAGATGAATAGGTCTACATGGATCAACCCCTAGGCTATGTCTCGAATTCACTTCCTACTTATGCATGTAGAATGCATAGGAGTATCTATGGTCTGAAGCAGTCAACGCGACAATGGTACAAGAAGAAAGATTAAGCCCTGAAATTCTTAGGATTCAAGCCACTAATGGCTGATTCCCAAAGATCAAGTAAGAATATTCTAGTTTTGAATGAAGTCTTTAGGTTGGATTTCATTCTTGTCATTGGTGATTTGATTATGTTTCCAAAACATCTAGAAAGCAAGATATTGTATCATCATTTGTATGCTCTTAAATTGAGTAAGAGCAAGTATGAGTTCAGAACTCATAGTTTGAAAAGAGGAGTTTTTTCATGTTTTGAGGCATGTTGTGAACTTCGTTTGAGAGTAAGTGAAACATCCATTGAGGAAACTTACATCCTTAAGAAAGTATTTAGCCTCAAGGTGATCAAGTTAGAGTATGGTTTCAAGATTAGATCCATTTTGGATAGAGTTCACAGTGTTTGGACTAATGAAGCTAGTGTGCCTAATCTTGAATATTGCCCAAGGTATAATCTTGATCTATATGATCTTTGTGGTCATTATGAGGCTCGGAGGCCTCGTATTTTTCAGGTTTTGTTGCAACCAGCTTCATGCATGTGGACTTTGCAAACCCAGGATCGACATCAGTCATGGAGGAGGTACATTGGCAAAGTAGCAGATTGGTAGAATATTTTTCAAAGGCATTTGGAAAAGATTTCTGTCAAAGAGATCTTATCATGGTTATGGTAAGGGTGCTGCTATGATGAATTCTTTGATTATCTTCAATTCAAATTCAAAGCAAAGAATCCACACACAAAGAGTTTTTTCATCAACAATTGGACCAATCTTGAAGGATTTCAAGTTCAAGTGATCAAGCCAAGTTGATAACTTTGTAGGAGGAGTGTGAAGAATAAAAAGCCATCCAACTTGTCTATAGGGGTTGATGAGGAAAATCATCTTGCTTGTGCATTTACAAGTTGTAAATATCATTCTTTAGCATGTACAAACTTGAGCTACATGACATGCACAATGTCTAGATGGTCATATTTGGACTATATTCACTTTGTTCCATTGTATATATCAAAGGTATGTGAATTGAGCACATGACGTTGTAGATTAGGGCGAGTTTGAGTTAGGTAGATCTAGTATTTCTACAGACACTGCGTAAAACACGGGAGAATCCGTAGAACTAGATAAACAGTTGGATAAAGATTAAAAACCGATTAGTCAATTAGTAGGAAGGAGAATAATCCAACACAAGACTCACAAACATGATTGATGTGTTGGATTTACTCCTTCTACTCTCCTAAATCCTAATTTTAATCTGCCTCCATTCATGCTGCATATTTACTAGCATTGTCACACAATTTACATATTTACTCACAAATTCGCACAGACGAAAAAAAAGGCAAATGAATCGTGACACTGTGTTCTTACACTGGTGATGGTGACAAGCGAAAAGGGGACACTACCTTACTGAATGCCAAAAGTGCCCTAAAAGCTAAGGCACCTTGTAAATCTTATCCTAAGGCCATTCGTAAGAGTGACACACTTTTGCATCATCACCAACGTTCACTTCAGTACTAACTGACGTCGCACCCTTTTCATGCTCACCCTATGCAGCTGCGCTAACAGATTGGACAACAATTGCAGCCACCCACGATCTCTTACATATAGCACATCCACTCTGTACTTCACATCTGCACACCTGTAATATTATGTATATGTATTGGATACCATCTGAGTATTCATAATGCATCAAGATGAAGAGATAAGAAGAGACTAAGAGAAGAGGTTTATTTTTATTCCTCATTACAGACATAATAAGCTTTGTAGGTCACACGATTTCGTCCGCTATTGTATTGTGTTCTACCACATTATTAACATGTATACATGATATACTTAATCTGATACAGCTCTTTGTTCTACATTCAGATCTATGCTAATATTCCTATGCTTATTCTTCATTCTGTCTGATCTTTCTAGTTGCTCTTTTTGGTAACAGATGATTAACTTTTAGTCTTGTCTTTTGCGAATCATTCACGACTAATTATCAGTTGAGCACAGTCTAGCTCTTCATGAATCATTCGTGACATATAATTTGTCTTATTATTTGTGACAAGTTATTCATCTAGCGCTTCATCTATTAAACATTTGGCTGCATAATCTAGAATGACTTTGATTTCTATCACTAAAGTTCTGTTCATTCTGATAGGCATAGTCATCCTTAGGGAGAGAGTCAAATAATTTATTTTGTTCATTCCGATAGGCGTAGTCATGACCAACCATCAAGGAGCATCTGGCAACAGTTCTTGGTTCCTAGATTCCAGAGCCACTCAGCACATGACTAGCCTGATTGGCTGTTTCGAGTCCTATACACCTTACAGTACCTAGAAATTCGTTCACCTTGGCGACAATAGCACCAAGCTATTAAAGTTGAAGGCACTGTAAGATTATGCTTTGCAAATGATCAATCTAAGCTACTCTCTAAAGTCATGTATGTATCTAAGTTATCTACAAATCTGCTCTCTGTAAGCAGAATCACAGATCTAGGACACAAAGTAGAATTCGAATGTGATCAATGTAAAGTAGTTAATAGGACAGGCAAGATCCTAGCACTCGGAAAGAGGCATGGGTACTTGTATAAATTAAGTCATTGCTATTCTGCCTCTAGTCAGGCTCTCAGTACTTCAATTCATTCAAATAAAGGTTTACTTTGGCATTATAGACTTGGTCATTTAAATTACACTGTTGTACAATGAATGTCTAGACAATCTATTGTTTTTGATCTCGACTATCCTCGCGAAAAAGTTGAGCTACCTGTTTGTCAAGACTGTCTAGTTGATAAACAGACTAGGAAGCCATTTAAGTCAAGCCATCAGCATGTTGCTAGAGGACTACTAGATGTTGTACATTCAGATATTTGTGGCCCAATGAAAAATCCTTCACTGAAGGATGCCAAGTATTTTATAACCTTTATTGATGAATTCTCTAGAAGAACTATGGTGTATTTCATAAAGGAGAAATCAGAGGCATTCAACTCCTTCAGAATCTTCAAGGAGCGTGCAGAAAAGGAGACTGGAAGGACAATCAAGGCCCTAAGGTCAGATAACGATGGAGAATATATCTATGTCGAGTTCAAGGAGTACTGTCAAAGCCAAGGCATTGAGCAGCAATTCATCACTCCTTATAGTCCTCAGTCTAATGGCTTAGCTGAGAGGAAGAACCGTACTCTGGTTGAATATGCTAAGTGTATGCTAGCACATGCATCGTTGCCCAAGAGATTCTGGGCTGAAGCTGTCTCCACTGTAGCTTACATTCAAAACAGATGTTCGACCAAGGCTCTCTCAGACAAGACACCCCACGAGGTGTGGACAGGCTCTAAGACTTCTTTGAAGAATCTAAGAGTGTTTGGGTGCATTGCCTATGCGCAGATCCCAAAGGACACAAGGAAGAAATTGGACTTCCAAGGTCTAAAGACCATCCTGATCGGATATATTTCGTCTGATAACACTTACAAGCTCTATGATCTTGATACCCAGCAAATCTTATATAGTCGGGATACATTTTTTTATCAAGGATCAGTTTGTCGACCTCAAAGACAAGGATATTGCTCAAGAAGAACCTTCATCACCTGCCATTGACATGACAATTCGAGCTTCTGGCTCAGGCATGTCTATTGTCCACCCACTTCGAGACAGCGAATCAGATGAAGATGTTGCTACTACCCAGCAACATATTCATCAGTCGAATCCTCCCAGAAGATCAAGCCGAGTGCGCACACAGCCCACAAGGTATACTCCTGAGTCTGTCTGTCTTTTACTGTAGGATTCGACGATAGTTAAAGAAGCACTTAGCCAACCAAACTCTGATCTCTGGAGAGAAGATATGGACAAAGAGTATTCCTCTCTGATAAAAAATTAGGCATGGTCATTAGTCGAAGCTCCTATTAACTACAATATTATTGATTGCAAATGGATCTTTAAGATCAAATATAACGCCAACGAAGCGATTGATCGAAGGAAGGCTAGACTGGTAGCACAAGGATTCACCCAGATCCCGAATGTCGACTACAATGAGACTTTTAGTCCAGTCGTCAAACATTCGTCGATCCAGATGCTCCTGTCTTATGTTGCAGTTGTCGACCTCGAAGTACATCAACTTGATGTACAAACAGCCTATCTGAATGGAGTTATACAAAAAGATATCTACATGATCCAACCCGAAGGATACGTTCTGGAAGGCATGAAGAATCATGTCTGTAAACTCCACAAAGCACTGTACGGCTTGAAACAATCTACTAGAGCTGCAATCCTTCATTATCATCACCTTTTATGTTGATGATACGTTGCTCTTCAGCAACAATGCCAATATGGTCAAGGATTCAAAATAGATGATGTTCTCAGAATTCGACATGACTGATCTGGGTGAATCACACTTCTGTCTTGGAATTCAAATCCACAGAGATAGAGCAAATCAACTGATTTACATCACTCAACAAAGGTATCTTCATAATGTTCTTGACAGATACAATTTAATGAATAGTAAATTAGCTCACTAACTAATGGATCCAGGTCTGCATCTGTCAAAGGACCAATGTCTCCAGACCAAGCAGGAAGAGGAGCAGTTTGGAGTCCTATAGAGATATATATACGTGCACCTAGTTTGGGATAGTCAATGCATGTGTAGAGTATCAATAGCAATTGGATCTATCTATAGGGGAGTCTAGACTTTGCATTACTACATGCATAGGGTGATCTTGTGCCTATATATGATGGTCAAACTCGCCCTACTACTCCATGGTTTTTGTGATCCATTTCCAGGTTATCTCATTCTACTATTGCTTCCTAATCTTTGGCTCGGGGGTGAAGCTTTTGGAGATTGGTCAGTTGCTTCTAATAGGTTAGAAGGTTTCTCAACAATGTGTTCTCTATTGTTTTGTCTTGTAAGCAAGATCTTGAGGAGGTTTCCCTTACAATTTCACTCTGAACGTTTGATTGATTGACAAAGTGAATTAGTGAGAGTAACCGAGCAACCGATAAGTTGTTGAGTATATACACATGGCTAACTGATTAAAAGAATGCTTAGTCTGTACTTTACTAATAGGATTAAGGCACAACGTGCTGTTGGTAGTCACCTTCGGACATTATCTAATTCAGTTAGAGATTCTGTTCGGATGTGATGAAGGTACTGTTGAGTTGCCAAATGTTCGAGTCGACTATTTGAGTGGATAGTGACATGCGACTAGTCGATGAAGTCGAATGGTCGATAGTTGCAGATAAAAAATGAATAGTCAATGTCGGGCTCTTGGGTAGAAAGAAAATACAAGTGAATGCTCTCGACTAAAGAGAGAATGTAAAAAAAAATCTAAGTGTAGGAGCGCTCTCTCTCTCTCTCTCTCTCTCTCTCTCATAATCTCATAAAAAAACTAAGTGTTGATTCAAGCAATCACACTCTCATAGAGTGGCTCAAGATCCAAGATGGGTGGCAATGAAGCCCGATGATGGGACCTAATATTAGAGCACATTTGTAGTGGTGCTTTGACTTCAACAACCACCAAGTACTAATGTTTTCTCAAAGGTGTCTATTTATTTGAACATATACATATTTTTTCTTTGCAAGTTTTTTCTCACACTATAAAAAATTAACATCATACCAATTTATGATTGACTTGTTCTTCAGTTTTTTAACTGTAGTTTTATACTATACTACATTCCAAAAAAACCAAAAAGCTTTTCATTTCAACATCATTGGATTTTATATTATATGTTTGCTAAAATAGATGCTTATCTATTTTTTTCTTAGAAAAAATAGTATTTCCTACGTATATATTCATATGGATATTGTGCATTCACCACAATTATAACCATGAGTATTGGAATGAGATAATGACCATAACTATGCTCTTGTAAGGCTTGTGTCCAAAATTAAATATTCAAGTAGCTATCAAGTGTTACAAATCAATGAAACAATTAGGTGGAAAAATAGTAGAAAATGTCACATCAGCTACACTTTGACAATGATCCATTAGAAAAAGATTGATTGTGAGGTGAATAGCAAAATTAAGCTAAGATTTCATGATTTAGCACTTTGACTTGTATTACATGGGCGAAAATAATTCCATAGCCTTATTTTCTCAACACTGTATATTTTGCTACATAAGACCAGATAGGGTTTCTCTCAAATGATTTTGCAAATTTCAGCTTTCTATTGATGTGTTTAATGGGCTTTCATTTGAAGTAACAAACTTGTAACAATGTATGTCATTATATCTTTCTTATTTACTATCATGGTTGAAATATATACAAAGGTCTAAATCTCATATTAAGGTCTTTATTAAAACATAGATTCACTTGTAAGACTATATGCTTACAAATGAATAGACATAAAAATAAATAATCATATATGCATTGCAATGGTAGCTTATTCAACTACTAGCATTCCATACAATATGTACCATGCACATCATATTGTTGGGCCAAGCCTAGCATAAGGCTCCAAACGTGGACTTGTGGAATAGTAGAGATTCAAGTTAGTGCCTTCCTAGGTATGATATTAATTACTATATAGCTTGACTATTGCATAAAACATATCTTTGTAGGTATATTTTAAGAATTTTTATGAGGTTGGTTGGCTCAATTCTTTTTTCTTGTAGGGAGTATCTATTTGACTAGCTAAAAATGTGTAGTTTGCTACATATTCTATTCTAATTTATGCAAACTAAAATAATGTGCAACTACTAGGGGCACAAAGTCTAATAATTTTCCCAAAGCCTTCAAAGTTCAAGTGCACATAGGAGGATCCAAGTTGACCTCAAGGTGAGATATGGAATTCTCTACCACCATGATGCATTCCACAGACATTGACTAGCTATTAAAACATTGAATTAGTGTATGAATTATTATTTCAAATTATCATTTGTAGTAGATATCTTGGACTTTTATGATTTATTTATTCTAATTTCACCAACCATCTCATACACACGAAGATTTCATCAAACTGTAGTGTGGCATAGAAAACATGAACCATGAATAGACATTCTAATATATGTATTAAATAGAAAAACACAAATTCATCTAGTTCACATATTGTCTTTGGTTCAGCACCATGTTCATGAACATGGATCTTCAAACATGATTTATAGTGTCTAATCATTCACATTATACAATATGTCATTGTATCAATCAAGACATTCCTCTCTTGAGCATCTACATTATTATTGATATTCATAAGAAGAAGCATGGATGTGTAACATCAATAACATGTCAGTTGACAAAGAAATTCACTTTAAAGCATGTACCAAGATATTCACCACCATTCAACATACCAACCACTTTATAGTTGAAGTTGTGGTGGCCTTTGAGTGTTTCAACATACAAAAGAATTCAAGAATTTTAAAATTAGATATGAAAAAATAAATTCTATCAAGACAATTGAGATGAACATTATTGGAAGTGATGAGAGGTATGTGAAAAGGACATCACAAGAAGGTGATAAAAAACCTGGATAAATAGGAAAGGTAGCAAGAATGCTACAAACTCTAAGAATGAATTAACATCACACCACAATAAAGAAATACAAAGTAATATTATGACTGTTAGGCTCTAACATTTCCAATGCAAGAGATTAATTCTATAACCATTGACCTAGATCAATCAAAGATAACAGTCTAGCTCGCAATATGAATCAATAAGGTATTCAATCAAGTTCATCCATATTGGGCCCATGAGATTTGAGGATGATGCAAAGCTACAACTTTGGAAAAACAAAGAGCATGTTCTATTTGTAGAAGCTTCAAAAGAAGGTTAACACATACTTTACATTGGAGAAATTAATGCCATTCTTAACAATCATAGATAGAAATTATGGAGAATGAAGTCATGATAGCTCTAGTGAACAAGGTCTTAAGAAGTCTGATCTTATAGAATATGTCATTAACATAAATATTATAGAAAACATAAAAGAGACCACGACATGGGTTTTTTTTTTCTATGTGATTCATTGGGATGATACTTCACATGAATTTTTTTTGTTTTGATGCCACGCTTCTTCAAGAGTTGAAGTATTTTGTCGTTGAGATGCCCAAACTTCCTATAACAAGAACGATCCTCAACATATATTGGAATTCATTTGCCTCCTCTTTTTTGTAAAGAGGCCCAATTAGTAGAGATATCCAAATGTAGATAATACAATGTCATCATAAAAAAAAACAAGAAAACAATCACAAGCATCAAAGTACTCAAAACAAAATTTCCAAACGAATTTAGATGTAGTAAGCAAATATGTAATTATCGGGTATCATATTACATATTCTATAACATCAATTCTATGGTTTCACTTTTTTTCCTGATTCAAATTGGGGATGGTGCTCATATTTTCATTCCAATGTGAAGATTGCGCTCATCTTAACTAGTGGAGGAAATACATATTCAAATTTAGATAAGTTAAACTCTTAACCATGATTGTAGACAATATGGTTAGAGCATTGGGAGTTGGGGAGGCCTCGAGAGTGTGGTGGGCAAGCAAATAAACAATTTTTTTTTAAAATTTTGATTTCTTTCATTATCCTACATGGCAATTTCCTATAGGGTCTTTTTGACATTTGAAACTCCTCTAATGTAGTTAGAATCCTCGAGACACATGGCCTAAATTTGGCATGTTGCCCAATGATTTGAAAATGAATTGAATTATGACACTGCAAAAATTTCTCCATGTCATAGACATATTGGAGTGCAAAAATAAACAAATTCCCCACCAAAACTTCAACCACATCAAATTTATGAGATGCAAATTTTCTTTGAAAAATTGCTTAGGCCAAAACTCTACGAGATCTAGCATCAGACTCCTAGAACAAATAGAATTCCGAAAGGATCCAAGGCTATGGCCATTCCTCAATAGTGATGTCTCTTAACCCTGGTAAGAAAAAATAATCAATATTCCAGCCATGCTAAACATTGCACAAAAAGATCCAGGATTATAAAGTTGTTTACAAATGTGCTATCTCCCTTTCAAAAACCGTTCTCTGCCTTTTCTAATGCTTCCCTTTGTGAGCTAATAAAGATTTTGTAACCTTTAGATTAGCCCAATTAGAATCAGTCTGTTTTTTCACCACCTCAGCATAAGCCACATTAGTAGCCTTCACTTGGCCCTTCACCCATGTAGCCTCTGTTGTCAAATAATCCACTTCTGTAACAAAACGTTGACATTCACCCTACTTCACATCCAAGGCTTCCTCCTCCATCATGGACAGTTCTTCCTAACTCTCATTTTATATAGTGTTTCAGCATGCAATGTTTTGGAGATTGCAAAAAATTATATCATTTATATAGCATGTCAGCGTGCTATCTTTAATGGTTGCAATTTTTTTTATATAACTGTTCTACTTAGCACGTCTACTTTTTATGTTTGGAGATTAAAGTAAAACAACTATAAAAAAAAATTGCAACCTTTCAAGATAGCACACCAGCATGCTATATAATATGAGATAACGCCGATGTGCTATGTTGGAGTCTACAAAAAAATTTGATTTGAATTTTATTATTATTATTATGTGAGATATTCTATGTACCAAACCACATTCTTAATAATAAACATTGAAGTAGTGGCACAAAAAGGGTAGCACACCATGTGCTATATTTTTGTTGAATCATGACAAGAAAGAAACTTGCAAAACTTGCAAAATATATTACTCACAAAATGCCAAGGCCCAGTTTGGGCTTCCAATCCAGCAACTTGAATCTGACTTTCTTGCGACTTGGGTCTTTCCTATTCACAAGTCCATAATCGCTCAATCTGCTATAAATACGATCAGTGCCAATATGCAGGTTGTTCCTCCAAAAATTAGTCCTTCTTAGCAAACTACATACCAGAAGATAAACCCAACAAAAAAGCTCAATCCTGCTATAAAAAATTTCGTACCGAATCATCATCAACAAATCGCTTGTTCAAACCCTTTTGCAACAAGCACTAGTGGCACATGTAAATCTTGGCAATGTGATGAATGTATTGCGACCCAATCGACATAACCCGCTCCCTTACAGTAATATTCGCAAATGTGGATATCCTCAGCACCTAAATGAATCAGACTGGATTGATCCTCTTCATCACCAACAAGCATCATAGGTAATGACATTAAGCTACTAGCAGCAGCGGCCCATTTGTTAAGATGCTTCATTTTGTTAGCCTCAGCACTAGAGAGCACCCCAAAACTATCACAAATCTTTGTAATATGGGCTCCCCACTCAATGTGATTATGTCTACTCTACAGGCTTCGATAAAACTATATCTTCTCCAAAGGCATCTTAATTCCTATTAAGGCCAACTGCACTAACATAAACGACTTCATAGCCATGTTATATTTTGTTTGCCCCCAAAAAACAACTTGATTCATCCAACGATAAAAATAGCCCAGTGGTGAAGACCTGCAAAACACAAAACACATAGTAATCCATAAAAGCAACATAATACGTACACCGTAAAACTCGTAACAAAACAAACCCAAAAAACTACTACCAACACATTAAAATACAAGTAAACTCAAACTTGAAAATATTTTTAAATCCTTCTCACCACACAAAAACAAACTATCCAAAAATGATTTTCATGAAATTAGACAAAATGATCATAAGAAGAAACAAAAACACACTACAAATAACAACAATAATAAATTCCTCACAATTCAACCCATCTCGTAACACAAAAGAGCCATATTGCAGAATACCCTCTTTCTATAAATCCTCAATATTATCTTGTGTAATGGTCCATAATTCACTAGCAAATTAAACTCCACGTCCAAATCACTTTGCTACCAAGGATGTGAATGAGGTCTTTGCACGATGTTCTCACCATATGTTGGAGGGTTTGTGGATCCCAAGGCAACCCTAACCCTAGTTAATAAGTGAGAGGGATTGGGCACCCTGCGTGTGTAAGTCCAATCCAATGATCACATAGTTATTTGATTAATTAGAATGTTAATAAAAGGACTTTAGGGCTTTTTGCGGGACTTTTAATGTCGCAGGGCCTAAATGTCAAGTTAGTGAATAAAGTTGGGTTTCCCTCAAATTTTGATGGTTCCCACACTTTTTAAATTTGAATAAAAAGAGAGGCAAGACTGGACCAATAGGATTCAGAGGCCAGGGTCCTCCTCTGTACTATAAAAAGAGACCAACTCGAGTTGCTCCTGATATTCATTTTCTCATTTCAATAAAGCAGATTGGTTCTCTTTAGAAATGGATTGATGAATGTCCTTGCTCTTTCTCTCTTCTCTTCCATTTCTCATGCTTTCTTTGGATTTTGCTAATTGTTGGCTCTGATCATTATTGGGATTTCTATTTCTTATGCTTTTTGTGAGAGAGAAAGGGAGAGAGAGAAGAGTAAGTTTCTATCATTGTTGTGGATTTATGGTTAATGGATGTAGTGTTAATGCTTAGTGTTAATGGATATTGGTGTTAGATCCTCCATTCATGTTGAAATCTGAACTATACTATTGCTCTCATGGGAACGAACCTCCGTGTGACAACTAACTTCGTCTCTTTGATGCTAGATTGACTAGATCTTGGATTCAGGTTAGGCAAGGAAAGAAACCCACTACAATTTTGGTGTCATTGCCGGGGAGCTACGCCAATTTTTCAGTTTGTAGCATGTTTGGTTGATGGTTAGCTTGCATTAGGCATCTTGTCGTGACATGAATAGTGTTAAATCTGCATTGTAGGGTTAGTTTGGGATCGATTTTGCTAGATTTGAGTGGATTTGCTTATTTGAAATCTAATCTGATTATTAAACAAGGAAAGCTATTCAGATCACCAATCTTAAGATCCATTTGGATATGAGATATTAGAGAAAATAACAAAAATTGGTCAAATCTGTCAAATTTGGTCAAAAAGAGACAAAAAGCGTCATCATAGTTTAGAACTTTTTACCCTCTTTCAAGAAACCTTTGTTGAGTTTCAGACACCTTCGGTTTTGTTAAGATTCATCTTGATCAGATCACAAAAAAATCTGATTTTTACCCTCGCTATACAAAAACTGTATTTTCTTGTGTCAAAAACCTTCGTCCGGTTGACCATAGTTTTATCTATGTCAGATCTTCCATCTGAGAAGTCGGCGAAGGTTATTTCCCAAGAAATTGCCAGAAAAGTGTTCGGAGAGTTTTTATCCCAAAATAGCACTATTGATCCTTTGTCAAGACAAACTTCGCTAGTCCTATTTTTAATTTCTGATTTTCCAGATCAAGTCTCTGTCAAAATTTGGATCAAATCTGATATATTTTGAATTGGACTCTGAGAGATTTATCATTTTTAAAAAGTATCGATTAATCGAATTTTGGATAGTTTTTCATCATATAGAATCTGATTCTTGAAAAGTGGAATAGAGCTAGCAGATCTAATCTGAGATAGTTTTTTTTTGGAAAAATCTATATCCAATCTCATTATCGATTTGATCTAAATTTGTAAAGATGGCTGCCCTTGGAGGTGCTCCTGGAGGTGCTCCACAGGAGGTCAATCCAATTATTGTTAGAAGAGCACCCCGATTGGATCTACCCAAACATAATGAATTAACAGATCCAGTTAGATTTCTTCAGATCTATGCTGAATCCTGTGAGGTCTATGGTGAGATTTATCCTCAAGATAAACCTAAGATGTTTCCTATAAACTTAACAAGCACAACACAAGATTGGTACTATAACCAAGATAAAACTGAGCGTACAGATTGAGAGGTTGTTAAATGAGCCCTTATCACACGGTTCAAATCACGGAAGTTTATGGAAGACCT
The DNA here is from genome assembly GCA_029204225.1 of Diphasiastrum complanatum. NCBI lineage: Eukaryota > Viridiplantae > Streptophyta > Lycopodiopsida > Lycopodiales > Lycopodiaceae > Diphasiastrum > Diphasiastrum complanatum. The sequence continues at coordinate 13,881,013 of CM055096.1, forward strand.
TTCTTACTTTTAAGCAAAATTAAAATGGAAAAGCGAGAACTGGTTCTAGATTACATCGAATGGGTGAAACGTCTTAGATCTGAATGTGAATCTGAGCTGATTAATGAAAATGCCATGATTATGTGGTTTTTGTCAGGTCTACTTAAACGGATCAGACGTGAGTTGAAACGCCATAATGAGTACGCACTTTTGCAAAATGCAATGGATGATGCAATTCGGGAGGAGGATGAAGATTCAAATGATGAGCCGAATGTCAGTATGTTGCCTTATATAGCAGGGCAGACTACTACGACATCCACCACTATTGCATCAACGAATGCCAATGTTACTGTAGAAATGATGCCCAATGAGTTCGAGAAACTTGGGAAGACCCAGCAGAAATAGATGGAAAAGTTGCAGTTGCAATTTGATGAGAAGATCAAAGCATTGGAAAATTTCCACGGAGAAGCGAACAAGGAACCTGAGAAGTTTGCAAAGACTTTTCCTACCAATGTAAAATGTTTGGTGTTCTATTTGTACAGGAAATCACATAGTGAACGAATGTCCTCAATTGAAAAAACGAATGGAAATCAGTGTTTGCCATCTGTGTAATTCACCTGACCATGAGACTACCTTTTGCAACTTCAACCCTCGGATAATTCAGCAATGATATGCCCAGATGGGATATCGAGATCCACATTATGGAGGCAATCCAGCAACAAGACTACGACAATCTATTCTTGGATACCCGGAACATCTAGCTTTACCTGCCCCACCAAAACACTCCGCACTTCCTGCCAATTTGATGGAACCAGAACCTTACGGAAGTGCTGAGCAATGGAGCAATGGTAATGATCAGGAAGGTGGATCTTTAGAACAGTATGCCATTTATGTTGCCGCTCAACAACAAGCCTCGATAAATTGGTCCAGAGCACCATTTGGATGCTTTGCATGTGGAGAAAATCACAGAGTTGCAGAATGCCCAAATAAAGAAAAATTTGTACCATTCTATCGTGACTGTGGATATGGGCATTGCTATAAAGACTGTCTAGCAAGACCGAAGCCACCACCAGCTACAGCACCTGTAAATTTGATAACAATCAAGCAAGGATCAATATCTCAGAATAAACCAAGTGCACTCTTGATGGTGGTCACCAGATCACAAAAGCAAAAAGAACCAGTAGTGGATTTAGTACCTACTGATTCTATACCAATGAACGATACACCAACAACATCGGGAGTCTATTCAAATCTTAATACACAAAAACAAAGATATCAGGATATGAGACAGTGGATTAAACATCTGCAAGAAGAAGAGGAACTTGAAGCTGCTAAAGTAATAGCTGAAGTTCAGCCTTCACCATTGCAGCCTCCAAGAAATTTATGTACGGATATGAATGATCAATTACATCATCACAAAGAACCCTTCAAGATGACTAAACCTGAAGCACCGCATACAGAATTACTCATGAATATTTTGGCTAGCAAGATCAATATTTCATTGGGAGAGTTCCTAAAGTTGATGCCAAAAGCAAAAGAAATCTTAGCACAAAAGTTAGCTCAAGAAGAATCATAAGACCATCAGGAGCCACTTTTTTGTGCTGGATTTGAAAAATCTAACGATGTACTCCATGTTGGAGCCGCTTGGGAAAGTGAACAAAAGAATATCACTCTGTAGATACAACATAGACAATTTTCTAAAGAAGCAGCCATGATAGATGGCAGCTCAGGAGTCAACCTAATTTCTACAAATCTATGTACAAACTGGGGCCTTACAAAGATTAAGCCTGCTACTTTTGCTATTAATCTAGTTGATCAAACGACAGTTCATCCACGAGGAATGGTGGAAGATATACCTGTCAGGATTTCAAGCGTACAGTTCGTCATTACTTTTGTCGTGATGGACTTACCAGAAGCACCAAATGTCTACCGAGTTTTCTTAGGACGTCCATGGTTAGGAGTTGCGCAAGTAATTCATAACTAGGGTACCAGCAAAATCACTTTTGAAAATCATGAATGTGCAGTTAAAGTTGATCCTACGACTTGGACTATCAAGCCAGTGTTTCAAAAACCGGTTGATGATTTATCAACAACGGATCACACTTGTGATCGACCAAAGAAAAAATTGGGAGTTCACTACGATTCTCAAACAGATACTGTCAATTGGAACGAAGCCCTTGCAACAATTGATTGTACAGCAGGATATATTCAATCAGAGATGAGCGAGATTTTTTTGTTAGATCGAACTTTGGATAAGCCAATAACGTTTCCATTAAATGTGTTGAATGTAGCCTGGATATCAACGGAACCTATACCAGATCCAATTGAGGATGATCTCATACCAATGAGCCATGCCTTAACTTATGATGGCAATGTAGAACTTATGGATGAATAGATTCTACATCATATGGATTCGACCAGATTTGGAGTGCGTAATGTTCCTGATGAACCAACAATCAAATCGCCCAAAGTAGTTATATTGAAGGGAGACAGAATCATAGGTTTGATGACGAAGAAACAAGCAAAGCAACATTATAATACGGTCCTGAAATGGAAAAATCCCCCTCAAAAGATCGATTCAAAGGAAGTGCCACCTCTATTGGATAAAAGTCAAGAATGATTCTTCAAATCAGATTTCTAGCAAGACATCATTGTCTAGGAAGTCTTCACCTGTGAAGAAAGATTTATCATCCCGAAAGTCATCACCTCCATGATCAATTCTTGCTAAGAAGACTAAACGAAGATCCAAGACAAGTCCTTTCGAAAAAGAACAAGAAAATGTAGTCTAGCATGATATGCCAGAGCATTCTAAACGTTATACACTGGATGATGTGGTTATCATGTTACCTAAAGCACAATGTGAACCTGAAGAACACATGCCGGAATCTAAAGAGGTTTACGATGGCCCAGCTAGGACGCAGCCAATGAATCTTGCAGAACCAGGAGAACCGAAAAAGATTGTACAAGTGGGATCACAACTTACTCTTGAATAGTATCAAGCACTCCGTTTGTTACTTATTAAGTATCAAGATTGCTTTGCATGGACTTATCAAGATTTGAAGGGTATTCCGACATCAGTTATTGAACATACCATACCTTTAGTACCTGATGCAGTACCAAAGGTTACAAAGTTCTATCGCTGTAATCCTAATGTGGCAGATCTGATAAAGAAAGAACTTCAGAGACTGCTTGACGTCGATTTCATTTATGAGATCGAGCATACCGAATGGATTTCACCGATTGTCATTGTTCTTAAGAAAAATGGAAAATTGCAAAACTGTGTGAATCTCAAAGCATTGAATAAAGTGACACGGGAGGATCACTTTTGCTACCTTTTACTTAAAGCATTTTGGATCGCCTTGCTGGAGCGGAAGCTTATAGTTTCTTGGATGGATTTAGTGGTTACAACCAGGTTAAGATTGCACCTGCCGATCACCACAAAACTGCTTTTGCAACAGAATGGGACACCTATGCTTACAAAGTAATGTCGTTTGGACTCTGTAATGCACCAAGTTCATTCCAAAGAGTAATGCAATTTGCCTTTAAAGATTATCTGCAGAAATTTCTTGAAATTTACTTGGACGACTTGGGAGTTCATAGTACAGATACAGACCACCTGGATCGATTGGAGAAAGTCTTTGAAAGATGACGCAAATATCAGATTTCTCTAAATCCAGAAAAATGCCAGATGTGGGTTTCTCACGGAGTGGTGCTTGGACATGTGATATCAAGACATGGTATTGCCACCGATTACTCTAAGATCAAAGTTATTGTGGAATTGCCACCGCCAGCAATAATTTGAGGAGTTTATGTGTTTATGGGTCATGTGAACTACTATCAAATTTTTATTATTTTCTTTGCGGATTCAGCACGACCTATATACAAATTAACTATTGTTCATATTTGGACAGTAGAGGCGTTAGAAGCCTTTGAAAAGTTAAAAAAAGCATTATCTTCAACACCAATTCTGCATTCTCCAGATTGGACATTAGAGTTTCATGTTCATACAGATGCCTCAAAGTACGCCATTGGATCAGTTTTAATGCAGCCAGGTGACTATAAGAAGGATTATCCTATACGATTTGCAAGCAGACAGCTTACAGATCCAGAGAAGAATTATATAACAACCAAACGTGAAGCGCTAGCCATGATTTTTTCTACTCGGAAATTTCGTCACTACCTCATGGAAACGCACTTTGCATTTTATACGGATCATTAACCGTTACTTTACTTGGTAAATAAGACGTGTAATACTGGATGTATTGCAAGACGGTTATTATTATTAACTGAATTTAACTTTCGAATTGTAGTCAGAAAGGGGAAGTAACATTATCTAGCCAATCACGTTTCATGAATTGAATTTGCACCAGTTTGTGAATAATCGAAAAAGATTATCTATGTTAGATATAGGGGTCTTATGTTTTTTACATCGAGCATCTAGGTGTAGGATGTTGATAGGAACAAATATGGCATAGATGGCAAATTATGCATTTCCACTTGTAATGCCACAAAATAGAGTAAGAGGCTAAACTTGTGCCAATTAGAGTGTAGACAAATGTAATACCTTTGTTTGATGAATTCTAAGAGGTCCAATAGGATTTAGAGGTGGAACCATGTGAGGTCCAATAGGAGTTTGAGGTGTGCTTGAATATAGTCCAATAGAATTAAGAGGTGCATGGATCAATGGTCCAATAGGATTAAGAGGTGACAAAGTGTGGTCCAATCATAGTTAAGCATAGTGGTAGCTCGTGGATCTACTAGTATCATTGTACTCCTCATTTTGGATCTAATTGATTTGGTGATTGTGTGGATTTTGAGTGTTATTGGATTTCTAGCTTTCTTTCTTTACCCGAGAGCTCATGATGGTTTTTCTCTCTCTCCCCGAGGAGAGCAGCTTGTTTTCACTTAGAATAATTTTTTAATACTTCCCACACGTGTGAGTGAGAGTTGGAAGTGATTGAATGCATGTAGTAGTGTGTTTTTGCCATAGGATCTAAGATTGAGATTCAAGATCAATCTAGTCTTGATCTTGGTGCATCTACACACCTTAGGAGATCACAAGTACATGTTGTGGACAATCCACATGTGTGAAATCAATACAGTTAATACTGAAGTGGATGATGAACTGCCAGATGCTGTGTTGTTCTGTGTTGAAGCAGTACCTGAGTGGGCAACAGATATTGTTGAGTACCTGATGCTAGGACAACCGAATGACTCTTTGACAAAAGTACAAAAAAGACAATTGATTCATAAGGCTCAACCTTATCAATTAATTGCAGGACAATTGTATCGTCGTGGATCAGATAATATTTTACAAAGATGTGTTTTACCGCATGAAGTACTAGATTTAATCATGATTTCACATGATGGCATGGGTGGAGGACACTTCTCTACAGATATTACTGTTTGCAATCCAGTTGTTGGTATAGAAAATTTTATTCAGACATGTGATGTTTGCCAGCGAGCACGACGGCCTACTCGACAGAATTATGAACCCTTGCATCCGGTTTTATCGCAAGCACTGTTTGAAAAATGGGGACTGGATTATGTTGGTCCTATTCATCCTGCCGTGCAAGGATTTCAGGCTCCATACATTATAGTAGCAACTGATTATATGACCAAGTGAGTTGAAGCCAAAGCTGTCAAAGTTCTTGATGTGAAATCTACGGCCAAATTTCTGTATGAAAATATTATAATCAGGATGTCCGATCGAGATTGTCAGTGACCGGGGTACACACTTTGTTAATCAAACAATAAAGTGTTTACGGGAAGATTTTTTCATTATACACAGATTTAGCACTCTCTACTATCCCAGAGGGAATGACCAAGCTAAATCTTCCAATAAGATTCTATGCACCATTATGACAAAGACAGTTGAAGTGAGTCGGTCTGATTGAGAACATAAACTGTATGCAGCATTATGGGCATTCAGAATCGCTTACAAAAATAGTACAAATCAAACACCTTTTCAACTGGTCTATGGTCAAGATGTTGTTATGCCCATTGAATTTTTAATCCCATCTTTATGCATAGCAGCAACAGAATGATTAAATGATGATCAGTCTTTACAACTTCGTCATGAAGCATTGCACAAATTATGTTAAACCCGATTGATGGCAGTTCATGCCCTAGCAACAGAGAAAGCCCGCCGCAAGGCATGGCACGATCGTCGATTGCACAAGAAAAATCTGGAAGCAGGAGATCTTGCATTGATGTATAAAACCAAGCTGATCAAGGGTAAATTAAAGTTTACTGGTGAAGGCTCGTATAAAGTGAAGAAAATCCTGAACTATGGCGCAATAATTCTTGAGCACTTGGATGGAAAACGATTTGATACTCCAGTAAATGGCAGCTGATTACGCAAGTTTTGGCAACGTGCTCCGCCAGTTCAGCAAGCCTGATCTCAATATGTTTTTTCACTTTATTTGTTTTCAATTATTTGTTTTCAGTATTTAATTTGCTGACTTTTTTTGGAAAAAGATAGTTAAAAAAAAAACAAGAAAAAGAGAAAGAAAAAAAAAATAAGGAAAGACTGATGAGCAAAAGTCAAGAAGTCATCAGCATAACGAAAAGGAAGTATAGTATATTTTTTTTAATGAAAAATGACTTAGAAAACCACTGTTTTGGGCAGATTTAGCCAATACAGTATCAGAAACCTTCGTTGAGCTCTCAAATTGTACATCCACCCTTGATCTATCTAAATTGAGGTGGGCGAAGGTTTTTGACAAGAGAAAAGTCAATTTCTGAGTCAGGCGATTGTTCAGTGATATGCCATTTTGGAAACCTTCGCCGAGCATCATAACCTCATTATGAACCTTCGCCGACCTATTAGATGATCTTAAAATGTCAAAATTAGGCTGTCCATAGGTTCAGATTATGAAAAAATGCATTTATGATAGTACCTGGGCGAAGGACCCTCCTGGACGAAGGTTCATCCTTCGCCAGCTTTGGAAAACGATCGCCTGATAGGTTCAGATCCCTAGAAACCTTCGCCGAGATTTCTATAGCCTATTTCTACAATACTGTACATGCCTGCAAATTTTTGTTCAAAACTGATCAGCCCAACTACTATTCAGTGTAATGGATACACCAAATTCACCTATAAGTTGGCTGAATTCGATTCATTCCTCACTTGTGCTAGCGAAGCTCTTGCAAATTTTTTATCATGTCTTCTACCGATACTTTCCAGTCTCCGCGCTATACTATCCATCGTGATGTCCCATCTGCAATGGACATCATGACTCTTCCTAGCACAAGCATGGTCACTCTGTGGATGACCCATGCGGAGCCTCTACTTACTGCAATGGGTATTCATCAGAGAGCCTTTTCGGAACGCATCAATATGGATTTCATCACTCTTGCCTTCAATACGTAGAAGGAAGAGAAATCCAAGTTTTATATCACCTTCCAAGGAGCCACACACAAGGTGTGCATCATTGAGGTTTCACTTGCCGCTATAGGAATCTCATCCAGTACGCAAGCCTCACCCAATCACAAGCACGCCAAATAGGCCATCAAGCCATACATTGACCTCACCAACGATCTGCACTGGACTAATGATGGCTACCTTCTAGAAGCCATCACTGAGCCTTCCATCCACGCCGTTGTCCAGTTTTTGAATCATTTCCTGATGGTTGGCAGCCTCAGGAAAGATTGCATCACATCTCCAATCCTTCACAGGATAGTGGAGTCCCACACTAAGTTGGCCAAAGCCCCTCTTGAACCATATAACTGGTTCAAGACTGTTTCTAGTGAGCTCAAGCGAGCCATTAAGGCCAATACAAAGCAGTTGTTTGCCGCTGGCTCGCTATTGTCCCTCTTAGCCAGTTCTCACTTAGAAAACAGAATCCATGGCTTCCACCTGGATTCTATGCTTTCGGTTTACGAAGAAGCACCGGCCGAGTCATCTCATCAGGCCTCAAGTTCTCATAGTCGTCGTCGTCCACGCAGTGAGATCATAATTCCTGACTCGCCTTCTGCGTCACGACGTCGCACTAGGCATACCTCGTCAGTTGCGCTTCCACCCCCTGCTGTTGTTCGCACTGAACTTCCCATTACCCTCACCTCTGATGTTTTCCTCGCCTCTGCTCCCATACAAGGATAGTCTGTGACTATTGGGCCTACCATTCCCATCACAGCTGCCTAGGCCGCCTCACCCCCACATACCAAAGCAACCTCACCCAACACATAGTTCTTCATGGATATGTTCGATGATTTTGACCCCCTTGGGGCCACCGAAATCTTTGCAATGCCCCAGAACGCAGCGCCCTTTGAACCCCAATCCCCTGGAAGAGGATTTGGGCATATTCATGAATCTACTGTTGGTGTCGAAGATGCCAGTCAGCCACCACCCACACATGGTAGCCCAGCCACACTTTGGGTCGACACAACTATAAAGTCACCAAAGCAGTTCGACGCCACGGTGCCTAAAGGGTTTGAAGAAGAGGATACTTTTGAAGAAGAAGAGACCGTGGCACCTATTCCACACCTACCAAGGATAGTACCATATGGTTCTCCTGCTGCTGCCACCTCCACAATCGTAAATTCTGGTGATGCTCTAGGGTTGGTTTCAAGCCTTCGGCAAGTGATCCAATCTATGCTGGATAAGAAGAAGGAAATGGAGCAGAGGATCTCTGATCTAGGATCCGAAAACACTCTGATCAGCCAAAAAATTGTCCAGCTAGATTGAGAGGTGATGATAGCCAAGCAACAAGAAAAAAAGACTGAAAGCGAAAAGACATTGGCCCAGCAACAAGCTGATCGCTTGGAAACCTACATCAGCTCCCTGCAAAACGCCCTGACAACCGCACAGGATCAGGTAGATAAGGCAGTGCAAGAGGCCAAGCAACAGGTGCAGCTGCTGAAGGGGCAATTATAGATGGCCGAACAAGATCGCACCGGCTTCAAGGTGAATTGGATGCGACCACCCTTGAGCGTGATGCCTATCTGCAAACACAAATACCTGATCATCCGGTCACACCGACGAAGATCGCATATTTATTCAAAAAAGTGGAAACATACAAAGTGGCCCTTCAGGAATTCCAAGGCCGCTTTGATAGGTTCAAAGGAGCAGCTTCAACTGAGTTGGCAAAGGCAAAAGAGACCATCAACACCTATGAAAAAGCCGCCTCTCAAGTGTTGGAAGCCGGACCACAAATCTCCGTCCCGGTCATGCCGCAATTCTCCCCTTCGTGCCAAGAAGCTATACAAATGGATACAAGGGTTGATTTGAGCATGGACCAAGGGGGAGCTCCAGATCTAGCAGATCAACCGCCAACCATACAGGCAGTACAAGCGGGTCCATCCTCATCAAGGACAAGCCATTTATTCAGAAGGCCCATCAATGTCGAGGATCAGATCCAGAGCTTCTTAAAGGTGGATGGGTTCTCAAATTTAAGACCTCCTCGCTTCACCTCATGGACAACTTCCAAGTGGATTGCCGGAGCCCACCGTTGTTTCCTGCCGCATAATTTGGATTTCAATACTGCACGCCTTGACTTTATGGAGAAGGTGCAGTATCATTTAATTAAGATTCGGCGTGAAGCTAATAAAAGTCCCCAATAACTACATATTGCAGGTGTCGTGGGACCGCCACCAGTTTTGGTGGGGGATACTATTGGAGGGTTTTTGGATCCCAAGGCAACCCTAACCCTAGTTAATAAGTGAGAGGGATTGGGCACCCTGCGTGTGTAAGTCCAACCCGATGATCACATAGAAATTTGATTAGCTGAAAGTCAATAAAAGGACTTTAGGCCTTTTTGCGGGACTTCTAATGTCGCAGGGCCTAAATGTCAAGTTAGTGAATAAAGTTGGGTTTCCCTCCAATTTTGATGGTTCCCACACATTTTTAAATTTGAAGAAAAAGAGAGGCAAGACTGGACCAATAGGATTCAAAGGCCAGGGTCCTCCTCTCTACTATAAAAAGGGACCAATTGAGTTGCTCCTGATGTTCATTTCCTCATTTTAATAAAGCAGATTGGTTCTCTTTAGAAATGGATTGATGAATGTCCTTGCTCTTCCTCTCTTCTCTTCCATTTCTCATGCTTTCTTTGGATTTTGCTAATTGTTGGATCTGATCATTATTGGGATTGCTATTTCTTATGCTTTTTGTGAGAGAGAAAGGGAGAGAGAGAAGAGTAAGTTTCTATCATTGTTGTGGATTTAGGGTTACTAGAAGTAGGGTTAATGGATGTAATGTTAATGCTTAGTGTTAATGGATGTTAGTGTTAGATCCTCCATTCATGTTGAAATCTGAACTATACTATCGCTCTCATGGGAATGAACCTCTGTGTGACAACTAACTCCATCTCTTTGATGCTAGATTGACTAGATCTTGGATTCAGGTTAGGCAAGGAAAGAAACCCACTACACCATAATCCATCTCTTATAGAACAAAAGCACTGAAAACTTGACAAGCACAACCTAAAAAATAGAATACTAAACAACAATTCTATATCAAAAACCAATGCGTGTGTGTGTGTGTGTGTGTGTGCGGATGATGCTCACGGTGGCCTGTGGTTTCGGTTATGGCCGATGGTTTGGATGGCAATCAATGGCTTGGGTCGAAAGCTATCAATGACAATTAGCCGAAATTTTGGGTGGCAGCCGATGGTTTGGATGGACGGCCAATGATCGTACAAATATGGTGTGGATTTAGGATTAGGGGTGTGTGTGTGTGTGTGTGTGTGCGTGTCTACCCCTCTTTTCATGTGCGTGGCATGCACATTTCTTACCAAAGCTTATATATCAACTACCACCACTTTTCACATGAGTGGCATGCACATTTCTTACCAAAGCTATATCAACTACCACCACTTTTCACATGTGTGGCATGCACGTTTTTTATTTCTTAATATAAAAATCTAATAGATATATATACTAAATATAAACATTGACCAAAGGCTAATATAAACTAAATATATCATTTACTAATGTATGTATTGTATGTACATTCCAACCAGTCAAATAAGGCTGTTGTAGGGTTTAGGCTTTCGACATTAGGGTTTAGGGTTTAGGGTTTAGGCATTAGGCATTAGTGGGTAAGCCCATCATTGATGGGTGGTTTAGGCATCAATTTAGAAATCAAAGATGTACACAAATTTCAAACTCATATTACCATCAAATCCAACATTGTCTGTACTTTACTTAGTCTCACAATTGACATGTCCTTCAAATATAACTTCATATTACTAACAAATTTCATCTACATTTATCACCAAAAATCCCTTTTGAGGAAGAAAATATCTGCAAAGTTGTTGATAGTACAAAAAATGGGTGTATTGCTCTATCACCCAAATAACACTGCATGGATAAACATCATCTCCAAAACAGAATAGCTCTATTATCTCTCGCACAAATTTCTTAAAGTTTATCACAACCTACACCATCTACACAGACATACATACACACCCCTTCAATCCCATAGACGTACACACACTTTTTTTTTGTATTGCTCATATACACGTGAAGACATATACATGCACACACATATATACACATCAAAAACACATATTCATACATACAAATTTGATACGGGCCACCCAAATGTGCGGTCAATACATTTAGTGGAAGCAATTATTTTGTCTGCAACCACTCTAATGTATACGACCATGTTTTTGTGTGATAACATTCCTTGTCGACAACCATATTTTTGTGTGTAGCAGCAATTTGTGTATCCTAATTCTAATCCTAAACTCTAAGATAACCGTAACCATCCTCTATCTATCACATAATGCCAGTCTAAATCCTAACTCTAACCCTAATCCTAATGTAACTCTAACTTTGCTCTATCTAACACTAACCCCAGTGTAACCCCAACCTTGCTCTATTTAACACCTAATGCCAATGTAAACCCTAACTAGCATCCTAACCCTAATTTAACTCTAATTGTACTCTAACTCTAATTGTAATCTAACTCTAACCCTAACACTAACCCTTACTCCAAAACAAATACTACAACACTTCAGAATATACAGTGTTTTGAGTGCACCTCGGCATTCCTGCCACATCTGTAAATTGATTGTCAGTATCAATAATCAATACTCGTATACTTTTGGCATTTCGCACTCTTGATAATGTGACATACAACTGACCATGACTAAATACGGGGCATGGCAAATACAATCCAATAGTCTCCATAGTCTGTCCCTGCACCGCTATTCGTTGTCATGGCGAAAGCCATTTTAATAGGACACTCGCTGCAATTCAAACGACAAGTTTGAAGCGCTCGACACTGAAGGGATCCGTGGAATGAGGACTCTACTTGCAATATTCCTACCAGTAACTATCTCTGCATCTACGACTTGTCTACCTAGTTTACGAATGATGAGTCTCGTACTATTGCACAATCCTTTGTGCGACGCGATGGACCTCAACAACATTACTATAATGCCAACCTTTAGCATGAATGTATGTGGAGGACATCCACTTGGTTGCAAACTATTTAGAAACTCTATTGGGTACACATGAGAGTCATCACATTCAACCATGCTATCAGCACTATAAAATGTGTTACCATCCCCCGGAAGCTACTCTACAACTTTCGCATTGATCTCATCCACGTCTGAATTCGATAGGTTTAATACTGCATGACTCCTCCAAAAGTCAACATCCATGTAACGTCATGCAATATCAGAAAAAGTGAACAAAATAAAGTCATGCAACATCACGCATCCTTAGGCACATATCATTTGACAAAGAAATCAAATCCAAACCATAATGCCTGAATGTCTACTCGCGACCATCTCCAACGCTCAACAAAAACTCTGAACACTTGACTACTCATTTCTATCGGCACCCTCCACACTCATCACGCACATAATCATTGGTACTTTATGAACCTCCATAAATTTCCACAAATGTGAACACTTCAATGAAGCATTACAATTTGAGCACAACTGCCTTGTCGTACTACTAGAAGGACTTGAGAAAAATCATCACAAAAAACAATAAGAACTCCTCCAAATGGAATATCCATATCCAATATATCTTGTAGTGATCGATCCACACAGTCAATAGCATAGTTATGTACCATCGGAGCCTCATCCCAAATAATGAGTCAACATTGTGAAAAACTCAGATCCAAAAGATGCTAAAGTTTCATAAAGATCTTGGCCATGGAAGTTATGCACATCTAGATTGAAAAAATGATAGAAATTGTGATGTTAAGCATACTAAACATCAACTAAACATCAAAATCTGATCATAAGCTTCCACAAACAGAAACTTGCTGTCCCTGTCCGTACTTCAGAGCCTACAACCTGCATTTCACACGTGTGAAGCCATAGCAACAAAGAAATCACAATTCTAGTGGCTAGAATGCAAGATATGAACAAAAAAATGAGAGAGAAGAAGATGGACCTTCAAAGAGCATAACATTCATTCAATAGAATGAAAATGAGATGTGTACATACTCGTGGAGATGGCTATTTATAGCAGCCATAGTGCCTCTTGGCCACTTGTCTTATGATAGGCTAAAATTGGGGTCCAATAGGATTCACCCATATACCTAGAAATTTGGTCAAATAGGAATGCACCAAATTATGAGCCAATAGAAGAGCTCCACACTCGACCTCCTCTAATTAATGTGACCTCAAAAGTAGTGTACACATACTTTGGGCCTCTACATACATGTATGAACCTATCTCTAACTTTTATTTGGCCATAGGCCTACAAAATCTCAAGTTAGGAAAATACTACTAGTTGACAATTTTTCACACTCCCTCTTCAACTAGTTTTAGCATAGATTTAGAAAGTACACCAAGACTTGTTCTATGCTTGAAAAATAAGTCCTTTCCCAATGCTTTGGTAAAGATATCAGCCACACATTCCTTTGATGGGACATGTTCAAGCTTGATCTCTTTTGCCAACACTTGTTCTCTCACAAAATGGTAAGCCACCTCGATATGTTTGCTCCTTGCATGGAAAACCGGATTGCTTGCTAGACTTTGGGCTGAAAGGTTGTCACAAAAGATGATTGGACTCTCTGAAAAATCCAGCAAATGAAGCTCCATAATCATCCTCTTGATCCACACCATCTCCTTTGTGCATGATGTCAAAGCTTTGTACTCGGCCTCACTAGAAGAAAGTGATATAGTTGCTTGTTTCTTCGACATCCATGAGATAGCTCCATCACCTATGAAAATAGCATGTGCATTTATGGATTTTCTATCCATAAGGTCTCCTGCAAAATCTGAATCTGAAAAACCAAATAAGTTAGGTGATGAGCCTCTATAAACAATGCCAAAATCTTTTGTTCCCGAGATGTATCTCAAGATCCTCTTTCCTAGTTTCCAATGTTCTATGCTAGGATCTTGCATGAATTGGCTTAATCTACCAACACAATAAGATAAATCAGGTCTTGTGATGGTTAGATATATAAGAGAACCTATTAGCTTCCTATAGAGAGTAATGTCCTCGAAGGATCTTTCATTACCTCTTATAGTTAGCTTTACATGTGATTCCATAGGTGTATCAATAGGATTTGCATCTACCATATGAAATCTATTGAGAATAGAAATAGCATACTTCTCTTGTGAAATAAAAGTGATTTGAGAAGTTCTAATTACTTCTATTCCTAAGATATAGCTCAAAAGACCAAGATCATGCACTTCAAATTCCTTTTTTAGTGCTTTCTTGATATCTTCTATATCTTCCTTGTTCCCTCCACTTAAAATAATGTCATCCACATAAATTAGAAGGATTGTAACATCATTAGCACTAATTCTAAAGTAAAGTGAATGATCATACTCACTCATAGTGAAGTTTTGAGAAAGTAGAAAAGAGTTAAGCCTAGCATACCAACTCCTTGGTGCTTGCTTAAGACCATACAAACTTTTTTGTAGAAAACACACATGATTAGGCTTGCTATGAGAAACATAGCTCTCGGGTTGCTCCATGTAGACTTCCTCTTCAAGATCACCATTCAAGAAAGCATTAGAAATGTCTAATTGCCAAAGATCCCATCCATAAAGAGTTGCAAGGGAAATGATTACTCTTATGCTCACCATCTTTGCCACGGGTGCAAAGGTTTCCTCATAGTCAATGCCATGCTCTTGAGCATAACCTTTAGCCACCAACCTTGCCTTGAACTTGTTGATAGATCCATCTTGATTTGTCTTTACCTTGAAGATCCATTTGCATCCAATTGCACTTTTGCCCTTTGGAAGCTCCACCAATCTCCATGTGTTGTTCTTCATAAGTGCTTCAAACTCAAGATCCATTGCTTGGATCCATTCCTCTTTTTGCCTTGCTTCATCTACACATGAAGGTACATCAAAAGAAGTTAGGAAAGCATAGTTGGATCCATCCACCACTTGCTTACCTTTGCCATCATAAGTGAGCCTTGAGGGTTTCACTTTATGCCTTGGAGTTCTCCTTGGAATTTGACTTGAAGAGGCTTCTTCAACATCCACATCCAATGTGTCATCAACTCCATTGTCATCAAGCACATTAGTTGCAACAACACCATCATCACTTGAAACAACTTTTGGAATGTTACTTTCATCAAAAATGACATCCCTACTTGTGAACACTTTCTTGATTGAAGGAACATAAATCCTATATGCTTTGCTTACTTCACTATAACCAACAAAAATGCCCTTTCTTGAAGATGGATCCTCCTTAGTTCTATCATCAAGAGTAATGTTGAAGTAGCAAATGCATCCAAAAGTTCTTAGAAACTTGACATTAGGCTTCATACCAAACAAAGCTTCAAAAGGGGTTTTTCCTTCCAATACAACACTTGGCCATCTATTGCATAGGAAATTTGCACACAACAAAGCATCACTCCAAAAAGGTTTAGGAAGATTAGCATTCAATCTCATTGCCTTTGCACTCTCACACAAGGTTCTATTCTTCCTCTCGGCCACTCCATTTTGTTGTGGTGTTCTTGGACATGTGTACTCCCTCTTGATCCCATGCTCATCGCAAAAGGCTTTGAATTTGTTAGAAATGTATTCACCACCATTGTCGCTCCTCAAGCATTTGATTTTGGTTGTAAATTGAGTCTCCATAGCAACTTTGAACTTGACAAACACATCAAACACCTCATCCTTGCTCTTTAGTAGATAAACCCAACAAAATCTACTAAAATCATCAATGAAAGTTACATACATCTTAGCACCTCCATTGCTAATTGTAGTAACACCATGAATATCCGAATGCAAGAGAGAAAAAGGCATCTTAGATCTAGATATAGATCTAGTATATGGCAATCTATGTGATTTAGACAAAGCACATTCTTCACAAACATGATTCAAGCAAGTAAGAGACTTGGGAAGTCCCCTTACTACCTCCTTTTTGGCTATTACCTCCAAGGCCTTGTAGTTGAGATGTCCCATCCTTTTATGCCATACCTCTTGAATTGACATTTGTTCATTTGCCATGCATCCAACTTGGTTAGCAACAACACATGCATCAAGCTTGAACAATTTCCCTTGCCTTTTCCCTTTTGCAATGATACTACACCCCTTTTTGATCAAGCAAGCATCACCATCAAACTCAACTTTGAATCCTTTGTCAAGCATTTGGCTTACACTAAGTAAGTTCTTGGTAATGGATGGAATGAGCAAAACATCTTTCAATTCTATATTCCTATTTGTAGAAAGTGAAATAGGAATTGTGCCAATCCCCTTGATTGCACACTCACCATCATTTGCGGTATAGATTACCTTCCTATCACCATCAAATGCCATTAAAGATGAAAAATACTCTTTATGATATGTCATATGAGAAGTGGCTCCACTATCAATCCACCAAGGATCAATGTCTCCATGATTAGCCAACAAGCAAGATGACATAACAAAAGCATCATTTGAAAGAAGCTCATCCCCACCCTCATCAATAGTTAGATTGGTTTGCTTTTCCCCTTGATCCCTCTTTTTCTTAAAACAATCACTAGCAAAATGCCCTTTGACTCCACAATAGAAACATTTTAGCTTAGATCTATCCTTCTTTTTGCCAAAAGTAGAGTGCTCACCTTGGTCTTGCCCTTTAGACCAATTGCTTTTACCTTTGCCCTTGAACTTGCCTTTAGAGAACATTGCCTCCTCTTCTCCTCCTTGAGATGTAGAAGATGCTCCCACTCTTGCTTGCAACCTGAATTCTTCAGCCAACAAGACCTCTTGCAAGTCTCCAACACTTGGTAAACATTTTTGGATAGCATAACTTTGAACAAGATTAGCATGATCATCCAACAAGCCATTGAGAATCACTTGAACAAGCTCCTCATTATTTATGCCATCATTAATGCATGCTAACTCATCATTCAATGCTTTAACTCTCAAAACAAAAGCATGTCCATTCTCACTCTTCTTTTGCATACAAGAAAAGATTTGCCTTCTTAAAGTCAACACTCTAGAAGTAGACTTGGATTCATAAACCTTCTTCAAGGCTTCCCAAGCTTCACTAGATGATGTGCACTTACCAACCTCTTTGATAAGCTCATTTGTCACATTCATCTTGATCATGTGAAGGGCTTTCTTTGCCCTCTTGTCATACCTCAATTGTTCTTGAGGTGCCAAAGGTCTCTCCTCCACACCTACAACAATATCCATCAACTCATTCATCTCAAGCAAAGACTCCATCCTTACTTTCCAAGTAGAATAGTTGAGGGAGGTAAGCCTATCATTGCTTTCCAACATGTAGCCTCCATTTGTAGCCATGTTGCAATGATTGATCTCTGATCTTTGACCTGTTCCAATGCACTAAGCACTCTCTTGAATCAACAAATGAAACACAAGAAGAAATCACAAAGATTTGGAACCTAAAACCTTACTTTTTCTCTCTTTTCCTCACTTTTTCCTTAATTTTAGCCACTAGTTTTATGATTTCTTGATCAAACCAAGACCAAACCTCAATATATTTGCTTTTCCCTCACTCCTAAGATTGAAATACACTCTTGAATCATTCAGCAAACTGAAAATCAGAGGGTTACATCAATTTTGAAGTTTTTGACATGAAGAAGCAAGAAATTGAATCAAAAAACTATATGCTAGAATGGAAAACTAATAGGATCTTGTTGGATCTTGCATCTCCCTCTTTCCAAAACAATTTTTGTCTCCTTATTCTGATAAGTACAGAGGGAATTCGCCCTACTTCAATTGAAATGCATACAAATGATGTTTTGATCACAAAGATCCAATTTCTACACATAAATCAACAAGATTTTTAGCTAGAAACTTGATTGGAATGCTACAAAAGCAAACTCGCCCACAAATCTCTTCTAAATCTGGCAAAACCTGCACATTTGGCCGCCTAATGCTCTGATACCATGTGAAAAACTCAGATCCAAAAGATGCTAAAGTTTCATAAAGATCTTGGCCATGGAAGTTATGCACATCTAGATTGAAAAAATGATAGAAATTGTGATGTTAAGCATACTAAACATCAACTAAACATCAAAATCTGATCATAAGCTTCCTCAAACAGAAACTTGCTGTCCCTGTCCGTACTTCAGAGCCTACAACCTGCATTTCACACGTGTGAAGCCATAGCAACAAAGAAATCACAATTCTAGTGGCTAGAATGCAAGATATGAACAAAAAAGTGAGAGAGAAGAAGATGGACCTTCAAAGAGCATAACATTCATTCAATAGAATGAAAATGAGATGTGTACATACTCGTGGAGATGGCTATTTATAGCAGCCATAGTGCCTCTTGGCCACTTGTCTTATGATAGGCTAAAATTGGGGTCCAATAGGATTCACCCATATACCTAGAAATTTGGTCAAATAGGAATGCACCAAATTATGAGCCAATAGAAGAGCTCCACACTCGACCTCCTCTAATTAATGTGACCTCAAAAGTAGTGTACACATACTTTGGGCCTCTACATACATGTATGAACCTATCTCTAACTTTTATTTGGCCATAGGCCTACAAAATCTCAAGTTAGGAAAATACTACTAGTTGACAATTTTTCACAAACATGCCATCAAAAGTTTACTTAACGGAGATTGTTTGGAGAAGTTGCATGTCGAGTTTTCATTTGAGCTTTCATTCAATTCTGTTGGAGGAATCGTAGTGCGTAGCCCTACCACATTTCACTAATAATGCAGTGATCCTTGATTATGCAACTACCAGTGCTATCCACCCTTGCGTACACACGTATGACAACATGACGCTATAGAGAGATGTCTTATCTGTACCACCCAGACCGTCTACAAAAAAGACTCCACCCACTCTTCGTTCCACATGGTCATGTACTACACAATAAAAAATAATATGCTGATCTACATTCAATCTCTCAATGTTGACCTCAACCTGTGAAATGGTCTCGTCGATAAATATCTCTTCGTGAAACAAAGGACAAAATTCAATGTCGCTATTGGGAAGTGTGAAGCTAAAATGTGTCAACGCTTTCTAGATGCCTGCATGTGCATCTCCATGTCAAGAAGAGCCTTATCTATCATAATCTGGCTCACATTAATGGTCTCGCTCGTGACTATTGTCCTAACTCATGCACATAATCCTCTACTAAATGCGGCTCTATACTCTTCCAAAGGTCTAATGGGTTGGAAGAGTCACATGTCAAGAAAAGTACAACGAACTTGAGTCAAAGCTGCAATGGAGTCCCCCATGAAACCACCTCACACCGAAAATTACTCCACTCTATCATGTCATTTATAAGAAGTCTGCCTGCAAGCATCTCTAAATGACGAAAACAACTCACTGTCAATTGTGTGCAAGTCCTCAAAACGTGTTGCACCTCTGACGTGAGCCAAAAAGACATACGACCAATAGCTAGAATCTATTGTGTATTGATTTGATGGGCCCACTTTGGCATTGTTTTGTTATAAATGTAAAACCATGGCAGGTCCTGGTATAACTCTCTGGCATCTGAATCACCACTTCTATTTAGCTCAAAAAAAGTTGTCAAAGTGGTACTCGAGCGACCACCTAAGACCTCCTCTAAGTCGGCTCCCTCACTAAAGTATACCAGCTCCTGTCCAGGAAGATGAACTGCTAGTCGGGTCACAACTGGCTTATGAACACCCATAGACAACCAAATAGCCGCCAACAAGCCTCACTCGCAGAAAAATATCAAGCATTCAAAAATTGCTCTATCTCATTTATTGACCCTGCTATCTGATCACCAGTCTCCATAGCCTCTGCCATAATCATATCTGGTCCCTTGTACAAATACTTCACACTGTGTATATGTACACATATCTCCATGTTGATGTGACATTGAAAATGTAGTGTCAACCATCTGTTATACGGTACTACTCACCCGTTGTCTAAATCTACTCCACGCGATCGGATCTTCACTCCGTTTTCCCTACGTCTATATGAAAGATAGCAGTTCACTATCGATGTCTCCTTGGATATTTTTCAAGAATTTTCCATCCTTCATGCATGACGCATTTGGAAAAGATGTTCCACATGGCCCATGCATCATACATGTTCTCACTATCTCATACAACTTTGGATCATCCTCCCTCAAAGGTATCTCTACGCAC